>OZ035881.1:14925966-15286844 GCA_964034835.1 Muscina levida
AGTCTTGATCATCTTAAAACTTAACTTCCGCTTAGACGAAAGAATCTTGAATAGCAAATTTCAGATCGACAGCTTTAAATAACGGTTGTCATCATGGAGACACACGGACAGACAAACTAACTTACGGTTGGAGAGATTTAAAGATTCCCAGAATTGGTGGGATTAGAAGCAAAGGGTGCAGTTGGGGATGTAAAGTAAATCTTGCATCTCAAGTCGACTAACAACTTACTGCGTGGTGGCACCTGAGCAACGTTGTTAGTGAAATTCTTTTTATTATGAATAACGGCAGATAGTGAGCGACGAACCCAAATGGTTGGTCTAGCCATCCACCTTCAGGTCCTTTACTGGCTATGAAAACACGATAAAGCAAGAGGTAAGCAACAGAACCCCCCAAATGTTGACGACCCCCGCAAACGAAATAAGGACCATGATTTAAGGATATGCACCTGTAACGTCCGGACTCTCTATAGAGAAGGTATCATTATCCGTCTAGCAGATGTCCTCAAAAAATACAAGGCTGACATCACTCCTGACAACCAGGAGATGATATGGACAGGACAAGGATGCTTGCGACGTAGAAATTGCGACATCTATTACAGCTGCCATGCCGAAAACACTAATTTCGAAGTGGATTTGTAGTTGGCGAGAGACTCAGAAATCAACTCTCGCGGTTCAATGCTGTTAGTCATCGAATAGCCACAAGCCACATCAAGGCGAAATATTTCTACATCACGCATACGACCGCTGCCCTCGCCACGACATTGAAATTGTTCTGAGAGACTTTAATGCAAAAATAGGATGGGAAGATGTTCTTGGTCCAACGATCGGTGAATTCAGCCTGCATACCGACACGTCAGACAACGGGTTTAGGCTGATTAGCTTCGCAGCGGAAAGGAACATGGTAGTGAATTGAGCCAGATTTCAGCACAAAGATATCCAAAAGGCAAGTTGGCTATCCCTCGATCAAAACACCAAAAATCATATTGATCATGTGGTAATTGATGGCATCCATACATCTAGTGTCATGGACGCTCGTTGATTCGAGGTTATAATATTGGCTTGGATCATTACCTGATTGCACCCAAGGTGCACGCAAGATTAAGCAGAGCGAAAAACACACGTTACCAAATACAAAAAAGCAGGACATCGCGAAACTGAAAACCCTAGAGATAGCCACTGCCAACTATAACCAGCTCTCTCAACTTCTACGACACAACAGTATACTTCTGACGTTCCCGATACACAGTGGCTGCATATGGCGCATTTCATGGCAACCACCGTAACAACCGTGCTAGGATAGGAAAACCGGCGCCCAGACCAATCCTGATACGATGAAGAATGTCGCATAGCGTCTGAGGAACAGGATGCTGCTTATTGGGCAACGCTACAGCCAATTGTAATTCGGGCTGTTAGGGAACGGCACAAGGAGACAGTAAAAAAGGGGAAGCAACTACTTAAGCAAAAACAAAAAACGTCAGATGAAGGAACGGGAGAACGAGGATATGAAGCGATACAGGGATAGATTTGAGGCCCGAAAATATTACCACAAAGTAAAAGCAAAAGGCTACGGCAATAGGCTTCCCTCCTGTAAGGATTAGGATGGAAATCTGGTTACAGATACGCAGAGTGTGCTGCATTTATGGAGCGAATACTTCCAGCAACTGCTGGTTCCAGAAGGCAGCGCACGTGAAGGTATCACCCCAATTGTCGACGACGGCTTAGATTGGCCACCACCAAGTCAAGCCGAAGTAAGAAAAGCAATATCGCGGCTGAAAAATGTTAAGCAGCCGGTACCGACAGACTTTCGGCTGAGCTCTTCCAGTCCGGTGGCAAGGAGCTTATAACGAGCATGCACCAGCTCCTACGCACGGTTTGGCTTAATGAGTGCATGCCCGATGATTGGAATCCTATCGTATCGTGTTCTGTGCTGCAAAAATGTGATCCAATTGTGTGCTCCAACTAACGCAGGATCAGCCTTTACTCATCGCATATAAGGTCCTGTCTAGTGTGCTATGTGAAAGACTACAGCAAGTATCATCCAACCTAATCGGGGCTTATCAGTGTTGCTTTAGACCTGGTAAACCAACAACTGACCAGATGTTCACACTTCGGCAAGTCCTGGAAAAGACCCAAGAGAAACACATCAACACGTACCATCTGCGTCGTCGACTATAAAACTGCCTTCGACAGCCCGATACGGCTGAAATTCTTCGAAGCGATTGATGTTTGGTATGGTATTCCAGCGAAGCTGATACGCCTTTGCGGAATGACGCTGACTGACACGAAGTCTTCAGTGAAGAATGGCAACAACCTTACAGAGCTATTTTATACCAGACTAGAGTATACTACAGCCTATAATGTGATCTCTTCAACTTAGTGATGGAGATGATAATGAGGGAAGTTGCAATAAGCTAATGTGCCACGATATTCAATAAATGCCACATACTACTAGCATACGTTGATGACGTAGATATCAGCGGCCTAAAACTGCTGGATGTGACTGCAGTTTTCTCAGGTTTATACAAGGAATCAACTCAAATGGGTCAAACGATGAATGCGGACAATACGAGGTTATTAGTTTCCACCAACAATAAATCTACTTTTTCGAAGCGATGCGTGAAGGTTGACAACTAAAATTTTGAAGTGGTAGATGATTTTGTCCATCCAGAGACCGAGACGAATCCATACCAAATTATATTTACTTTACTCTAACAACTATTTTTCCACGGCTCACTGTGGAATTGCTTCAGACGTTTTTGTGCAAAAACTATAAGGAGTGCTGAAGCCATTAAAACATTCTTTGTTATCTTGCACATGGGCGTTTTTCATTTTAAACGCCTTCGAGCTTACAATTCAACTTAAACATTAATAATTCAACAAAATCTAAAATAATTTATATAACTTTATAAACTCAAAATTATGATTTATATTGCACTGTTACTCAAATCATCTAAAGCTTAATTCCATATACTATAGTAAAAGAATATATATAAATTTATATGGTATATTTATCAAAACAAAAAAAAAATCACCCATCTTACCTTTGGTAAAGATTGTTATCAACACAATCCACAGTAATTGTGTTATTGTTTGTGATGTCTCCATTGTGTGTGTGTGTGAGTGTGTTTCTTATCTTAAGTACTTTTGTTCCTTTTGATATTTGCAAAAACTTTTTCACCTCAAATCATTCACTGTGAAACTTTGTCCGTAAATAATCCCAAATATGTAGAAATCTGTAATAAAAAAAATATGAATGTATTAACAATTTTCTTCAAAAAAACATTAGTATATATATAAAAGCGTGTAAGAAAAACAATATTTAAATAGCGAACACACACCACAATAATCTAACAATAAATCTCTGCTCAACACCCCAAGCGACATTTGTGCGGATAGGATGTTGTAAACAGCTAAAATATTGGAATATTTATGTTTGCCTCGATGTGAGAAGTGCGTGTATACAGCGGCAGTACAATCTCCTCAGGGTACGTACAATAGACTAAGCGACTGATGTGCTGGTGTGACAGACATACACACTATATGCCATCACATTTGAAATTTTTGCTACATTAACATTTGGGGATCATAAGTAAATCCCTGACGCTGTTTCATCTAGAAAGATATTTGTGTACTTTTTTAAATGTTTTTATTATTTACTTTTGTCAAGGGAGTAGAAAGTAAAAGTTTGATGAGGGGGTGGGGGAAAAATAATGCTTCATTGGCATCTTAATGGAGGAGCTGAGAGTAAGGTGGCAGTATATATTCTGATTGAAGTTAAGAAGAAGATATTGAGTAATATTAAGGTTTGTTAGCAAATGTTTTGAGATTTTAGAAAAACTTCAATGAATGCCAACTAAGTATTGCATAATGAGGTTTTTTCATTTGATAAATATTTTTATTGTAAAAATTATCAATATATGAAGACAGATATTATGAGGGAATTTTAGACGTATAACTACCAAATCGAACACGTAAATAAGAATTAGTAAGAAAACAAAAACAGTATACCATCCCAACAAAAAAAGGTTACCTAAAGTAATAAAAGTAGTATTTGTAATCAAGAATGAGAAATTTTCTAATTTGAGTATTTTGAGTGTTATTCACCTGGGACAACCAGAAGTTCTCTTTGGAGGTCCCCAAGCAGCTCACAACGTCCGAGAGATCACATACTCCCCGGGCAATGCCATTGAACATCCCTTCAGAGAAGGCGCCAGTTCAGTAACCTGATGGCATGCTAACACCGAAACGTCTTAGGAAATAGGAAACAGAAGTTACTGAGGCTCAACACACCGTCTCTCTTGGTGGCTGCCCTATGATCGGTCGCGGTGGCCTAATAAGGCACTTTTCTTAAACAAATCTAATTATTATGAAAACAAAAAGAAAAGAAAATCAATAACCCAACCCCCTCCCCCACCCAAAATGTTGACGATCCCACAAACGTTATAAGGACCATGATTTAAGCATATGCACCTGGAATGTCCGAACTCTATACAGAGATGGTGCCTCTATCCAACTGGCGGATGTCCTAGACAAATACAAGGCTGACATCACCGTCACATAGGAAATGCGACGGACTGGATAGGGATGCACACGTCGAAAGAACTGTGACATCATTTATAGCTGCCAAGCAGAAAGACCCGAATTTGCCTATGGATTCATAGTCGGCAAGCGACTTCGTCAACTGGTCTCGCGGTTTAACCCTGTATGTGATCGAATAGCCACTATTCGAATCAAGATGAAATATTTCTACTTTACGCTGCGTTGTATACAAGCCCTGACGGAAGACAAAGTTGAGGACATTAAATATGCATTCTATGAGCGCTTGGAGGAGGACATATGAGCGCTGCCCTGCACATGACCTTAAAATTGTTCTGATAGATTTTAATGCTAAAATAGGAAGGGCTCTTGGTTCAACAGTGTGGAAATTCAGTCTACACAACCACACCTCCGATAACGGATTCAGACTAGTTAGCTTCGCGTCGGAAAAAAACATGATAGTGATGATATCATAAAGATATCCCCTGATCAAAATACGAGAAACCAGATTGATCACGTGGTAATTGATGGAAGGCATGCCTCAAGCGGTATGGACGTGTGTGTGATGCGCGGTGGAAATATTGACTCGGACCACCACCTTGTTACAGCCATGGCAAAAACGATCGTAACCAAACGCAACGGAAGCTAGACATCGCAAAGCTGCATATCACCGAGATAGCCAATGTCTACTCCATTCAACTCTCTCAATTACTTCAAATCCACCCCCCTAATTCTGATGTTCCCGACAGCCAATGGTAGCATATTGCGAATTCTATGACCACGGCCGCAACGACCGTACTTAGTCCCTGGTATGGTAGGGAATGTCGCGAAATGTCTGAAGAAAAAGATTACTGCATACAGAGCAAAACTGCAGCCAATGGCAACGCGTGCAGTGACGGAGCTTTTTAATGAGAAGGGGAGGGAGATGACACGCCTCTTCAGGCGGAAAAAACGTCCATGGAAACAAAGAAAGAGCCAGGATATCGAAAATTACAGGGATATAGGTGAAGCTCGAAAGCTCTGTCAAAAGGTAAAAAGTAAAGCTTTTGAACCAAGGATCCCAACCTGTAAGGACGTAGATGGAAATTTGGTCACTGACATTCAGAGTGTACTGCAAATGTGGTGGGAACACTTTCTCGTTCCCGACGATGGTGTAGATTGTCTACCACCAAGCCAAAACTTGATCAGCCCGGCAATTGCACGGCTTAAAAACAACAAAGCTGCGGGTGTCTATGGACTGCCTGCAGAGTTTTTAAAAGCCAGCGGCGATATGCTGGTACCGTGCATGCACCAGCATGCCCGATGATTAAGATATGAGTGCTCTTTGTCCTGTGCTTAAGAAATGCAATAGAATCGTGTGTACCAATTACAGCGGGATCAGCATTTTACCTGTCTAGTGTGTTATGTGAAAGAGTAAAGACTAATCGTTTGAACTTGATTGGACCTCAGTGTAGCTTTAGACCTGATAAATCCACCACTGACCAGATATTCACACTACGACAAATCCTGGAAAAGAACGAATAAATACAGATCGACACCTACCATCTGTTTATCGACTACAAAGCAGCATTCGACAATCCGATACGACAGAAACTATTAGATGCTATGGCTGAGTTTGGAAACCCCGCGAAGCTGATACGACTCTTCGGGATGACACTAACTGACACGAAGTCTTTAGTGAACATAGACACAAATCTTACAGAGATATTCTTGGTACACAAAGTGAAGCTACGCAGATACGTGGCAAAACCTGGATTAGCACCAAAATACATAATGTATTTGAGATTGGAAGCGAATAGTTTATTATGAGCTCCGACAGCAGTAAACGATATAAGAGCAATCAGTTTAATTAAAACGTCTAGAATTGATTAATAGAAAATGTGTTGTATTTCAACATTACAATGCCATATCATACAAAATTTTAATGACTAGGCAGAAACTGAGAGAGCTTGGCTGAGAAGATATGACACATCCACTATATAGGCCGGACTTTGTAACTTCTGATTATCATTTCTTTCGATCTCTGTTGAACTTTATTAACGCAATTGAATCAGTTTTTCGCTCAAAAGAGCCAGAAACTCTACACAAAGGCAATAATGTCTGTACACCAAAAATTAGAGAAGGTTAAAAAACAAAATTGCACATATTTGGTTGCGTAAAGCTGGTTTCAATTATAAGAAACGGTGTTTTATTTTTGGTCAAATTTGTTAGCAAAGTTTTTCGAACACACCTATATTGTACCCAGATTTCTTACTTAACTGATACCACCTACAGCAAAAAACGCAGATCTACAAAACCTTATGGCTTAGCTTCTTATAACTGAGTATACATTACAGTGCGAGTTGCAACCCAATGCTTAAACAGTTTTTAAGTCCATACTTCTAACTTACATGTGTTCCCTTTCTCGTATCCCAGCACTTTGTGTGTGTGTGTTTGTGTGCAGCAGCAACAAAAACTCAACACACAAATATGTTATCTAATGTAGTAATATATCAAAGTTAATGTTTACATTGCTCCTTGACAATGTCTGTATAGATAAATAATGAAAATGTATACACATATATTTTTTGCACATGGGTAACGTGTGTAAAAACCTGTGTCCTGTATAAGGACTAAGAGCATTCTTGATAAACAATCTGTGCAAGAAAATGCAGATGGTTATACCGATAAGAGCTGGTACATTTTGGTATGTGCTACATTTTTTTTTAAGATTATATAAAATAGTTATTTGTCTATAAGTTTGTATATGTATGTATGTGTGTGTTTAAGCATTTTGTAGTGTCGTCCAATGCAATGTAAGGTGTAACTATATCTATTGTAATGTGGTTACTTGCTTAAGGATCAAAAGGACAAGGACATTGTAGGGCGAAGGACAGTTTGCAGTTAATATAATTTATATAGTATGGAAAAGAGGTGGCAGAGATTGTTGAAATATCTCACATTTTGCACAAATATGTTGCAGAGATTTGAAAAATACTCTCATTGCTATTAGATTACAGATTAGCATTATATGTCAATCGAAAAATTACAACTAATTCGTAACTAAAATATAAATGGGTTGGATATTAACACCTCATGTGAATTTCAGTTGTAAGATTGCAGAAATTGAAATATACTTTCATTTCTATTACATTACCTTAACCTACAGTTGAGCATTACATGTCAATCAACAAATCGACAATCTATTCGTTATCAAAGTAAAAAAGAATGATAACACAGTACAACACGTGATTTTGGGACTCAATTCTGAGAATTGAACATGAAAGTAGCCCTTATGGTAAGAACTTCTGCATCATTTGTTTTGTCAAGTTACATGTCATAATAATTTAATATCGATTTGAAGTTAGTAAGTATCGTATAGGGGAATTTTTCACATTCTAGGCTCTTTTGTTTGACATAACTCGAGAACCACTAGTCCGATTTAGCTGAAACAAATTAAAAAAAAATATGAATTACAATTCCTTTAATCTGTTCATATAACGTTTCCCGACATAAGCAACAGTTTCACTTTTCTAAAGTTGTAGATACCATAAATTGCACTTGTTGGTCAAATAAATTGTAAAATCGATTCAAAGCCCACAAATTTCAATTCCAACTAAAATTATGCCTTGACCTAACAGATCACTTATTCTACTCCCTAAATCTTTATCCTTTGTATCTCATCTTCTTGCCAACCTTGGCCATATATACTACCCCATTGGCCCTACTTTATAGCTCAGCTCACCTATGTAAATGATTTACATTTGTAAGTTATGGCAACACATGGTGTTACTCCTCTTCCGCTTACAATCTTGTTTTTTTTCGTTTTCTTTTTTTTCTTATTTAAATGGAAAATATATTTTTTTCTCTTACTTTCTCTGTATTTCACTCTCTGTATAATAAATCACCTTGTATGAGTGTCGAAGGAGGAAAAGGATATAGTAATATTGTGAATATGAATAAGGTAATTGTAACTACCGAAATGTCCTTGAGAGCAATACAGAAGAAATATATTGCATAGCATACAAATAGGTCAGTTTCACAATTTGCTATATTGGTATCATAATTTTGGGTTGTCAAAGACATAGGAAAACTAAGTGCTACTTAGTGGAATCGTTGTAACGAAAAAGCACTTAACATATGAATGAGAGTGTTAATCCATTTTACTTTTGTCGTAATTGGAAAGTAATGATGCACTTAATATTGAGAATGAAGATATAGTTTTTATGAGCGAAACAAATAAAATTGCATTACACAGTACATCACATGATTTTGGGACTCAATTCTGAGAACTGCACGTGAAAGTAGCCCCAAATAGAAGAAGTTCTGCATTATTTGTTTTATCATGTTACATGCCATAATAATTTAATATCGATTTGAAGTTAGTAAGTATCGTATAGGGGAATTGGTCACGTTTTAGGCTCTTTTGTTTGGCATAACTCGAGAACCACTAGTCCGATTTGGGAGCGTGCCCCCCACCGCATTCGTCTTTAAATAATGTCATAGAGTGATAGTTGCAAGGCTGACTACGACGTATGCGGCGGGGGGCGTGAAAGTTGCGAGGCTGACTACGACGTATGCGGCGGGGGAATTAGAGTTGCTCAGAGAATTAGAGTTGCGAGATTAGGGCATTATTTCATTTTCGAAATTTGGGGCTTTATTTCATACCGAAATAAGGCCCCAAAACAAAAATGAAATAATGTCCCAAGAAAATGAAATAACACCGCAAATTTCACTGTTGTTGTTTTCTGAACAAATTTTTGGGGCTTTATTTCATTTTTGTTTTGGGGCCTTATTTCTTGGGGCCTTATTTCATAGAGCCGTAAAGGGTACATCAATTTTGTAACGCACATGAGGAGGTGTGGCAGGTATGACAATATGTATCCATGTATATGAAAGGCTTGAGTGATGGACTAATTACTTCCCAGCCCAAACGGCTAAAGCTACAACCGTGAAATTCCTGTAGGTTCCTTTTATGACATAGGGGCGCACTAAGAACGAATTTTTGGAAATTCGGACTGCAAGGTTATTACAGGTATACAGATGAAAATATCTATACATTGTTTAAATTAATAACAAGATTCTTTGTAAGAACTAGTGAAGAAACGTGAGTCTGGAATGACATATCGAGCTGAAATTTAGAATATTAGCTTATATCCTCAAAGCGGTGGTTAAGTTTTAAGATGAGCCTGATCGGTCGAAAACGAAAAAAGAAATTTGGTATACAAGCTTTTATCTTCTAAGCGGAGATGAGGAACTAAGATGAGTGTTATCGGAGAAAAAAAAACTCCTCCTCTTTGGGGAGTCTATCTGTCTCATCAAGTGCTGCCATAGAGCTATCGAGCTTAAAATAAGTATACAGGCTTACATCTTCTAAGCAGGGATTATGTTATTAGCAAAAACTAAGATGAGCAAGATCGGACAAAAACAACTTCCACCTTATATACAAACTCAACTTTTTTAGGGTTCAAAATTTAAAAAAATATAGTTGCAGTGCAAATAACCACTTTTATCACCATTTTTTCAAATACTGAAGGGTATCAGAGTTTCGGTATAGCCGAAGATAATTACTTTACTTGTTATACCATCACCCTATGGGTAGAAGGTTATATATCATCTGATACGACACAAAAGTGTAACACATAGAAGGACCTACTTTAGACCCTAGGTTTCTTTGAACCATATTCATGACTTTAAGTCGTTTGGGCTATGTCCGTCTGTCTGCCTGTTTGTCCGGCAGGTTCACACGATAACTTTCGAAAGACGCAACCAATTGTATTGAAACCTTGCAAGGTTTTATATTTCCCAAAAACTACTTGCGGTATTGCAAATGGGCTACATGGCACGCCCCTACTGGTATCTCCCATACAAATATATCATTCCGCCAATTTTGAAATCGTGTAAAACTATCATACACCCAAGGCGATCGTGCCCAAATTCTGTATTTAGTAAAGTTATAGCAGGGTAAAGTTTTAAAGACAAAAATGGAAGTCTAGCCATGCAGAAAACGAAGTAGAAGTCGTGTATATTCCATATTTTAAGATAATTTTAGAGACATTGGTATAAGATGTACCAAGCGCTTTGGACACAAATTATATATGTCCTACTGGAAAGTGGTCTGACAGGGATACCGACTATCGTGTGATATTTTAACATCCTGCTGAAAAAGGTCGTACATCCAAACCCTCACACTCTACAAGCTGATGATACAGACGAGGCAATAGTTGGATTGAAAAAAAAAATAGAATAATTCTTTGTGCTTGTTAAATCTATGGACCAATTTGCGTTGACGGAGAATATCGGCGTCGTATGAAACATGAGTTGTATGAGCTATATATACAACTGACATAGTTAATCGCATTAACATACATCAACTATATTGGCTAGTTCATGTTGTGAAAATGGATGAAGATACTGCAGGTAAAAACAACATTCGAATACTAAGCCAGTGAAGGTTCACGCAGAAGAGGAAGATCGACCTTTCGATGGATTAGAGAAGGATATGTCAAAACTTTGTATCAGAAACAGGAAAAGAAGCGAAAAACAACAAAGCAACTGAAAATCTAGTATAAGTTCGGATGACGCAACTAACTTTTTGTAATAACCACCTAAGGAAAAGAACGTAAGAATGGTCTAAGAATGGAAGCCTCATACACACACACTTGACAAACTTTATATCTGTAGCTCAACTTTTATAAATTTTTTTTAAGATTACACTAAGTAGATTGTGGGGAAAGCCATCTTCGTCGCCATTAACGTATTATGACCAATTTTTGTGTACAATACATTTGATGATACACACATACTTAGTAAAATTTTTCTTTATCTCTGTAGCTTAATCCCAGCTCTAAAATTGGTCATGGAAACACTGGACATATTTTTAAATTGTACACCCCTCGGAGCCTCTGTGGTATATTGGGGATTGGTACACTCTCTTCAGTTTTACAAATGTGGCCCATCATCCTGGCCAGATTTCACCTTATGAAAATGTCCTTTTTTGTCAAAGATTTCTCAGCTCGGAAATCGGTCCTAGAAAAACTGGAGATATTTTGGAATAATGCACTCTCTCCCTTTTCCCAAATGTGGCCAGTCATTCTGGCCAGATTTCGTCTAATGAAAATTTATTTTTTGGTCAAGGATATCCCAGCTCTAAAAACGGTCCTGAAAAATTAGACATATTTTTAAATTGCACAGTTTTCCAAATGTGCATATCCTCCGGAGCCTCTGTGTTATAATGGGGATGGATGCACTATATCCTTTCTCCCAAATGTGGCCAATCTCCTGGGCAGATTTAATCATAAGAAAGTTAATTTTTTTCTTCAAGCATACCCAGCTCTGAAACCGGTCCTGGAAAAACTACATATTTTTAAATTGCATAACCCCCGGAGCCTCTGTGGTATAATGAAGATTGATGCACTCTCTTCAGTTTTCCAAATGTGGTCAATCGTCCTGGCGATGGATTCCCCAGCTCTGAAATCGGTCCTGGAAACACTGGATATATTTTTGAATTGTACACCCCGCGGAGCTTTTGTGATATATTGGGGATTGATGCACTCTCTTCAGTTTTCCTAATGTGGCCAATTATCCTGGCCAGATTTCACCATGTGAAAATGTACTTTTTTGGTCAAGTATTCCCTAGCTCTGAAATTGGTCCTGGAAAAACTGGACATATTTTTGAATTTAACAACCCCCGGAGAATCCGAGGTATAATGGGGATGGATGCACACTTCGGTTTTTCAAATGTGGTCCATCATCCTGGCATGACTTCATCATATGAAAATGTACTTTTTTTGGCAAGGATACCCCAGCTCTGAAGTCGATCCTGGAAACACTGGACAGGAGCCCCGGAGCCTCTGTAGTATAATGGGGATTGATGCACCCTCTCCGGTTTTCCAAATTTACTTTTTTTGTTAAGGATTCCCCAGCTCTGAAACAGGTCCTGGAAAAACTGTACATATTTTTGAATTGTACGACCCCCGGAGCCTCTGTAGTATAATGGGGATTGATGCACCCTCTCCGATTTTCCAAATATGGTCAATCATCCTGGCAGTACTTCATCATAAGAAAATGTACTTTTTTGGCAAGGATTCCCCAGCTCTGGATATATTTTTGGATATATTTTTGAATTGAATTGACATTGGTGCACTCCCTTCAGTTTTCCAAATGTGTCCAATCATCCTGGCAAGACTTCATCATATTAAAATGTACTTTTTTGGTCAAGGATTCCCCAAGGATTTCCCTTGTTTTTTGGTCACAGACAGTACAACGATGTATAGATGTAATTTGACTCACTCTTTTTTATATGTACCACCTAAGGGTGTACAAAAAAGTATACAAAAATAAAAATCTTATAAAATTCGGGTTCAAAGGTGACCCTAGAGGAGTCAAATATATTACCGACCCCAACTATTTGTGCAACCCCAACAGTTTTTCAGAACATATCTATCCTCTATATGCCACCCTTATGGTAGTCCCAATACAATTCATTTTGTATTTTTTTTTATCATTTTTTTATGAAATCAGCTTCTGTCGCTCCCATGATTTCTACTAGAGGGTACCTCCTGTAGGGGTCATACATTTTATTCCTCTAAGGTCGATTACAGAGCAGTTGTGAGACTTGTTGTTGATGTTTTCTCCTTTTCCAACTCCTTTGACCACTAAAATATCATTATGATCGCATCCCCGGAGCAGTTGCGGGGCTGGATGTTTTCCAATTCTCTACCTAATTTGACCACTAAAATATCATTATGAGAACATCGATGATTTCAAAACTACTTCAAATGTTTTACCACTGGGCAGCGATGTAAGAGTGTTGAGGCCTTTCTCTTTTGATATATTTTCTTCAAGACCATAAATATTTAATTGCTTCTCAATTTCAGACGTATATTCTGTCTGAGCAGACAGCCTGCCTTGCATTAGCGCTACTACTCCTTCATCTCAGAGAGATTCACTCTAGCTTTCTTATTTGGTATTCAAAAGGAAACACGACTTTCCCTTTCGTTCTCCGACAAAACTGCCTTTATCTGGTACAAAATTTGCAAATATCCAATTTCGTTTTCATGCTGTTTTCAGCAAAGGATTGAACGCTGTAGTCCTTTTTACTACTTTTTTGTTGTATGTACTTGTTGTGTTTATGCACATAAATAAAATACAAAAGTCCTAAGCTAACAAGTTTCTCTTTACGGTGCAACATAATCCGATTGTGGAAATCCTGATAGAAACTTACAAAAAAATAACAAAAAAAAACTGCAATGACAATTTACAAAATTGAACGCTACATCAATGTGCATTTATAGAATTTCCATATTTATCTATATTTCTGTCGGAGGAAATATTACCAAGAGCAGAGCACCCGTATACCATAGAGAAATCCATAATGTTATCTAGAAATTACAAGATTTTTATATTTTTCCTGGTTTTTTTGCAGTTCCTATAGCTTTTGCATTTTTACAGGTTTCCATACCTTTAAACTATCGTTTCTAATGTCGAGAGAGAGAGAGAGAGACATAGTGAAAAACAGTAGTTGAGAGAGGGCTGGTGAGATGGGGTGGGGGCAAACGAGAGCTTTAAAGGATAACGGGAAAATGTGAAAGCAAAATCCTTTGAATGTTTCATACAAACCTTACAGATCGAGCAAAGGAAACGGAAGCTAACCCAAACACACGCACAGACGCATATACTCACAAAGTGAGAGCAACACGCACACGTTTGTACTTACAATCGCCGCTACAACGTTATTAAAATTCATTCATGTATTAAGGCTGGGATTTCACATAGTACTAAACAAAGATATTATGGTTACATGGACGGTTGGTCGGTCGTTCGTCGGTTGGCCTGAGGTAAGTCTGTGTAGAGGTGTCTTTATTCTTTTAGTCTCAGGTGCCTTTATAAACAAAATGGAATTTGTTTGCATTTACATTCCTTGACAATTTTATCGAAGGATACGTTTATCATCGTTATTGGTTTCATCCTTGTTTCCAGGTTATGCTGGCCAATATATATGCATTATTTTGTTGTTGTAGTTATTCGAAAGGGATTTCTAAGCAAAGATAATTGCAGAAAATATATAAATGTTGCAAGAATGCGATTTTATTTATTTTGTTGCTGTTTTGTGCACAAATGGCCCAAAGGTATTTGATCGATGTGTCCATTGGACTGAACTGGTAATGGTGCTATGCAAAAAGGTGTAGTTTGTTTTAGGATAAAATGTGAACGCTTAGAGAAACAGTTACAAAATAAAAAACTCAAAGTAAATGTACTGCTAAAATAGTACAAAAAAGAATGACATATATATCACAATACATTCATGAGATATGGTAGGCATAGCCTTAAATTTAAATTTAACTCTAAGGCCAATGCCATGCAACGAGCGGCATGTGAGAAGCGGCGAACAGAAATTGTTCTGGTATTGCATTGAATTCTGAGCGGCATAGCATTAAGATGGCAAAAGAAGATAAATAAAGTAATATATCAATATATAAAATTGTTTACTGACTGACTGTGTTATTCATCAGCGTCCTCGCCAAATTGTAAAATCAGAAATTTTGGGCGGATTTTTCAAAATTTGTAATTTTCGGCGTAAAAAAACCCAATAAGGGATAAAACGGCTAAAGCTATTATTGGTTTAATCGGCATGTCTAATAGAAACTTCTAAACAGTGACTTTCGCATTCGTCGATAAACAAGTAGGTGCCGTTAGTTGTGAATCTAAAAATAGAATGCGTGTTGATACAAAACACAACAAGGCAAGAAGTTATCCCATACCTCATTCATGGGGTGTAAATGGAAACTAAGTTTAGGGGCATCCTCCCTATAAAACTAGATAAATTCGTACTTTTAGGACTAAAAATGCCCAAAGGAACAAAACTGGTGCCATCACTCCATAAGGCTGATAGCTGAATGCCCTATATATATGTATCGACCAGAGCGATAGCGACCGAGGTCGAACTATGTATAAGGGTATATGTGCCTGATGACGAATCTATGATTTGGCGAATCAGGGCCGCCATTAAAATGGCACTACACTACATGGGGAGTCCTCTAGGGAGGTATAGGAGGGTGATGTCTCCGTGGTTCCCCTAGTCAAAAAAATCCATAGCTTCTGTTTCATATTGAGCGGCTTCCTGGTCAGCGTCTGTCTCAGAAAGAACGGCTAAAATTAATCCTGCCGTTGGGAATGTAAAGTGAATCTTGCATCTCAAGCCGACTCACAACCTTCTTAGTGGTGGCACCTGGGCAACGGTATTCATGATATTTTTTATCATGAATAGCGGCTGATACTGAGCCGCGAACCCTTTTGGTTGGGCTAGCCACCCGCCTTCAAGTCCTTTACTTTGCTATGAAAACATGACAAAGGAAAAGTAAAAAACTGAACCCCCCAAATGTTGACGACCCCCTCAAACGAAATAAGGACGATGATTTAAGAATATGCACCTGGAATGTCCGGACTCTCTATAGAGAAGGTGCCACCATCCGACTGGCGGATGTCCTTAAAAAATATAAGGCTGACATCACCGCCATCCAGCAGATGAGATGGAGAGGACAAGGATGCTCGCGACGTAAAAATTGCGACATTTATTACAGCTGCCATGCCGAAAAGCACGAATTTGGATGTCGGTTTGTAGTTGGCGAGAGGCTCAGACATCTCGTCTCGCGATTCAATTCTGTCAGTGATCGAACAGCCGCAATCCGCATCAAGACGAAATATTTCTACATCACTCTGATTTGTGTTCATGCAGCGACGGAAGATAAAGACGATGAGGTTAAATATTCATTTTACAACTTGGCTATCCCCCGATCAAAACACTAAAAATCTAATTGATCGTGTGGTATTTGATGGCAGGCATGCGTCTAGTGTCATGGACGTGAGTGTGATCCGGTTGCAGCCAAGGTGCGCACAAGATTGAACAGAGCAAAAGACGCACGTAACCAAACACAAAGAAAGCTGGACTTCGCGAAGCTGCAAACCCCAGAGATAGCCACTGCCTACTCCAACCAGCTCTCTCAATTACTACGACACAACGCCTTTACTTCTGACGATCCCGATACACAGTAGCAGCATATTGCGCATTCTGATTCAATGACAGATCCCTCTCTCGATGAACTAAACTTCAGAATGTGTGGCGAGCACTACAGCTTGCACGCGAATAAGCATGAGTTTGATTGTGGATTTGTGGTTGGCAAGAGATTACGACACTTGGTCTCTAGGTTACTTCTGTCAGTGAACGAATCGCCACCATAAGAGTGAGTCTCCTCCGGCGGAAGAGAAAATTCATGAGGTCAAAGACAACTTCTTCGTCTAACTTGAAGAAACATGATGTTAAAATCGTGCTGGGAGAGTTTAATGTCAAAAATGGCCGAGAGAATGTCATTAGTCCAACAGTCGGAAAATTTAGTCTGCATACTGACACATCGCCAAGTGGAAACAGACTGATTGATTTCTCTGCAGCATGGAACATTGTAATGACCACAAATACATTTACAAGACAATGTGGATATTTCCCGATTAAGTAACGAGAAACCAAATAGATCACGTGGTAATCGATGGAAGGCACGCGCCTAGTGTTTTGGACGTACGAGTGATCAGGGGTGCGAACATCAACTCAACTCAACATCAAAGCAGTGAGTGTGCATACTTGGCTAAGCAGAGCGAAACCCCTGCCTAATCAGACGCAGAAAAAACTGGACATCGTTAAACTGCAGACTACGAAGTTAGCCAACGTCTATTCCAACCAACTCACTCAACTACTTTGCGATGCTTCAACTCCCGAAAATAGTAGCGCAAAATTTCCAAATATTGCCCACTCGGGAGTATGTAAAGCCTTAAACGATAATGTCTGGTATGATGACGATTGCCGCAATGTCACCCGGGAACAAGATGCTGCATACAGGGCCAAACTGCGGCCAATGGCAAGGAGAGCTGTTCATGAAAAGTACAGGGAGAACAGGCGGGAGGCCTGTTCTTCGGGCGAAAAAAAACGAAAGTTGAAGGACAAGAATAATGTTTGCATTGAAGAATACAGGAACTGGCAAGAAAAGTGGTAATGAGTAATACCAGAATCCACACAGATATCCACAAGACAACCTGGGTGTTCCTTGATCAAAAGACAAGAACTACATAGATCATTTAAAATGTTATGGAAGACATGCCTCAACCAATGTGGACGTGTGTGTGATGCACGGTGCAAACATAGAGTCGGATCACCACCTAGTTGCAGCCGAGGTACGCACGCGATTAAGCAGTGCTAAAAATGCTCGTAACCAAACGTAAAGGAAGCTAGACATCACATAGATGCATACCACCGAGATAGCCAATGCATATCCCAACCAATTCTCTCTAAATCTTCAAACCAACCCCCCTAATTCTGATCCCAATGGCAGCATATTGCGAATTCTATGACAACTGCCGCAACGAACATACTGGGTAATGAAAAACCACACTCAGAAGAGCCCTGGTACGATGGTGACTGAGTCAATAGCAACGTGTGTAGTGACAGAGCGTTATAATGAGAAGAGGAGGGAGATGACATGCCTTTTAAGGCGGAAAAAGCATTTATGGGAGAAAAGAGAAAGCCGGGCTATCAAAAACTACAGAGATAGAGGTGAAGCCCGAAAGTTCTACCAAAAGTTAAAAGCAGAGGTTTCGGAGCAGGGATCTCCACCTGTAAGGTCGGAGACGGAAATCTGGTCACTGATATTCAGAGTGTGATGCAAATATGGAGGGAACACTTTCGATCTTTACTCGTTCCCGAAGGTAGTATAAGTGACGAAATCACACCAATCATCAACAATGGAGTAGACTGTCCACCACCGAGCCAAAAAGAGGTCAGCACGGCAATTGCGCGGCTTAAAAATAATAAAGCTGCGGGAGCCGATGGACTACCGGCAGAGCTTTTAAAAGCCGGCGGCGATGAGCTGACAACGTGCATGCACCAGCTCATAAACACGATTTGGCTCAGGGAGCGCATGCCCGATGATCGGAATCTGAGTGTCTTTTGTCCTGTGCTTAAGAAAGGCAATACAAGTGTATGTACCAACTATCGCGAGATCAGCCTTTTACCTATCGCATACAAAGGCCTGTCTAGTGTGTTATGTAAAAGACTAAAGCCCATTCTGATCGGACTTTATCATTGTGGCTTTAGACCTGGTAAATCCAAGACCGACTGGATATTCACAATACGACAAATCCTGGAGAAGACCCAATAAATGCAGATCGACACCTACCATCTGTTCATCGACTACAAAGCTGCACTCGACAGTCCTATACCAAAGAAATTGTTAGATGCTATGGCTGTGTTGGTATCCCCGTGAAGCTGATACGACTTTGCGAGATGACACCGACTGACACGAAGTCTTCAGTGAAAATAGGAACAAATCTAACAGAGCCATGTTCTACCAAACGAGGCTTCAGACAAGCCGATAGTCTGTCTTGCGATCTCTTTAACATCGTAATGGTGATCATGCGGAAGGCAGCAGTTAATACGACTGACACCATTTTTAACAAAAGCCACATGAAGCTCGCGTATGCCGATGTTATAGATATCATTGGTAGAGGACTGCGGGATGTTACTGCGGCCTTTTTGAGCATTGAAAAGCAGCCGGCAGAAGTGGGTCTGGTGATTAATGAGGACAAAACTAAGTTAGTTGTTTCAACAAACAAAGAGTTTACTCGTTTGGGGCGAGGCGAGAATGTTGATAACTACATTTTTGGAGTGGTAGATGATTTTGTCTACCTCGTCGCCGCCATAAACAAAAAAAATAATAATGTTAGCATGGAAATCAAGAGCCGAATACTGATCGCAAACCGCTGCTACTATGCGCAGAGCAAGCGTTTTAATGATAAAGTCCTCTTCTGACGAACAAAGATCTAACTCTATCAGATGCTGATCCTACCTGTCTTGCTCTACAGCGCAGAATTCTGGATAATGACGCAGGCGAATCAATCTATTCTTGGAGTTTTCGAGAGAAAAATACTTTTCAAAATATTTGCACCTATCATTGTTAATTGCGAGTACCGTCGTCGAATGGATCATGAGCTGTATGAGCTGAACAACGACATCGACGTAGTCATGCGCGACGGAATGCGCTGGCTTGGCCACACAGTGTACGAATGGACAAAAATGCTCTGGCTTGTGAAGTCTTCGGTAATAAACTCGATGAGCGGCGTAGGAGGGGGCGACCAAAACTTCGATGGATGGACCAGAATTTCTGTTGTTCCTGTCATTAAAGAAGAAGTAAAAGAACTTTGTGATTTAATAATGGAACACAATATCATTCATATGACTAACTTGGGGGAGGCAATGCTTTCAGTTCTGAATGAATTTTGATGCTACAGTTTAAAATTTGCTTAGTAGGATGCTTTGCTTTAAGTTCTTTGGCTTTCCGCCCATTCACTCATTCATCCCTTTGCTTGGCGTTTTGTTAAACAGATCGTTAACACAACCGGCCCTTGGTATTCGCTATTCCAAAACTTGACACTTTTCTCCTCAAAAAGAGACAAAAGAGAAATATTACAGCATTATTTTATCTCAACTTATTTCTTAGATCATTTTTGTGCTGCGACACCACATGATACAAAACTTCATACATTTGTCTTCCGGCACAAGCATCAATTTCTTTATCGCTCGCTGACGACTTCTTTGTTTAAGCCAATTTAACTTTTGATATCCAAGTTTTGCTTTTGTTTGTTGTTTTTTTTTTGTATATTTTCTAGCACTTTCAAATATCTTTTTATTCTTATTAAACTTCAATTTATTTTTTTTGTTTCTTTTTGAGCTGAACAGCATTACGCTTTTTATTGTCCTCCAAATGCTAAAAAGAGACTACTACAACAACAGCAACAACAACAACAACAAAGTACACAAAACCCAAAGCAGCATTAAATGCGTTAAAATATCTGACAAGCTGTGAAAATTCAGCAGAAGAAGCAGCGGCAAACAACAACGACAACAAAAACCACAGGAAAAGCTCAAAAGTACAGCTAGGATTATCACTATCTTCGTTTCTCGTCCCCTCTTCTCGGTCAATTTACTGCTACTGGAGGTTCTTTTACCACAACTTCCCCTTCGTTTCGTTTTTTCATCTTCACATCCCTGAGCATTAAATAAATAAATAAAAAAGGGACCTCAAAATAAAAAAGACATAGCAAGTGGAATGAGAGTGCTGGAAAACCGACAAACTTTTGAATCCCTCAAATAATAAAAAAAAAGTACAGCGAAAAAAAAACGAAAATGATAAAGGCAAAAGAAAGTCGTTGAAAATTGGCCACGAGACGAGACGAAAACCGCGAATATTTTCCCAGACGGCACGAAAATGAAAGTAATAGCAACAAATAGCAAACAAATAGAAATAGAGAAATAAAAAACTATGTGCATTTTGGTGTTACTTTCTTTGTGGCTGCTTTGTGTAATCACAATTGGAGGTGGGGATGGGGATGCCTTTTTTTGAGTGTTAACATTACGGACTTAAATTTTTAATATGTTTTTTGGTATTCATGCGTTTTATGACTTTTTCTTTAGCTTTTAATATACAGTTGATATTAAGGTTGTTTTTAATAAGTTTTCTATGAAAATCTAATAATAATACAACTGCATTCACTCAATACTCTTACAGTCATTGTTAGAAATGGTTGTGTAGTGGTACTATACAATTACAGTAAAATTACTTGTTGGCTAAGGAGTGTGCTTTTCATTTAAAAAGGGCCAACACCATGATATGTTACATTATCTTCCAAAATAAGGAAATTTTTTAAACGCTTAAAAAAATATAATTTAAATACTAAAGTTAACCCAAAAATCGATCAAATTGAAAATTGTAAGGAATAGGCGTTACTGGTCCATACTGTTACAATGAATACAGAGCGGTATATTGCCATGCTGCAGAACTTTTTTGTGCAAGCACTACAGAATTATAATGGTTTTAATCATCAAAATGTCCTGAATTTAAAAGGAAATCTAAGTGTGTGCACCAGCTACTGCGGGATGAGTTCGCATTTAAGGTCCTGTGGAATGTGTTATGTGAGGAGACTAAAGTCAGTGTTATCTAACATGATCGGTTGTTATCAGTGTAGCTGTACCATTTACATCGACAAATCATGTCAATGCCTTCAGAAAAATATATCGACACATGTCATATTTTAGTCGACTATAAATCTGCCTTCGACAGCCGGATATGACAGAGATTACTTAATAGTTACGACTGAGTTTAGTATTCCTGCAATGCTATATGCCTTTGCATAATTGTGAGGTGATATTTTTTTGTATACATTTACTGACTTGAAACTTGCTACTGCACAATACTTGCTACGAATAAAATTGTTTTATTTAAGTAAACTGGAAATTTTGTTTTTTGGGGTTGTCAAAAAAATTTTGTTCTAGGGAGTTGGCTTTTAGATTTCGATTGGAAGAGACGAAAAATTAACAATAATTTAAAAACGGGAATACGTATCCGCCTGAATTTCTGAAAAGTTCCACTAATATCGTTTTTGAAAATCTTTTGGAATTCCCTTATTATGGGCAACGATTTGTGAATTTTGGCTTACAATCACCTAAGGGAATTTAGTACGTTGGTAGAAAAGCTGCGGAAGACCTGAAAAGACGTATTGAAACAACTCCACGGCCAAATCGATTTTGTTAAGAGCCTGAGAGCCTCCTGGAAGGTTTCAATATTTTACGAAACAGTTCAAGCACACCCAACGTAAAATGAGATTCCAAGTACCTTTAAATTGAGAGGGACAAACCCGAATAGCGGCAAGGGGCATTAATGGCTACTTCTGTGGGCGTCTAATAACCAAATTTTTCGAATATTTGTCCTTCTGAAAAATGTTATCACGACATCACTGATTTATTAAGATGACTATTGAAGAAATTTTACGATTTAAACATTCCAGCAATTTTCGGAATTGACCAGAACCATCAATTATTTTTATCTTATATTAAACTTTAAACCAAAAACTCTGCAACACATTTTGCCGCACTGCCATAATACCTTTTTTCAACATATTGTTCCTGTCTACAACCGCTTGTCGGCGAAGGATCCAGAAAATAAAACTGTGAGTATTACTAATAATTAAAAATAATATGCGGTTAAAGTGTGTTGAATATGTTCTTTTAAAAACCAAAACACTTGTCATATTTAACTTAAGTTTGTTAATTTACAAATAGTTTTTAATTTACAAATAGTTTTAATTATCAAACGATACGAACGAATTTTGAATTTAAATTTATTAATCACAATATTAAAACTTAAATATTTAGTTCACTTTGAAATATTAATATGAATCTCAATTTATTCAAACAGTATGCTAAGATATTTTGTTGAATAAAATTTAAAAATGGAACATTAACTATTTTTTTTAGTCCATGAAAAGTTAAGGGAACTTCCGTTTAGGAATGTACGTGGGTCAT
Organism: Muscina levida; assembly: GCA_964034835.1. Lineage (NCBI taxonomy): Eukaryota > Metazoa > Arthropoda > Insecta > Diptera > Muscidae > Muscina > Muscina levida. The sequence continues at coordinate 14,948,885 of OZ035881.1, forward strand.
CCAATGAAATGTGCGAGGATGACAGGTTGGGCGGGTAATGAAAAGGCAGAATAATTACCACCTTTTTCTGGCCTATTAACCTCACTCCAGCTCTCATTTAAAATCCTATCTTTCGGCATCCCAGATTATAATCCATGAAGAGACTTCTGACAGGAATTCAAAAGTTCTAAAGTTGATTCCCAAAAAATGAAACTCTTTCTCAAATTTCTTGGGAGTAAAAATTTAAGCTTCTTGCTTTATTGAGATCTTCTTAAAGACTAAAAAAACTAAATGACAATTTTAACTAAAACGGTCCTACCGTTATGCATTTGTTTAACGTATGTAGATGAAATTGTAAAATATAAGAAAATATGTACTAAAATATGTACGTATATAAAGAAACTGTTCTCTAAATAGAGTATGTGCTAAATTGAGATTATTCGAATTTGAGAACAAAAATAAGCATTAAACTCTTTAATCTTAACCCTCTTCGGAGTCAGGGGGACTTCTGGTCAACTGTTGAACATGGCTTCAACATACTCCCGGCCTCAATATGATGCAGCGGCGGGTAGTCCATAAAGGAACTCTCACGGGGCTGGAATATTTCTTTGCACAGAAACCCCGCTATCAATGTCAAACACGGTGTATTCGAATTCCATTCGCACTTCTGTTCTTGTTCTTGATTTCCTTTTTTTTCTGTTAGGCACAGGGTGAACTAGCATATGACTTTCAGTAAAGTTCAAGAGATGAGGCTGTTCTATAGCTGGGGGGAGCATATAACTGCAGTCTCTTAACCCAAAAACGAAGCCTTCGTTTGTAGTTTCTTTTAATTCGTTCGGACACTGTCATGGGGATAGCAGGTTCGTGGCCATTAGATCTGGATTGACAACTGCAGGCACATCAAGAGGTGTTTTCTAGTAAGCATGTTGCAGAAGGTAAAGTAGACTTTAAGAGCGTTATTTCGACCGCAGAGAAAACATCTTGGTATTGAGTTGACTTCAGCCATGTTGAATCTGAGAATGAAAAGATAGGAAAAGAACAGACATAGACAATGAGAAACTTGCATTTAATATTTGATCATTGATTATAGATTTTTTGGAATTTTTTCTTCGGACGCGAGATTAGGGTAAGAAGGGGTTGCTGTGGTAGGGAGTAGGCAGACTTTCACGATGGGTCGAACTATAAGCCCATTTTTTGTTTTAATCTCAGCCACTCTGACGTTATTGTCTTTTCCACAGAAGACTTTCGTTACTCGCCCGAGACACCATTCTGTTGGAGGGAGCGAATCATCCTTTACAATTACGAGATCCCCTTCTTTAGTGTTATTTTTGCAAGTTTTCCATTTGTATCGCCTCTGTAGTTCTGTGACGTATTCGGACTTCCATCGTTGACTAAAAATGTGAAACAAAATCTTTAACCTCTGCCACCGGTTGATGTACGAAAGGGATTTCGTCGGAGGAATTGTGGGAGACTCAGGGGGAGCCGTTAGAGACGCTCCACGTAAAAAATGACCCGGTGTCAACGGAAGTAATTCGTTTGGATCCTCAGAAATTGAACACAACGGCCTTGAGTTTAAAACGGCTTCTATGCGGACAAGCAACGTTGTAAACTCTTCAAATGTGAAACTCCAGTTGGTTGCTACTTTTTTCAAATGGGATTTCATGCTTTTTACGGCTGCCTCCCAGAGGCCGCCCATATGTGGAGCATATGGAGGAATAAAGGTCCAGGTAAAACCTTGTTCGCTGTACTTATCGCCCAAGCTGTCTCCAATTGCCTTAAGAAACTCTCCATGCTCTTGTAGGAGTTTGCGGTTAGCGCCAACAAAGTTACGTCCGTTATCGGAGAAAAGCGTCTTAGGTAGCCCTCTTCGTCCAACAAACCTGGCAAATGATGCCAGGAAGGCATCTGTGGAGAGATCAGAACAACTCTCCAGATGAACAGAGCGTGTAGAAAAACACACAAATACTGCTGCGTATCCTTTTACCAATTTTGCGTGTTTTAGTGTTGATGTTTTTATGCTGAAGGGACCAGCGAAGTCAACACCCGTGTACGTGAAGGGCAGAGAGAAAGTTACTCGTTCCCGGGGAAGAGCTGCCATTAGTTGATTGTGGAGTTTATGCTTGTATATCGTGCAAACTCGACATCCTCTGATGCATTTACGTATGACATTTCGAAGTCTCGGAATATAAAACCCTTGCCTAATGGCTCTCAGCATTACTTGGTGTTCAGCATGCAATAAAATCTCGTGCGTGTATTTGATAAGTAGCGTTGCAAAATGTGAATTAGTAGGTATCAGGACAGGATGTCGTTCCTCGAAGCTTAATCCAGCGTTACTTAATCTACCTCCGACTCGAATCAAGTCATTGTTGTCTAAAAACGGAGTCAATGTAAGAATCGAACTCTTTTTACTAAGGGGTTGTTTTGACTGAAGCTTCTCATATTCTTGAGCATAGTGTGATCTCTGAGCTATAGCAATCAATTTTTGTTTTGCATGGATGATTTCCTCTGTTGAAAGCGATTTGTCCTCAGGAGGAGGTTTGTTTCGACATCGTTGAATAAAGCGTAACATCTGACATAAAACTCGAATAGCTTTATTAAGTGATGAGAATCGATTAATTATATCTTCGTTTTGAACTTCTAGATGAAAATTTGAAGTCTTTTTAGTTTCAAGATCTATCGGGTCAAAAGTTCTTGGTTTAGGCCAAAGTTCTAAAGGTCGTTGGAGCCAAGGGGGCCCATGCCACCATAACAAATTGTCCGCCAACTCTTGCGGTGTGCTTCCACGAGTTCCAATGTCTGCTGGGTTGTCTTCAGTCCTTACATGTCTCCATGAATTAGTGTCGGAAATTCTATTAATTTCGGTAATACGGTTTGCTACGAAAGTTTTGAGGGTTTGTGGCGGTTTTTGCAGCCATCCGAGGACGATGGAAGAGTCAGTCCAGAAAAACCGCTCAAACTCACATCGAATATTAAGAGTACTCATTAACTTCGCCATTAATACTGCTCCACATAACTCCAACTTGGGAATAGTAATGCTCTTAAGGGGCGCGACCCTCGTCTTTGCTACCAGCAGGTGGCTGGTTATGACACCATTTTGACTTTCCACACGAATATAAATGGTTCCACAATAAGCTTTTTCAGATGCATCGCAGAAGCCATGCACCTGCACTTGCTTTCCTGGGGAGAACCCTATCCACCGAGGAATTCGTAACGTTGTTATTCGCGGTAAATTATCAACAAATGTAGCCCAAATTGCCATAAGATGCGGAAGAACCGGCTCATTCCAATCAATTTTCCCTTGCCATAAACTTTGCATTAGTATTTTTGCGATTATGATTACTGGACCTAACCAACCAAGCGGATCATAAAGCCTTGCAATTACCGACAATATTTGGCGTTTTGTCACAATAGGAGTTTGGCCAATTTGTTCAACCTTATAAAAGAACGTGTCTGCTTTCGCGTTCCAGCGAATTCCCAAAGTTTTCGTTGTACTTGTCTCATCAAATCTTAAAAAATCTTCATCAAGAAGATCCTCCCGGGCCAGGTGATGCAGGAGAGAATCATTGTTGGCCGTCATTTTCTTCAGGGGGAAGGATGCAGACCTTAAGGTCTGTATTAGCTGCATTTGTTTGATTTTGGCTTCTTCAATTGTATGTGCTCCTGACAACACATCATCCACATAAGTCTCATTTCTCAGAACATCTGAAGCTAATTTATTTGTCAACTTACAATCATCACTAAGTTGGATTAAAGTTCTTAAAGCCAAAAATGGCGCACAGTTGATGCCAAAAGTCACCGTTTTAAGTTGGTATGTTTTCACCGCTTCATTGACCTTGGGGCGGTACAAAATTAGTTGATACTTTCTGTCCTCTGGATGCAACGAAATTTGTCTGTACATCTTCTGGATGTCACCAGTGAAGACAAACTCGTAGAACCGCCAACCTATAACAATCTGCATCAAGTCAGCCAGCAATGTGGGCCCAGGAAGCAGAACATTATTTAAAGAATAACCGCTGCTCGTTTTCTTTGAGCCGTTGAAGACTACTCTCACTTTCGTTGATGTGCTGTGAGGCTTTATTACCGCATGGTGCGGTAAAAAGAATGACGATTGCCATTCGCCTGATATTTCGTGATGTACGACGGATTCCATGTGATCCAGTTCGATATACTCCTGGAGGACTTTGTTGTATTCTGCTTTAAGCTCTGGGGATTTTTCTAAAGTCTTTTCCATTCGAAAGTATTGTGCACTTGCGCTATTCTTTGAGACACCCAAATGTATTTCATGGGGAAATTCAGGGCGAAACGGGAGGCGGACTACATACCTGCCATTTGCTTCACGGGATGTAGTTTTCTTGTAAAACTCTTCACAGTATGTATCACTCTCGACAACAGTATGACGCCTTTCTAAATCTTCAAGCTCCCAGAATTTCCTCATTTGTTCATGCAGAGCCGTGTCATCGCAATTATGTACTAATGTTGTGAACGTTTTCACCTCACTAGCCGGCATGGGACCAGATAAATACCAGCCAAACCTCGACTCTCTTGCCTCTAATCCTTCAGAAATATCAAACCGCACTCCTTTCATATTAATCTGCGGTAAGTAGTCACTTCCAATTATCATATCTATTGGCGACGGCTTATAAAAATATGGATCTGCAAGCTGCAAATCTGAAATACCTTCCAGTTTGTGAAGGTTTACTCTCTTAGATGGTAGAAGATGAGCCAATTTCACCACAATAATTACGTTGATCTTCAGGGAGAAATCTGAATCTCTCGACTTAACATTGACAATACATGTACCTTGCGAGTTTCCAACTATTGTTCCACCTAATCCCGATATTTGTGTACAATGCCCGTGTATTGGTAACCCAAGCTGTTGTTGTACTCGTTTTGATAAGAAACTTCGCTCAGAGCCTGCATCCAATAAAGCGCGAACTAAGAATTTTTCGCCAGCATGATCTATTTCAATTAATGCAGTTGGCAGTACAGTTGTACCGCTATTTTGAGCAAAATGAATCTGTACAGATTCACTCGGTGAATTATTTGGTCCATGATGGAAGCCTGTAGACCTTTGAAGTCCTGATGATGAAGGTGTGTCGTCTGTCAAATTATTTTCCTCATCATTACTATTATTTGTTATTTGATTTAATCGTTTGCTGTTAAATTTTTCCAAATGAAGCATCGTGTGATGCTTCTTTTGGCATTTGGCGCATGATTTAGTGCTGGGACATTTAATTTTAAAATGATTTGACGACAAACAATTTGCACAATATTTATTAGCGTAGACATACTTTATGCGCTCACTGGGCGATAAAGCCTTGAAATGCTTACAAAAGCGAAGAGCATGATCCTGATTACACTTCTTACAAATAGGCTTCTTTTCTCCTTCTGCTTGAGTGTAAAAAGCTTGAGGTCTTGAATTCTGACCATCTTTTTGATTAGGTTTTTTGAAATCGGTAATTGTTTCCAAAATCTCTATCCTTTTAGATAAAAACGCATCTAATTGTGACCAGGTTGGTAATTCCTTATGGTCACTTAAAGAATCTTCCCACGCTCTCAAGGTTTCTTCCGGCAATTTCGTAGAACACCAATGCACTAGAATCGGATCCCAGTCATCCGTTTTGATCTTGTATGATTTAAATATGGAAATACTATCATTAATACAACACTGGATTTGTCGAATAGATTTTGGGGTTTCGCAGGAGGCGACCTGAATGCCGAAGAGCTTTTTCATCTGCTGATGCACTAAAATACGAGTATTTTCATATCTATTTTTTAAAGCTTGCCACGCTAATGCAAAATTTGTATCTGTTAAATCGAACCGCTGTACTATCTGTAACGCTTCACCTTTCGTTTTAGACCTCAAATGGTACAATTTTTGCGCGTCCGACAAACCAGGATGGTTTATGAAAACAGCCTGAAAAATGTCCCTGAAGGCTGGCCATTTTGAATATCCTCCTTCAAAGGGTTGTGTGTCGCATGGGGGTAGCTTTAAAGATGAAACGCCTGCATGAGCCATGGTGGCATCCACTTGCGTACTATCGTGTACTTTCGGATGTAGTTTTTCGTGAATTGCCTCTAAAATCATCACCTTACACTCCTGATATTTCTCCGTTGCTTCATCAAATTTGGACGTATTTTCATCTGTATCGAAACTTTCATCAGAATCACCAGTTGTCATATTATGCTCGAAACTTTCCACTAAATTGTTCCATCTTCTTTCTAACTCCGTGTGTTTCACCTCCAAAACTGCGGCACTGCTGTAATCTTGAAAATTCGATTTAATTTTTTCGCAGAGAGACACCAGCTGACCTCGATCAAAATTAAATTTACGACGTGCTGACATTTTTTCCTTTTTCCTAGTCATTTGACTTCAGAGAAAGATTCAAATTTCCAAAATTTAGTTGAAAAATTTTTTTATTTATGTTCAGTTCGTAGGTTTTAGAAATTATATTCTCTTTTATTTTGCTTAGCAATTTTAATTGTTCCAATTTATCAGAAATAAAATATGTCTTACTACATTTCAGGGAGAAATTTATCATCCCACACAGACAATTCTTTAATGCAGATGGCAACTCTTATACTTTATATTATTTCTTTCCAATTCGCGTTTTAGAGTAAATATATGTATGTATATATATGCGGTTAGGGGAACCGTTAGACAACTTTGCAAGCAGTCTAAAAACTCCAAAAAATTTAATTTTTCTTCTTCTTACTTTTAACCTTCAACTATTTTTTCAGTGAAGAATAAGTGGTTTCAGATGACAAATCAATTTAATGTTTTTTACTTAGATTTTTTTCGTTTAATTAAATTGCACGACGCGATTGTGTATTTACATTTAATCAAATTATTTGTAAGATTTTCCTTTTTTATTATTTTTGCTTAAATTTGGTCACCTTAGTGCTGCTGTAGGTTTTTGATTTGTTTTTGTTGTGCCCCGGTATTCACAAACCGTTACACTTGTTGCTGGCATCAAACAAGAAATTCTCGCAAAATAATTTTTGCCCAATAAATGAAAGAACAGAATTACTCTTCAGCGAAAGAAACTCACCGTTTTTTGTTTTCAATGTTGTTTTTGGTTGTTTTTGTAATAAATGGAGTTTGAAGATGTACATATGTAGAATATTGTTTTTGTATATTGCAAGTCAGGGGGACTGCTTTGACCGACGACCAGAATAATTCTCTATATTTTGTTTCTTTTTCTCAGTTTTTTACCCGTTTATGTAAAACGCCAACTTTTGTTATTTCCTTTCACTTTTAATTCTTTTATTTTTAGTTTCGGTTCACTTTTAAACGTTTGTTATATACACCAATTTTTTCCGACCGTCCGCGATGGCTTCAAAATAACTTTTTTCGTCTCTCTTTTTCTCATGTTCGCCAGTGATGGCACAACTATTGCTTGATGGATCAGTGATGGAAAAAATTTTACTGAGCAAATAAATGTCACAGGGTTGGTGAAACCGAGTACCTTTTTAATAATTTTAAATCAAATTTGCGATTTTATCAGTTTTATATTGGTTTTATGAGTGTTTCAATGCGTTTCTCATTAAGCGTACCGTTTAATTGGTTTAAGTTAATTTCCGTTGTTCTTTTTTCTTTCATATGATCAAAATAGTAAAATGCAAGTTTTCATTGTACATACCTGAACTCTCTTCTCTAATCAAACCTTTTGAAATTAATTCGCTCCTCTTACTGCTTTTTGTTTCTCTCGTTAAGTTGAACTCTCTTACGATGATCTTTATTGTGCGCTTCAAGTGATGTGTTTGCCAGCAATCGGTTGTTGATATTATAGCTTTTTGTTGTTGTTTCTGCTGATGTCTATAAGAACGGGCTCAGCACCATTATAATGAAAATGAGTCAGGGGGACTCCAAGTTGTTGACGACTTTGGTTGCGTCCACTGATTTTATCCAAACCTAGACTCCGCTAGGATTGCTCGAAGGACCATGAAGAGACTTCTGACAGGAATTCAAAAGTTCTAAAGTTGATTCCCAAAAAATGAAACTCTTTCTCAAATTTCTTGGGAGTAAAAATTTAAGCTTCTTGCTTTATTGAGATCTTCTTAAAGACTAAAAAAACTAAATGACAATTTTAACTAAAACGGTCCTACCGTTATGCATTTGTTTAACGTATGTAGATGAAATTGTAAAATATAAGAAAATATGTACTAAAATATGTACGTATATAAAGAAACTGTTCTCTAAATAGAGTATGTGCTAAATTGAGATTATTCGAATTTGAGAACAAAAATAAGCATTAAACTCTTTAATCTTAACCCTCTTCGGAGTCAGGGGGACTTCTGGTCAACTGTTGAACATGGCTTCAACAATCCATTTGAATAAGCTACCTGAACTTAAATTAATGGTAGTGACTCGGCCTAATTCCTAGGAGAAAGAACACCCCCCATGTTCCGACTGAGCACGGCTGGTTTCATAGGTAGCGCACCTCCGAAGATATAGGGTCAATGCGAGTCGTTACATAATGACTTAAGTAAAGATAAACAAGGACCTTACCAAACTTACCAAACCGTTCACTACCAGACGAACCCCTCAAAGAGACGACAGTTTACCGGGATGCTGCGTGACAACTAACTTTCGAAGTGTTAGACGATTTTATCTATTTCGGCACCGACACCAATAAAACAAATAACTTTGGCATGTAAAATAGACGAAGAATTCTGCTTATTAATAGATATTATAACGGACTAAACAAGCAATTCAATTATAACACATCCTGGTTCTGTCTTGATGTCCGGCTCAGAATCCTGCGTAACGACACATGCGGATGAATCGATTCTTTGAGACAAATGTATGGACCTTTCATTGCACAGTGGCTCATTTTGCTAAAAAATGTATCAAAAATAAAAAATTCTCCTACTCAATTTCGGCAATTGAATTATCACAAATGAAAGTAAACATATCACTGACCAAGTACTTAAAACTTGTTCTTTAACCCCACAAAACAAAACTCAAATTAAAAAAAAGGAATGAAACCGTCATTGTAACTCAATAATTCAGTTCGATTCTGGGTGTCCGATATAGGATAAAACCGCCGGGACCAGACTTGTCTTCAAAATTTTTTGTCAAAAACTATTACAGTATTTTTACTGTTTTGATTTTTCCAAATGGGTTGTTAGATTTTTTGTAAATTTTTGTAATTTTTTGTAATTTTTTGTAATTGAATTTTTGCCTTTGGCTGAAGTGAAGCAAATGGGGCGGGATCCACATCAACAATGGAAAATATTCGAAAATTGATATAAACTTAATTTCTGTAAGCCAACATTCAGAGGCCATAACTTTTTAACCAACCCATATATTCTTTTCTGCAATACATTTCTTTTTTTTTTTTAACCCGAACAAATTGACCCACCCTATTATATAAAATTTCACGTACCTTCGTTGAATTTTCATAGTTCTACTCTATAAAATTGCCGAAGACGACCCAAATACTGTATATCGTAAAAATTGTGCCTACTAAAGTAAAAATTTGCTCTTATTCTTGCGTGAAGATAAAAGCGACGGTCGAAAGAAGCCATCAGCACAAGGGATCTCCAACATCGGCGACGAATAAACGGCGTGTCCATTTGTCAACGAAGACTCTAACTCGGTAGCAGCAGATGAGATGACTTTTTAGAATCTGAGGACCACCCAGAGGATGGCAACATAACTGTCGTCTACTCAAAATTTACTCAAAATAAACTATACTCTTCAAATATATCATCATATTTGCAAACATTTAACTATATTCCAAACGGGTCATCCAATCCTAACAAAACTTGGAACTATTGCTTAAAATAGTTTTGGCTAGGATATCACGAAATGTTTTGAAAACGCAAAACATACCCAGGTATGTTGCCGTTAAAAACTAAAAAAAGGTTAAAAACTAAAAAATACCTCAAACTGAAAATTTCATGCTTTTTAACGGGAACTAGAAATTGATTTTAGACACATAGTTTCCTGTTGAAATTTTATTAAAATTCATCGAAGATTCCAACTCTGGTGTACGATTTTTTGCAAATTTTAAATACTTTTTAAAAGTGTCATAGCCTTGTTATTAACCCATTAAGGCCCGACCATATTAAGAGACTCGATAGACAAAAATAGATATTATATCTGAAGTTCCCATGGTCTAATTAAGATAAAAAAATTTTACTTTACACTTCCAGGTGCGTAGGAGAGCCTGGGGAGGGGTGATGCGAAAAGGCATAACTGGGCCTTAATGAAAGGAACGTTGAAGTAATTACAGAAAATATAAGAAAATATTAAATACATTTTGAAAACAAGAACAACTTTATTTTATTTATGTCGAAAAATTTTCGATTTATTTACGTTTATTTACGTTTTTCCAGAAGTTGCAGAAATTTTATGTAATCGAAAGAAAAAATCGCATTGGCAAAATTTTTCCATAAATTTTTCTCCAAGATACACTCGAGTTACAAAGTGGCACCTATGAACAGTATTGTAGTATAAAATCTAAAGTTTTTGGAAACATGTTGGTAATCGCTATAGCCCTAGCCGTTTTTTCATGATGTGTCCTAATAGATGCGATGCGTTTTCGCATCGCTAGGCCTTAATGGGTTAACACCCACATACGTAGTATAGAGGGTATATATGACCTTTTTAGCCAAGATTTAAAAATCCTTTAATAAAACACATCCGACACATTAAATTGACCGATTTACCTTATGTTAAATTTGGTTAAATTCAGTGTTAAAAGATATGCCTGTAGAACTATGTGGGTCAATCGGTCATTTCTAAATGAGGTACCTAGTTTCCAAGGTTATCAAACTGACCAAATTCAAATATCCTGCAGTATAATAACTTAAACTTAATTTCCCTTTACACCCCATGAATAAGTTATGGGATAGCTTCTCGCGTTGTTGTGAATTAACACGCTTTCTATTTTTAGATTCAAAACTTACGGCACCTACTTGTTTATCGACGAATGCAAACGTCACTGTTTGAGAAGCTCTTACTAGACAGGTCGATTGACTCGACACTAATACTGCGAAGTTGCTGTCGACAACATTCGAGGGGAGCCGACAATGAAAGAAACATTTCTTTCTTTTTTCTTTTAAGATGACTGGAGCCAGGAGTTGAACCTGTGATCTCCCGCATGGTAGTCACGTGTTCTAACCACTATGCCACGGCCGGTCCCACTATGTATAAATAGAATATAGAATATTTGTATCCACTCAATCGTGTGAATTAGATACTGACCAGCAAGTTTCCGATGATGAAATGTTATTGCATAATCGAGTATCAAATGGAACAGGAAACTGCATCAATTGTATTTCTCTGGATCTGGTGTCTGTTTGCGATAGATGTAAGACATCGGACCTAGCAATAGTTTATATATTGATAGTTGCGGCACGAGCTTTTCAACTTGATCCAACCTACCGTAGAAACTACATGCATTTATTTTTTTGCAATTACACTGAATCAAGTTTTATATTGCACAAAATAAGCGTTAAACGTTGTGCTGCTCTACTGGTGCCTCCTATACAGATTAGTCAAATTGGTGAAACTTAAGAAGAAACTACTGAAAATAATTGACTTTTAATATTTTGTATTCATAGGCGAAACTTAAGAAATTGGGAGGTTTACTTAAAAAAAAACTTAATTTCCCATTAATGAGGTATGGGATGCTTCTCGCGTTGTTGTGAATTAACACGTTTTTTCTTTTAGATTTACAACAACACGGCACCTACTTGTTTGTCGACGAATGCGAAGGTCACTGTTTGAGAAGCTTTTACTAGACGTACCGATTGACTCGACATTTATACGGCGAAGTTGCTGTCGACAACATCGAGGCGGGAATCGAACCAAGGATCTCCCGTATGATAGTCGCGTGTTCTAACCACTATGCCATGTTCGGTCCAGTTTACGCTCCATAAGCATGCAAATAATCATACATAAGTAATTTCAATTAAAAATCGGTAAATTTTTATAACTCAAGACTTCAACAACACATAAGGCGAGGGTATTTATCAGTCAGTTAACCCGACTAAAATTTAATAATATTAATAATATTTGATAATATTTTGTTAACTGGAGTTGTTAAGGTTTAAGCGTACTACTTATATCATGTGATTGGAATCCACTATCCAGTAAAGTTTTTATCTATTGTGCAGCTTACTCTAATCCAAATTTTCAAGCTTCACATACCCTTCATGTTACGATACGTGAAGGTAACACAATTACCTCCTAGCGCTTTGTGCTTCTTTACGTATTTAACTAGTTGATTGTCACATAACTTCAACGTGTATTTCTTAACTTTTGTCATAGTTTTATCAACTACATCATTTAAGCATATCTAAACTCTACAAAACTTAAAAGTGGCATTAAAATACGAATTCGGTAGCATTTTTATTTTAAAACATTTCTTTTTTTTTCTTTCTTTCTCCAATATCTAACTAAAAACGTCCCTCTCCCTTACCGTGTAAGCCAATTCTCCAGTTGATCTCGTATAATTTTCTAAAGTAATGCAACTACTACGAGTATTCATGATAAAGCTTCTTCTTCTTCGCCCCCCGCCTTATCTTATTTCCTATGAAGAAAATTCAATTTCTTTGCCGTGAAGTGAGAATCATTCATTCAATATGTAATTGTATCAAAGACGGGTAGCTGTGAAGGGGTGGGTGGGTGCAGTGGCGCAACCACAACGGAGAAAGTTGTTCTCATTGTGGTTTTACTTATTTGACTTTTACGCATTCTAAAATTAACTTACTTAGAGAGAAGTTTTTAAACAACTTGCATTGAGCAAATTTGGTGTTATACGAATTGTGTGAAAAAGTAGTTAAGCGGAGTATTAACAAGAAATGGAATTATGTCGAAAGCAATTTGTTTAAAACCGTAGCCGGCAAATTGTGGTTGAAAGCAATTTTACCGTTTTTTCTTTGGGTGGGTTTCTTTTAATATCGATTAAAGTTCTTGATGCGAGGACGTTGTGGATGTGGATGATGATGAAGATGATGATGATGAAGTGAAAGCGTTGCTTGTAAAATGTAAGAAACTTTATTTATACGGGTTGTTTTTTTTTGGTGAAACGAAAGCATGGCATTGAAACTACTTGAAATTGGAGCAGATGGATGTGGTTTAATGTTTAAGTTGCCGAAATTTGGAATTATATCGAAATGATTGCTACATGCGGGATAGAACTTAAAGGAAATAGAAGATTAATTTATTTCTATGTAGAAATGGATACTGGAAATTACGTCATGTGCAATAAGCCAATACTAGGTTATATCTTAAAGAAAGAAATACACTACAAAATATTTTATATGGTAGTAAAAAAATACATAAGAAAATTTGTTCTTAACTTGTGGACAAAATTGTTAGACTTCAACTAGCGGACGTTTAAGTTTTTAAAGATTTTTAGTATCATTTCTACAACTGGTATTGATTTCAACTTGTTTATCAAAAGAGTGTAAAATGGTTTCTAGCAATTGAAAATTTTAATTATTCTCAGAACATAAAAAATGTTCCCATTAATTTGGATATTTTTTGTATATAGTCCTTATTTTACATATGTCATTAATTTACAGTGGGTATAACGTAACCGGCCGTGGCATGATGACTAGAACACGCGACTACCATACGGAAGATCTCGGGTTCAATTCCCGCCTCCAGTCATCTACATTTTTCTTTAATTGCTCGATGTTGTCGACAGCAACTTCGAAGTATAAGTGCCGAGTCAATCGGCATGCCCAGTAAAAACTTCTCAAACAGTGACAATCGCATTCGTCGTGTTAATTCACAACAACGAGAGGAGCTATCCCATACCTCATTCATGGGGTGTAAAGGTAAAGTAAGTTTTTTTTATAACGTTTTATAGCTGTCGAAATTTATTCGTATTCCTACTTGTCTACGACTATTACTATTGTGCGAAGGTTAACAATTGCAAATGGTTCAGCATTGATCTCGGGTTTTATCTTGATAATTTCCTATTCTATATTAAATTGTTTTTTTTTTTTTTTTGTTACTGACCTTTATCTTACTATGTCAGAGGTTAGTTCGATTTACAGGTTGTTAACATAAAATATAAATTATTTATATTAGTATTTAATTGAATCAATGTTACGACTAACATGGCTAGCCATTAGTTGAGGTCATTTGACTAACGAAAAGTGACTGTTGCTATGACCCTAGTGAACTTTTGTTGGTAAGAAGGTATTCAGGCACATCGTAAACGGAGCAACGACATTGAGATTTTGTTAATCAAAGCAAAAACAATGGTGACTGGAGAAGTAAGGTCAACAAATTGGCGGTACACACTACAATAAAAAAAAACAATGTGACAATGTTCATCAGGTATTATAATACGAAAAACACTGCGTGTCCTGTGTAAAGGCCTAAGAAATAGAGAATCTTAGAATTTATTAATATTCCGGCATCACATCTCCAAAATATCTATAGACAAAATATAGAAGTTCACAGCCCCTTATAAATAAGAACAGCATATGGTATTCGTAGCTTCATAATATTCGGCTGCATTTTGGTACCGAAATATCCGATCATGGTCAAAATGGTCTTAGTGGTCAACTATGGAAGTCGTCTACAGTTATCCTTAAATATGTTTGCAAAGCAGCACCATAGTTTAGGTACTTAAAAAAAAATAGTAAGGTAAATACTTTCTTTACCATTTGTAGGAATAGTGATTGAACTGGGTATTTGCCAACTTAAACATAAACATAATTTTCCTTTACACCCCATGAATAAGGTATGGTATATCTTTTCGCGTTGTTGTGAATTAAAACGGTTTCTATTTTTAGATTCACAACTAACGGCACCTACTTGTTTATCGACGAATGCGAATGTCACTGTAAGATTTTAATAAAATTTTACTAGACATGCCGATTGTCTCGACTATACTACATAGTTGGTGTAGGAATGGAGCCAGGAATTCAACTATGGTATTCGCGTGTTCTAACCATCATGCCACGGCTAGTCCGATTTACATTATATATTTATTATTAAATTTTGTACCACCAAAAGATAAAAGTTCGACGACCTAAACACGAAAATGATTTTTAAAAAATGTTCTTAGGTTTTGTTCTTTTTATTAAAAATTTTCAAACTTTTCGGAGGTGCACTTACTATTTTGGGTCTCCCTTACCCGATCTTCATGTATGTATAACCTCTCAAGTTAAAGTTAACAAGTTCTTCCTTTAAAGATTTCGAATATGTAATGTCTTTTTTATGTTTCCTATTTAATTTGGGATATGGGGTAAGTATTTTTGGGAAAATCTTAGGAGGGAAAAAATGAGGCTTAAAATATTAAGCCTCTAGGGCCTACTCCGGGCAGTTGTGGGGCTTGTTGTGAATTTTCCCCTTCCCCTGGTAGGGATTTAATCTAAAAAAAATAACTGAAAATCGTTAGAAACCGAATTTTATTGCTAACTTTAACTTGAGTGGTTTTTTATGAAGATCGGGTAAGGGAAACCCAAATAATACCCAAAAACAGTGGGATTTATAAAAAAATCGTTTTAAGTTTGTCTTTATCTATGGAAATGTTTTGAAGTCTGATATGCAGAGAAAATTTATGGACTGGTGTATGAGCTGAACATATTGTTATGAGTTTGTTAACCGATCTTGGTCATTTTAAAAGTCAATCTCCTCTTTGAAGATAGAAGCTTTTACAGCTAATTTTAATTAGATAGCTTTTAAATTACGGCTGTAATCGCGGGTAGAGACAAACACCACTAAAAAGGGTAAGCTTTAATAGGAGGTGGAAGTAGTTTTGTGCGATTTAGCTGATTTTAGATCTAACCTCCGCATTAATGCTAGAATCTTGTATATAAAAACCAGTACAGAAATTTCAGTCAGACAAACTGATAAATATCATCACCCAATATAAAATATTGCTAGTGTCTTCAGTAATTTAAATTAACCGATTTTTAGTTAAAATTACTTATGTATTTTTAGTTGTCCGCTTGTGGAGCGTAAACGGTTGTATATAGGACTTTTGCTCAAAATACCAGCGGTCTAGAGACATGTAGCAAAACCGTAAAAGTTTTTCAACAAACGCTTACCTTAGCAAAATTTGGCTCAATTCAGTGCATATACAAAAATCTATTAATGGAAAAGGGGCAATTTCTGTTTTTTATCCATCTTTACCAGATGGGGTGTGTCAAATAGTTCAGTTTTTTGAGTTTTCGCCCCTATACAAGACAAATCAACTGACCAAATTTCATTACCCCCCATGTGTCCGTTTGTAAGTTATGGGATAAATATAAATTTGCGTTCTATCACAATACAAACAAATTGACCAAATTTAATTATCCCCCAGGTGCCCGTTTGAAAGTCATTTTCAGTCATTTCATTTCAACCAATATTGTCCATATTCATTAATGAGTCAAATTTGTATAAAAGTACATATTACGATATGTAAAACTATGAAGATTAATTGTATGGGAGGTACCAGAAGGGGTAGTGGCAAATAGTTAGATTTACTGATGTTTTGCCTCCTATCACAAGGTAAATTAATTGACCAAATTTAATTATCCCCAGGTGCCCATCTTTGAGCAAAATTTGAGTGAATTCAGTGTACTTACTTAAAACGATGAGCGTCAATTCTGTCATTTGTATGGGAGGTACCAAAATGGGTGTGGCAAAGGTTTTGGTTTTCTTATGGTTTGCCTACTTTTTCAAGATAAATAAACTGACCAAATGCAAATAGTCCCAGTTGTTGGGAGATTTATTAGTTTTTCAAAAATATGTAATTTTATATGGGAGTGCCAGAAGGGATGGCACAATACTGTCCATTTACAATCCCATTATTTTATTTTGGAAAATATTTATACTTGTACATTTTTATAAGGATCAGTTAAGGTTTACTCGGGCAGATAGACGGGCAGGACGACACTTCTTTTTCTGAAATGATTCATGACCACATTTACTCTTTTGGATAATAAACATCCAAATCGGGTCTGTATCGTGGGTACAAAAGAAGCCTTCGGCGCTATAGATATGATTATGACAGAGGACTTGAATTTTCGATCCGACGCGGTTGTTCCCAATTCGGTTGCGACTGTCCACAATACGCAAGGAAAAAAAAACGTTAAAACCTCGTTTGCTTCAAACGTTTTCTGGTTGGTATCCTTTTGTTTGTTTGTAGCAACTTATGAAATAGTAGATTTTATTTATCCCAACCAAAATAAACGAGGTCTCATTCAAAACAACTCTTCGTTGATGCCATTTTCGCGCCGATGTGTTTGGTTTCTCGATTGTTTCGTGGAGCTTTTAACACTTTAAGTTTGTGATGTTGGTGGAGAATTCACAGCATATGGAACTAATGAGCCAGTTTGGAAACTGTAGGAAAAGCTAACAACTCTGACAGCTGTCGCATAATCCACATCACATAACACTTTTTTGTGTTTGAGATGATTACAGTTTATTACAGAGTTTCGTTTTTTAAGTAGTTATAAATGTTATTTGTTAGTGGCAACCGAAAAAAAAAATACATTACTACAAGCTCTTTTCAGTTCTTACTAATATTTTTGTATGATAAGAACGTCGTCAGTTTATTTGGGGCAGACAAAAAAACTATTTATACCTAACTCTTTTTGTTTATGACGAATTCATTTTTAAGTTTGCCACTTATTCGACGCATTATTGACGAAATAAGACCGGGTATGGTGGTCATTAGGCGCAGTCGCGGCCAATAAAAGAACATCGCTTATGGTATAGCCGGTCCCCTCGATGTTATTGTCAGCAACTACGCAGTAT
Source organism: Muscina levida (assembly GCA_964034835.1). Taxonomy (NCBI): domain Eukaryota; kingdom Metazoa; phylum Arthropoda; class Insecta; order Diptera; family Muscidae; genus Muscina; species Muscina levida. The sequence goes on from OZ035881.1 coordinate 14,966,592, forward strand.
AGGTCGAATCAATCGGCATGTCAAGTAAAAGCTTCTCAAACAGTGACGTTCGCATTCGTCGATAAACAAGTAGGTGCCGTTAGTTGTGGATCTAATAATAGAAAGCGTGTTAATTCACAACAACGCGAAAAGCATCCTATACCTCATTCATGGGGTGTAAAGGGAAATAAATAAGTTTATAATGTTATAAAGTATCCTACAGCTTTTCGATAAAGGTTACTGAAAAAAAAAATTCCAATAATTGGTTATTTGTATTGGAGGTAACAGAACGGCTGAAGCTGTACATAATAATGGAAAATATCAATACAGGTAAATTTTCATGAGTGTAGATTTGCTAGATTTGTACTGTGCAAACGGGCATGGCTCTATATAGTACTATAAAAACTCCTGAAACGAATACCGTCCAAAGATACTTGAGGCCTAACTTGACTCCTTAAATACGGTACACTTTTTCATATACACCAGAGCCCCAACTTGCGTCGTTAATGGGGACTGGAGAAACGCGACGCAAATCCAATGACCTTTTTCTTTATAAATCCATTTAAATAGAATTTATTGGGGAAATATTGAAAACAAAGCAAACCAGTAAGAAAGTTTCAGTCGGGCAACCCGACTTACATATACCCTCACCCACAGTAAAACATAAAATTTTCTATTATATTGATTTTATTACTCGATTTCTAAAGTGGGCGGAGTGATACATTTGACAGGAAGGTACCAGAATGGGCACGGCTAGACTTCCAGTTTTTTCCTCCGAAACTTTGTCCTGTTATAGCTTAACAAAATATAGAATTTAGGCACGATCGTGTCGAGTGTATTGATATTATTACTCCATCTCCAAAGTGGGCGGTGTGGTACATTTGTATGGCAGTTACCAGAAGGGGCGTGTCTAGACTTCCAGATTTTTTCTCCTAAACTTTATCCTGTTATAGATTTACTAACTACAGAATTTGGGCAGGATCGCGTCGGTTGTATTGATATAATTACTTGAGTTCTAAAGCTTGCCGAATGGTATATTTGTATTCGAGGTACCAAAAGGGGCGTGGCCATGTAGCCCATTTCCAATACCAAGAGTAGTTTTGAAGAAATATTAACCTTTGCCAAGTTTCGAAAGTTATCGTTAGGACCAGCCAGATAGACAGGCGGACATGGCTCAAACGCCTTAAAATGTCGTGAATCGAATTTGGTTCAAAGAAATATAAGGTCTAAAGTGACTTCTTCTATGTGTTACACATTTAGGTCGTACCAAATGATATATACCATCCTATCCGTAGGGTGAGTGTATAAAAACAGTATAATTTCCCAGGTATTGTTTTCTTTTGCCGCTCTGTGTTATCCATAGAACTATGCATGTGTCCGCAACGTGTGTCCCTAAAGCACATTTAGTGGAATAAAACGTAAAAGTATTTTAAATTTGAAGTAAATTGTTTATAAAATCTCAACATGTCTCTTTTAATCTACAAAAAAGAATATACTGATCACATTGCAAATTTCGCTAAATATTACAAATTTTGTATAGACACTTCAAGTGGATATGGAATATTGTGTTAGTCACAATTTTGAATACAACATTTTAGGTAAAGTTTCATTCAAATAACATAATGTGTCAGTACTGTCCAAAATCTAATTTTTTTTATACCAACATAAGCTTGAAAATATTTAAACTTTTCGAATAAACTACAAAATAAAAAAAGGGCATTTAATGTTGTACTACATTCGACCCATCATGCAAAATAATTCACTTCGCTGCAACTCATTTTCCATCGTATTTCCCATCCCTTTATGTTACAACTCATTATCTAACCCACCCCCGCCCTACAACCACTCTAGCAACTAAAATTTGTTTTCACAACTATTGCTGTTTCCACACAATTTATTGATAAAACCTTTAAGCTGCTTACCTTTTAGCTATCAATTTAGCTCGTTTCGTTATTCCTTTTGTTTTTGTTTAAATCCTTTGTAATCCTGTTAGTTGTGAGTTCACTCTACACGTTTAAGATTTGTGCTTTTTAAATTGTGTTACAATATTTTCGGGATTTTATTTTTTTTGTGTTTTTTTTTTAGTTGAAGCAACACTTTACGTTTCCACCTTCATGCATTCACTTATTCATTCATTCATTCAATTTTTAACTATGCTCCCGCTGCCAGACGAACACACGCACATACAAAACAAATAAATTTAAATCACTTTAGCCAACACGTGACACTTTTTTTTATGGAGGAGACCCTTGTGCTCTGGTGATTGTCCTTTGAACTGAATGAGTAACGAAAACACGATTCACCGGCACGTAACCGCATTATTAAGAAAAATGCTCATTCCGTTTTTTTTACGACTCCATGGAAGAAATCAAAGAACAGAATTTCGGTTATAGGGGCCGAGCTACGAAAAAACAAAATAACTGTGTGATAATTTCACATGCACATACCGAAGCACTTTGCCAGAAATTTAGGTCATACGTTTTAAAGGAATAACAACCTGATTACGATTTCACAACGCAAACACTACAGCAACGACACACACACTCGCACACAAACGATCTCATGTACTTCGCATTCTATATAAAGAACCACCAAAAAAAAGGAATCCTTTTTTTCGTGTATGTGTTTATATCCTTTGATGGCACGCTTGTGGGTTGGTTCTTTGGCCCTTATTGTGTAAGGGATTTGTTTTTTTTTTTTTGGTAAATTCCTTGCACCACCAGCAATCTTACTATAACACTGAACCGTATCCTATGCAATTGGTTGGTTTTAGATATATTTTTGTTTATTTTTTATTTGCCATTTACTGAAGCACCGGCACTTAACGCGTTATGACAACCTCTATCGTCAAACTTCAGCAGAAAACTGATTTGATAAATCACTAACCACGGGCGAATATGATAAGTCAATGCAAAATTGAAGCAGAGTTTGCCAAAAACAAACAAAAACAACAACAAGGCATAAAATCGGGAATGGTGGTGAGAATGTTTCGGCAAGCGAGTGTCCCAAAATACGACTCTCACGACACAACGAGTGTGGCTGTGGCTTTTGCAAAGAGAAAAGTCAAAGAGACCGACAAGCAAAGAGCGAGATAGAGAGAGCTATCACCAATTCACCACCAGTGATAGTCATCGGCTAATGGTTAAGGGAACAGTTAAGCTCTCACGCTGTTGTGTGTACTGTCTAAGCTCTCTTTTCAGTTTATCAACCCTTTACCCCTAACACAGCAGTTAGTATTTGTTTGGTATCATCGAAGGAATAGCATGCAACTCTATTTGTTTTTGTTTGTGTTTTGTTTTGCTTTTCATGTTCTATGAGCCAGCAACAAGTGGTTTTTTATAGCTCTCTTCTTGTGAGCGGCTATGTGGCATTTTACTGTTAATGTTGAAAAGAGTAATGTGTTTATAATAGGGATGGTAAATGATTAAATATATTCAACAAACATTCAAAAGGTACTATTAAACTTTTTGTAATACACGTAAGTGACTTTTAGGTAAACTTTGATTTTGAAAGGGCAACAAATGTATTCAATATCCCACAACACTGTGCAACAAAATAAAAAAGAAAAATTTCGATATCAGTATTCGCACTATATTTATACCATCACCCATAGGTATGAGGGGATATATTATTTGATACGAAAACCAGTATAGAAATTTCAGTCAGGAAATGAACTGATGAATATCCTTACCCTTTATGTAATTAAGGATTTTTGATTGATATTACTGATGTTTTTTGGAATCTGATCATTCAGACCAGGATTAGCAAAGCGGCAACGATCATATACTGCTGCAAAAGGGCAATATGCCTCAATAGGGAAATTAAACCCAAAAATGTGAACTAGTATGGATGCACAGGAACTGTGGCCATGCCAAAATTCTGGACTTAATCACTGTGAGCTATCACACGGATTACACCATACTAGTACTTGTCTTCGATCCGGGTTTTATAAGGAACATCCCAGATAGGTCCTACTAAGATGATAATGATAATTCCCTAAACTTTGGGGAGGATTTCATCCTAATTCTCACTGACGGTTCGAAATTAAAGGAAAAAGCAGGCTGTGCAATCTTTTCGATGGAGTTGAATTTGCAATTATCCATCGGACTACCGGACCACTGTAGCACAGTTCAGGCCGAAATAGCGGCCATTAGAATAGCCGTAGAGAAAATTTAGCATTGTGGGATATTGGGCGGTAATATTCATATTCTTACTTATAGTAAAGCGGCTATCAGATCCCTGGAGAACGTGTTCGAGAAATGTTCGAGAATGCCGGTCAGATATTGAGGGATAGCGAGACATTCGACAATTACCGTGAACTCGGGCGAAGTTTACGGTCTCACTGGGGTCCCTCTCACAAGGGGGAAACGGCTAATTGCGGGGAAACTGTACCTCATTGCTTCTGAGAGATGGGTGAGAGAGCCCACTTGAACGGCAGCCAAACAAATTTGGCATACAATGGATATACAGAGGACTCGATTTGTGCTGAACCTGTGCTATGAGGTTGAAACTATCCTTCAACGATTTTTATAGAAGCTGCAATGATGGGGAAGAAGAGGAGACCACGGGGCATCTTCTGTGTCATTGCCCTGCTTTTGGTGACCTGAGATATAAAAACCTAACCTAACCTAACCTAACCTAACCTAACCTAACCTAACCTAACCTAACCTAACCTAACCTAACCTAACCTAACCTAACCTAACCTAACCTAACCTAACCTAACCTAACCTAACCTAACCTAACCTAACCTAACCTAACCTAACCTAACCTAACCTAACCTAACCTAACCTAACCTAACCTAACCTAACCTAACCTAACCTAACCTAACCTAACCTAACCTAACCTAACCTAACCTAACCTAACCTAACCTAACCTAACCTAACCTAACCTAACCTAACCTAACCTAACCTAACCTAACCTAACCTAACCTAACCTAACCTAACCTAACCTAACCTAACCTAACCTAACCTAACCTAACCTAACCTAACCTAACCTAACCTAACCTAACCTAACCTAACCTAACCTAACCTAACCTAACCTAACCTAACCTAACCTAACCTAACCTAACCTAACCTAACCTAACCTAACCTAACCTAACCTAACCTAACCTAACCTAACCTAACCTAACCTAACCTAACCTAACCTAACCTAACCTAACCTAACCTAACCTAACCTAACCTAACCTAACCTAACCTAACCTAACCTAACCTAACCTAACCTAACCTAACCTAACCTAACCTAACCTAACCTAACCTAACCTAACCTAACCTAACCTAACCTAACCTAACCTAACCTAACCTAACCTAACCTAACCTAACCTAACCTAACCTAACCTAACCTAACCTAACCTAACCTAACCTAACCTAACCTAACCTAACCTAACCTAACCTAACCTAACCTAACCTAACCTTACCTAACCTAACCAAACCTAACCTAACCTAACCTAACCTAACCTAACCTAACCTAACCTAACCTAACCTAACCTAACCTAACCTAACCTAACCTAACCTAACCTAACCTAACCTAACCTAACCTAACCTAACCTAACCTAACCTAACCTAACCTAACCTAACCTAACCTAACCTAACCTAACCTAACCTAACCTAACCTAACCTAACCTAACCTAACCTAACCTAACCTAACCTAACCTAACCTAACCTAACCTAACCTAACCTAACCTAACCTAACCCAACCTAACCAAATGTCCAAATGTCTACAGGAATGTAGTAAAACTATCAACTAGGCTACAGTGTAAAAAGTGTTAATAAATTCATCAACAAATGTAAAAAGCTCTATTCAATAACTCTGGGCATTTGGTCATTTTGTATGAGGCTACCTATAGAGTCTTATACTATACCAATTGGGATCTTAGGTAAAATTATCTTATTAATAAATGGAGTAAACATAATGGTTCCTTAAACTTTACTTATGAATACAAAATGTTAGAAGTCGACTATTTTCATAGTTTTGAAGAGTTTTTTTTAGAAATTATTGGAAAAGTATTTCGAAATAGACAAGTTAGTATAAGAGGTAACAGTAGGGGCAGCACATCGTGGGTGGTACATTTGTATGGGAGTACCAGAAAAGGAGTGCCTGAACTTTTAGTTTTTTTTTCTCCAAAACTTTATACTAGCTTTAAAAAACCAAAACTTGTGCACTATCGTGTTGGTTGTATCGATATTAATACTCAATCTCTAAAGTGTACGGAATGGTACAATTGTAAGGGAGATACCAGAAGGGGCGTGACTAGATTTCCAGTTTTTTCTCCAAAACTTTATAATGTAATAGCTTTATATGTTTTCTAGACATAGTTTTTTCTCCAAAACTTTATACAATGTAATAGCTTTATAAACATAATTTGGGCACGATCGCGTTGGCTGTATTGGTATTAATCCCCAATTTCTAAATGGGGCTCGCAATATCGTAAGTAAATTTGCGAAAAATATTAACTCGTGCAAAGGACAGCCGAACCATGGATCAAACGACTTTAAATGTAATTTTTTTCAAAGAAACAAAGTGACTCTTTCTATGTTTAACACATTTAGGTAGTATCAAATGTTATTTTACCCTCCTACCAGTAGGGTGAGGGTATACAAAGTGTATCGCATTTTATAGAGCCTGATACAAATACACTACTGAACTTTTTAAGATGATTGAGCCATGTCCGTTTGTCTGGATGGCTGGTGCGCAGGTAACTCGAGTAAACTTTTTCTTATCCTTATAAAAGAAAGTTCAACTATTTTGTAATACTAGTCCTCAGAAAATTAATACCTTTGCCACAACCCTTCTGCAACCTTTCAAATAAATTATCGAATTGACCCTCATAGGTTTAGATGTGTATCTTTTGTGAAGGTGCACTGAATTCAATCATATATAGCGTACGATGTACGCATGTGGAAATTTGACTCATGAGTTAATAATGACTTTGGCTGAGCCCTTCTGGAACCTTCCATAAAAATTAACTATTTTTGGAAAGTAAATACTTCTTGTAATAGTAGGCAAAATCGGTCGCAGCATGATGGTTGAACACAAATCTTTTATGCAGTAAATCCATGGTTCAATTCCTGTCATAAACATCTACTTTTCTTTCATCGGAGGCCATCTCAATGTTGTCGGCAGCAACTTCGCAATAAAAGCCAGTAAAGAGCTTCCCAAACAGATGAGTCTAAAAATAGAAAGAGTATTAGTTCAGAAAATCGAATTATTTGCCACATCCCTACTAGAATCTCTTATACAGCCAACAAATATAAAATCTAAATTATGTTATATTTAGAGGTCGTTACCTTTTAGTGTAACAGCGAAATAAAAGACAGACTTAAATTCACGAGTGTTAATTAGAGTCTCAACGACTTGAAGAATTTATAACGACTGACTTAATGTTACAAAAAGAGAAATGAATGTAGAAGTTTGTATAACCGTTGTTCGGGTTGCCACATTATTTCAACAAATGCAAAGTAAAATCTCATACAGTTACAAATGCAAACTAATGAAAAAGTTTTAGTATACCTAGTTTTTATTAATTCGCACCAAACACTAAAAATAAATCATCTTTTCTATATCTTCCATAACTTAAGTTTCTAAACATTAAGTAATGGTAAATTTTCTTAATGATCACTGAATGCTTACTCCAGTTATCAAGCCCACCATCCAGTCAGTCAGGTGGATGAACATGACTATATTATCTTAAAAAGTTCTGCAAGGAATATGTATATATCAGAGAATGACAATAAGTACTCGGCATTAATGTATACTTAAGTACATACCCATAATTTCTATACTTGTGTGGAACTATACCTAACACACAGAGAATACTTACAAACTCTTACTTGCGTTGAAAAAGACATGTTTGCACACCATTTATAACGATCGTTACCTCTACCTACCCTTACTTTTGTTTCTCATACACAAGTATACACAAAATACACTCGACGCACACGAGGTCAGAAGCCGAAGCAGACTCAACTTAATTATAAAGTTTTTTATCTACGATAATGATCATCATAGATCATCGTGTTTGATCGTTCTTACATTCGTCAACACTTCTAAGCACTACGGGTGACATGAGTACTCATGTGTACTCCTGTACATTCCCATACTCTACGGAACAGAAGTAGAAATTTGACATGTATAACTAGCACCCAACACAACCAACACTTGTAACAACATGTGCTGGGTTCTCGTGTACTTGGGTATATCAAGGCACAAGTGTGTGCGGGTATGGGCATGGTTTGATCGTTTACTCTTTACACATGTACATGTTTGGACATTAATACTTCAACAGTACTCTTATTATACATTTTGTCATTCTCTGGTATATATGGGACCGGCCGTGGCATAGTAGTTAGAACAAGCGACTACCATGCTGGAGATCACAGGTTCAACTCCTGGCTCCAGTCATCTTAAAAAAAATAAATTTTTCTTTCATTGTCCGCTCCCCTCGAATGTTGTCGACAGCAACTTCGCAGTATTAGTGTCGAGTCAATCGGCGTGTCTAGTAAGAGCTTTTCAAACAGTGACGTTTGCATTCGTCGATAAACAAGTAGATGCCGTTAGTTGTGAATCTAAAAATAGAAAGTGTGTTAATTCACAACAACGCGAGAAGCTATCCCATACCTCATTCATGGGGTGTAAAGGAAAATTAAGTTAAATGAATATGTATAAGACCTACGTACACCAGCTCGACACAACACCTGCGTAAATTGCCATTATCGACAAAGTACACAATATAGGTCTGCAAAGAACCATCCAAACACACTTGTTGTATGTAGTTCAATTTTATTATATCTGCTTGTAACTGTTTCGCTCTCTTTGGATTGAGTGCGTATGGAATATTTCTCTTTTAGATAACGATAGAATAGGTATGAGAGAGTGAAAGTACCAAGTATCAAAAATACTTGTATGAATACATACATAACAAACAGATATATCGGTATTCTTGTTATCTGTGCTTGGAATATGTGGGGAGCGTGACGCTGCAAGCATAAAGAATAAAGAGCGAAATTTTGTTTTCTTTTTTGTTAAAATTTGCCACAGATGAAACTTACACCATTACTTTTGGTAAAAAGAATAAAAAAAATAGTATGAAAACATCATCAACGCAAAGCGTATGGTCTGGAATATCTATATTAAATGGATATATCCATTTAAAAAAGAGGAACAGCAGTTACTTCACTGAGAAGAACAGATAAAGAGAAAAAAAAGTTTCCACTACAATGAGAACTAGAGAAAGATATGAGACGCGATCTACTCAATCCAAAACGAATGAGCACATGTTTTGTTCTACTATTTGTTGTATTTGTACCGATAATATCAGGTTCTAACTTGTTTTATCTGTTTGTACAAGTAGAATGAATGGAACGCTGCAGGCCTTTAGTACACAATGTATTTACATCCAAGCGTTTTGTCGCGTCGCGCTGTTATAAGCTTTTTCCCTCAGTTATAATTTGCCAGATTCAAGTTTGAGAGAGTAATAATTTTTTTTTTTAATAAAAAGAGTAAAAAATTATTGTTGTTTCATGCAGATGAAGAATTTAGGGATTATGTGGTACTGGAGGCGGGGACTTTATTTGATCAAATAATTTCCACCCCTAAGATCCCGATGAAACAATGGAACCCATCAAAATTCAAACATTCAATAGCTGTTCTATCATGCAAATTTTGGTTGGCTAAATTTATTCAACCAAAAATTGCAAACTCTTTAGCAATAAACTGTCAAAACTTTCGGTCTCTCACTCTCATTTAGTGGACTTTTGGAGTAAAGGAACGTAATCCAGTAAAACTTTGCACAAATTTGCAAATAAACAATCACAGCATTAAACGAACCTTTTTTCAATGCAGACCGTTTTCAGCGTTAACTCCTAATGAAGAAATGATTTTCAGAACATATGCCCCAAAGATGCTGATGGAAAATCACAACAGTTTCACAAGAAGTACCAAAATACGAGCCTTATCATCCCTGATTTGAAACACAACTTGCATGGTGAATTGTCAATAGTATTCTATAAATTGTAAAAGTGTTATACAAAATGTAGACTATCTGCCATATTCACAGACATTCAAGAAAAGTTTACAGAATGCATTTTCTACAACAATTTGATTTATAAACCTTTGATAATTGTTTATGACTCAACTGTTATTGTTCAGAACTTTAATATAACTAACTACTCTAAGATAATGAGAACTCGGAAAAATAGTATTACTACCACGAGTTAAGTATATTGAACTGTAATATGGAGAAAAAAAGTTTGTGTTATATTGAAAGCACTGTTTAGTGTTATACGGGCTTTGCTATTAACGTGTTATACACTTACTCTCTTGTGGGTGGATTTTGAGAACTAATTGGGTAAAAGTTGTTATATTTGTTAGAGGCATAGAACTATATTTAAAAATAATATACAACAATTACAATGGAATGGCAAAAAGTTAAGCTTTATGGCTCACAAGTTTCATGGCATTTAGTGTTTAACCTTTATGTCAACGGAAACATACCTGGGTATGTTTTGCGTTCTCAAAACACTGTAACTGGATAAACGCATCGACTTGAAATTTCACGATATTCTAGCCAAAACTCATTTCCGCAACAGTTCCTAGTTTGGTAAGGATTGGATCACCCGTTTGGAAGATAAAGCCCGCTTACGAAGTTGCATGCTTAAGTCAACAGCATACATACCTGGGTATGTATAGTAAAATGCATGCAAATATAATGATATAATTGAAAAGTTTAGTTTATTTCGAGTAGAGGACATTTATGTTGGCGTCCTCTGGGTCGTCAACAGATTCCAAGAAGTCGTCCTCATCTGCTGCTACCGAGTTATAGTCTTCGTTGACTGATGGACACGCCGTTTTATCGTCGTCGATGTTGGAGCCTGTTGGAGCCCCCTTGTGTTGAAGGTTTTTTTTCGATCGTCTCCTTTGTATACACGCAGGAAGATGTATCTCTCTAAGTGGCAAAAGTGGAGTCTTCTTCCGCTTCAGTTATCTTACTTTATAGTCCTGTGTGGGTAGTTAAGGATTTCTGAATTCAAGAATTGCCAGGATTTCCATAAGGTTGGAGGGTTCAGCGATGATCTTGGCAATAGATCGTGGCCTCTGTGAAGCACCAGCAAGATGTATACATCTTCATACCTCTGATAGTTCATGAGATTAACCTTATTTATTTTCAAGTTGAATGGGCGGTGCCAAGCTCCTTTATCCAATCGTTTGACCAATTTTAGAAAAGGGGGCGTGTCACCGCCTACTTCCACCCTGGCTGTTATTCATACTGCAGCAATAAAATATATATGTTAATCTCATATCCTAATCTTGTCTTCATACCTCTAATAGTCCATAAGATTAGTCTTTTATTATTTTCAGGTTGTATGGGCGGTGCCACGCCCATTAATCCAATCACAATCAAGTATAGCCTGGGCAGCCCCTACCGTTCAGAGCCCTGTTAGCTACATTATAGGTTCGTGCGAATTTACAGAGTATGTTAAGTAAGAGAGGTTTGAGTGGAAGTTTCGAACACAGCGAGGTTTGAATGCAACAAAACTGAAAAGTGTTAAAACATGAATGAAAACGTTAAGAAATTTATAAAATTTCGATTGATATGAGTGGGGAATGTGCCAAATTATGTTTATATAAGGTACAATGTGATTATATTGCGTAAAAATTACATAAAAATTTGAAAAAAAAGAAACATTCCAGGTTGCGTGGTACGTTTAGTGTTCCCCTACTGAACATACCCACTACTTGTACATTTAGTTGCATACAACCAAACACATGATTGATTGCAGTTACCACAAGTATATTATGGAAGTTTGTTTACAAAAATTCGCTCGCACCTCACTCTTCAGGCATTTTTTGAGATTAAAGTTAACAGCCTGGAATCTTGGACACTCTTTATATATCTTGCTCTGTGGCTTAGGATTCTGAACATGTCACCAGTACCACTTTGTTAAATTTTTCGTATCAATCGATCTACTGAAAAGCCGTTAGAACAATTTTTGAAAAGGGGTGTGTCACCGCCCACTTCCAAAAACAAATATACTTAACCTCATCTTGATACCTCTGATAGTTCAAGAGATAAGTTTCAAGATTCAAACCACGCCCACTGATGCGTTTCCGCCCATTTTTTGTTGGATGTCGGATATTGGTGCCAAATACATTTTTTTTAAGGCGATTAGTGTACAGTCCTCCAGGTATTTCATTTTTAAAAATTAGGTTCAATGGTCGGGGCCATGCCCACTTGATATATGAACCTGTAAGAAAGTTTCAGTCGGGAAACTCGACTAACATATACCCTTACCCTCAGTAACTCACCCTAGAATATTTATATTATTATGCGATTTCTAAAGTGGGCGCAGTGGTACATTTGTGTGGAATGTACTAAATGGGGCGTGGTTAGCCTTCCAGTTTTCTTGTCCGAAACTTTTATCGTGATATAGCTTTACTAAATACTGAATTATGGCACGATCGCGTTGGGTGTATTGATTGTATTACTCGATTTCTAAAGTGGGCGGAGTGGTACATTTGTATGTGAGGTATCAGATGGGGCGTGGCTAGACTTCCACATTTGTTCACCAAAACTTAATCCCGATTTGGCATAAGTAAATACAGAATTTGGGCACGATGGCGTTGGGTATGTTAATAATAATCATCGATTTCTAAAGTGGGCGGTACCATATGGATATATGAGGTAACATATGGGCGTGGCTAGACTTTCAGTTTTTTTCTCCAAAACTTTACCCTGCTATAGCTTTACTGAATACAGTATTTTGACACGATCGCGTTGGGTGTATTAATATTATAACTCGATTTTTAAAGTGGACGGAACGATATATAGGTTGTCAAAAAAGTCTTGCGGTATTTTTATTGAATTTTCAATTGTTCATAAAATTGTTTATAATAATGCGATTTAAGTCAAATATGCGCCGTTTTGTTCGATGACGAGTTCCCAACGAGATGCCAACTTCATAATGCCCCTCTTATAGAAGCTCGCTTCCCTATTGTCAAAAAACTCGGAGAGCCAATTTTCACAGGACTCTCTTGTGGCCAACTTCCGACTACCAAGCTCGTTCGCCATGGACAGAAATAGGTGGTAATCACTTGGTGCGAGATCCGGACTATACGGTGGATGCAAAAGAACCTCCCATCCGAGCTCCCGGAGCTTCTGGCGCGTCACCAAAGATGTGTGTGGCCTGGTGTTGTCCTGATGGAAGACAATTCGGCCTCTGTTGATCAAAGATGGCCTCTTCTGCATGAGTGCTGCATTCAAGCGGTCCAGTTGTTGGCAGTACAGGTCCGAATTGAGCGTATGGCCATAGGGGGAGCAGCTCATAGTGGATGATTACCTGCCAATCCCACCAAACACACAGAAGAACCTTCCTGGCCGTCAATCCAGGCTTGGCCACCGTCTGGGCAGCATCACCGCTTTTCGACCACGACCGTTTGCGCTTCACGTTGTCGTAAGTGACCCACTTTTCATCGCCAGTCACCATCCGCTTCAAAAACGGGTCGATTTTGTTGCGATTCAGAAGCGATTCGCATGCATCCATACGGGCAAAAATGTTTTTTTGCGTCAAGTCGTGTGGCACCCATACATCGAGCTTCTTTTTGAATCCAAGCTTCTTCAAATGGTTTATAACGGTTTGATGACTCATGCCCAGCTCTTGGCCGATGCTACGGCTGCTACTATGCCGGTCTCTTTCGATCAATTCAGCGATTTTATCGCAATTTTCGACGACAGGCCTTCCGGATCGTGGCGCAACTTCGATCACCTCTGCACCAGAACGAAAACGTTGAAACCATCTTTGTGCGGTGGAAATGGAAACTGTATCGGGTCCATAAACTGCACAAATTTTATTGGCAGCATGAGATGCATTTTTGCCTTTATCGTAGTAGTACTGTAAAATATGCCATATTTTCTCATTATTTTGCCTTATGTTTGCGACGCTATAACTCACGAACGACTAAATACAAACAACAATAAATCAAACACCGGTTAGCGCGTGAAAAGTGCTTTCCAAAAAGCTCTAGCGTTAACCGATGCGACGAATACAACTAGAACTACGCGCTTGCAAAGACAAGCTTGCGGAAATACCGCAAGACTTTTTTGACAACCATTATTACCAAAACCGTAAGTAGGTAAGTAGCTTTGGGGAAATATTAACTGATTCAAATGCTTCAAAACATTTGGTTGTGTCTTTCGAATGTTATCGTGCGTACCAGGCGGACAGAAAGACAGACGGCCATGGCTCAAACGACTTAAAAAGCCATAAATCGAATTTGATTCAAAGAAACCTATGTTCTTAATTGACTTCTTCTATGTGTTATACTTTTAGGTCGTATTAAATGATATATACCCTCCTACCCGTAGAGTGTGTGTATAATTATTCAAAATTTGCTTAGCTGTAGAATTTTTTATAAGCAAAGTATTAGTTCGATATGGTCTTAGTTCAGTAGAGCTTTTCTCCATTTTAACCAAATCATTTGTAGTAAATATAATAAGTGAATTCATAATGCAAGTAAGCTAAGCTGGATCTGTGCATTTACCAGAATGAGCTTGGATTTTCCTTTCTTTGGAATAGTAAAAACAAAAAGTTGTTAGATAGACACCAATGTCAGAATACCTTGATGCAATACAGTTTACTTTTCTATGTTGACCTTGGTGAAAAAATTAAAAAATCAAAATTTTCCAAATTTTTTTTACTAAACGTGCCTTGAACTGTTTGTAAAAGCATTCCTATTTTTTTCTTTAACATAGTTTTATAGTGGATTTTTTTGCTCCTTAAACCATTACCAAAGTTCTTATAGATTATTTATTTATATGTTATCTCCCGACACTCCAATAACTCCTTAGCCCTACAACACCTGCACTATGCAAATCATCTATTCAGTATAGAAAAAAAACATAAATTACTTCAATTTATTTCTCTGGCACTTGCACTAACTACTATAGCTGTGTAAACGTCTTCGATTTGTTTTAAATCCTCCTCATTTCGTAGTCAATTCCCAATGTCTTCTACGCGCTTCTTTTTGCTCCTTTATGGCTTTATTATGCAAAACTAATTCACATAGTAAATATGTTTACGTTTTACAATTTTATTGAATAGACAAGTACGCGAATTGTTAACACCTTCATTGCACAGATGGGCGAGAGAGTGGCGTCAGCACATCTACCATGAGTTTACACCTGTTACAAGGCAGCTCTTCAAAATCTATTGGCCTCTTAACCAGACGCCCCTTCGTTTTCGCGTTTGCATAATTCCGGTACACATTTAACACTTATTGGCACTTTACGTGACACAAAGTGTGGTACGATTGGCAAGGGGGGGCGGGGGAGGCCTAACACACCTCCTTTGACTAAGAAGTCAATATAATCGTTCCAGTTATTGAATACATGTTCAAATATACACTCGTACCTAGTAGGTGACAATATATTGATGTTTATCCTTTTGTTGATTACACAAATTGATTTGATTTGACAATTTCTTACGTTATGTTTGCATTTTTTTCGTATATGTGTGTGTGATGTCTTCTTTAGCTTCTTGTCAGCACTTCATATTTTCCGTGTTCTTGGGCCCAAGTAAAATCTGTGCAAGGAAGTAGAACAACAACAACAACAAGAAAAACACACACAAATCCAAGGTGTAGTCGAGGATTTCTAAACGCGTGATGTCATTTAGACGTTTGTACACACAATCATTTTTTACGACCTCTCTCTGAACGAAGTGTTAAAAAGTACAAGTACCAAATGAAAAGGTGTTACCCATCGTAAGGACTATCAGCAAATATGTATATTAAAGGATAATACGAGAGACGGCGAGAGGGAATTTTGTACTCGATTTTATGCATAGCTTTCGTTTTGCACAACAACGGTACACAGTGGGCAAAGAATGGAAGAGAAATTTGTTCAATGTGACAGATGTTAACAAAAATAGAAAAATTGGATACATTTATATGGAATATCGTTGAAGATTGATGTTCGATTTTTAAAAAAAGGGCTGTAGTTGTAAAGAATAGGTTAGTTTGTATGGAAGGTACCAGAAAGGCACGGCCGATATAGTACACATTTATTCCTGAGTCAAATTGTACTAAGCGCACATCCGACTTCAGCCATAGGTCATTTAATGTTTCGACTTTCTCAGGACTTGCCTACTATTAAATTAAACTGGCTAAATTAAAATATAATCCAGTTATACTTTTGGTGTCGGCCGATATAGTTCATATTCACTTCTGTGTCAATTTGCAATAATCGTCAGTTTACTTACAAAAATTATTTGCATGTCAAACTATTGAGCTGACTTCGGTGTTTTGGCAATTAGTATGAGTGTGGAAAATGTTTCGGTTTTCCTGCCGTTTTTCCAACTTTATAAGCTAATTTTACTGACCAAATTCAAATAGCCTTATTTTCCATTTGGAAGTTATGGGAGAAATATTAATTTTTCAAAAAAAGGTCAGATTGTAAGGGAGGTACCAGAAGGTTTATGCCGAAAAAGTCCAAACTCATTTCTGAGTCAAATTGCAATAAGCCCACTGCTTGAGTAACAACTGAATGACTTCAGTCAGTATTATTATATTTGAAGGATCGGGGATACTCTGCCTATTTGCAATCCCATATATCCCAATTCCATAACTATTTGCACCATTCCGTTCTTGTCGATTTTTAGGTCATTAACCTATTAGTGAAATATGAACGTACAATATTATGACATAGACGTGCACTAAGATGGGATTTTTGGAAATTCGGACTGTTAAGAGAAAAAAGGGCATGGCGTTGTCCCATACAGCTCAAAATTATATGTACGAAGTCGAGATTTGATAGATAAGTTGGTAGTACAAGAAAAATGCTTTTTTTATGGAAAGTAGGCGGTGCCACCCCCTTTTTTAAAAAATCATTATTTCGGCCAAATAAACGGACCGACAGCAATGAAGTTTCAGTGGAGTACTGTCAGTATGGCCTCTATCATAGGCTACATAAAAACATAATAAGACAAAGGTGCGTGGCACGCCCCACACAAAACGAAATTTCAATCGGTCATATCTCAAGAGCCATTAGAGGTATGAAGATGAGAGCTGCTACATATATTATGGATACAAAGAGGATTACGTCTCGCTGGAAAATGGGCGGTGCCACGCCCTTTTGAAAAATCGTTATCTGGGCGAAATAATTTGAAATTAAATTTGCACTGTGTTGCACTATCCATAGGGCTTCTACCATAGCCTACATGAAAACATAATGAGACAAAGGGCGTGGCACCGCCCGCACAAACTAATCGATCATATTTCACGGGCCTTTAAAGGTATGAATATGAGATTTGCAGCATATGTAAATGGTAAATAGGGTATTACTAGAGTATACAAACATTCGACTTTTTGAAAAACCGGTTTCGGTTATACTCGAAATTTACATTATTGCAAAAACTCAGTTTTCAAATACTTAATTAAAAAAAAACCGGGTAACCGGTTATTTTTCGAGTTTTGCTTTGTGCACAAAAACAAGAAATAGTGTTACTATTATGAGCAATTTAATTTAGAAATGTTAAAAATAGCGTATGGAAGGGAGCGTTTAACAGAAAAAAACATGTCTAAATCTAATTCTAATATTAATTAGATTTTAATCCCGTTATAATATTAGGCCAATAACAAAGTGCAACAAATTTTTAAGGTCGGAATAATTCCTTTACGGCGTGAAAGCCTTAGGTTGGTATATCTCCGATGAAGTTTTCAGTTTAACCTGAAATATATTTTGAAATAGGTACTTAAGAACTACGTTTCTTACCCGTATTGCTTTTGTGCATTTTCGATATCAGATGTCTGCAATAAAATTGAACGATACTTTTTTTTATGGAACTTTTATGGAACTCTCTATCTTGAGTTCGTACGTGTCCGTTTCTGTGTATGTTTTAAACCACATTTTGGAGCCGAAGACGACATCACCCTACTAGCAATCGCAACCCCATCCCTAAGAGTAGTATAGATATGTATGTTCTGAACCACATTTTGGAGCCGATGACGTCATCACCGCAATAGCAATCGCAACCCCCTCCAAAAGTTATTGCAGATCGCTAAACTAAAAACAGCAAAACATATTCGCGATCGCTAAAACCGTAAAAGTTTTTTAGATCGCTAAACTACAAAACCGCAAAACGGCTAAACTGCAAAACCGCAAAAAATAAACAACTAAGTGAGGGGGAGGGGGAGGGGGGTTGCGATTGCTAGTGGGGTGATGACGTCATCGGCTCCAAAATGTGGTCCAGAACATACATATCTATACTACTCTTAGGGATGAGGGTATATATCATTTGATACGACCCAAAAGTGTAACAAATAGAAGGAGTGACCTTAGACCCTAGGTTTCTTTGAACCAAATTCGATTCATGACTTTTTAAGTCGTTTGAGCCATGTCCGTCTGTCTGTCTGGCTGTCCGACTGGTTCGCACGATAACTTTCGAAAGACGTAACCAAATGTTTTGAAATTTTGCACGCCCCTTCTGGTACCTCCCATACAAATACATCATTCCGCCCACTTTAGAAATCGAGTAAAAATATCAATACACCCAACGGGATCGTACCCAATTCTGTATTTAGTAAAGCTATAACAGGATAAAGCTTTGGAAAAAATGTTGAAAGCCTAGCCACGCCCCTTCTGCTACCTCCCATACAAATGTACCTTTCCGCCCGCTATAGAGATGGAGGAATAATATCAATAAATCAAACGTGATCGTACCCAAACTCTATTTTGAGTAAAGCTATAACAGGATAAAGTTTTGGAGAAAAAAATTGGAAGTCTATCCACGCCCCATCTGGTACCTCTCATACACATCTGGTACCGCCCACATTAGAAATCGATTAATATTATTAAAAGACCTAACGCGATCGTGACCAAATTCTGTATTTGGTAAAGTTCAAGCAGGATAAAGTTTTGGAGAAAAAACCTAGAAGTCTAGACACGCCCCTTCTGGTACCTCCCATATAAATGTACCACTCCACCCACTTTAGAAATAGAGTAATAATTTAAAATTCTGTATTTTGTTATTTTATAACAGGACAAAGTTTTGGAGATAAAATTTGAAGTGTAGCGACGCCGCTTATGGTACCTCCCATACAAATGTACCATTCTGCCCACTTTAGAGATGTAGTAATAATATCAGTACACCCAACGCAATCGGACCCAAATTCTGTATTTAGTAAAGCTATAACAGTATAAAGTTATGGAGAATTAATCCGGAAGCCTAAACACACCCCTTCTCGTACCTCCCATACAAATGTACCACTCCGCCCACTTTCGAAATTGAGTAATAATATCAATATAATACAAAATTATTTGTTTTACTGAGGGTAAGGGTAAATGTAAGTCGTGTTGCCCGACTGAAACTTTCTAACTGGTTTTAATTACAAATCGGTTAATTTCAATAACTCAAGACTTAAACAATATCTTACAGTGGGTGATGGTATTTATCAGTCTGTTTATCTGACTGAAATTTTTTAACTGGTTTTGTCTCTTTTCAATCACTGTCTGAATGTTTGTCATTGTTTTAGTACATAATCGATATCAGATGATTTCAATGAAATTTAACGATGATTTTTGCTGTGGAACAATTAAACTCTCTATCTGGACTCCTTACGTGTCCTTTCCGACTTTATTTCAAGAAAAGTCAGAAAAGTGCCGTTTAATTGGACTTTGGAACATTAAAATTTTCTTCAAAAATTTTGCTTAGAAAAAATTTGTGGGGCTGTTGTAAGGCAAAAAATCGGTATCTTCAACTTTTCATAATTTGAAAATCAATATTTTGTTAAAACTAGCTGACGGTTTTCAACAAAATAACCGGTTTGTCGGTTTCCGGTTTCGGTTTTGTATACTCTAAGTATTACCTCTAGCTGGGAAATGGTCGGTACCACAAACCTTTTGGAAAAACTGTTATGTTGGTCGTATTAATATAACGTTTGTAATAAATTTGCATTTTGTGCATATTTAAAATTATTTCGAGACTTACTGACGGCTGTAGATAGGATGGTGAAATTTGGGTCGATATTCCCTTTTGCGAGTAAACGTCAGCTTAGAAGGGATTTTTGGAAATTCGTAATTTTAGGGGTACAAACGCCCAGAGCAATGGGCTAAAGTTACAATCAAATTCATATGAAGCAGTTGTGCGATAAAAAAAAGGATTTTTCAAAATTTTCCCGTCGACCGTATATACTTTTAGAAACAAAAATGGCCAATAGAGCATATTTTAGAGGATGTCCTGACTAGCCAACTAAAGCTAAATGACTTAACAATTGTTCATGTGTAAAACAAACTAAATTAATAATGTTTTAATTTTACACGTATAGCTTATGAAGTTTTATTGTAACTACTGGTGGGGCAAAGTAAGCTAGTACTGTCATATGGGCAGGGTAATTCCCATTGATCTGATACACTGATCTCAAATGAATCCTTACCAAATTTTAAGACGAATGTTGCTGCAGGCCTCCAAACATTTCATTTTAAAAGATACAGTGGTTTGGGCGAGACCATGCCTACTTTTATAATCCCGCTCATTTTTTTGCCTATTGACCCATACCTATTGCTGTTATAGGTATCCACACCTAATTTTAAGTAGTTCATCAGATTTCGCATGTTTGTTGATGTTATTGTATGGGTGTGACCACACACCTAGATCCGTTACATACACTGGCCCTAAATGAATCCGCACCAAAATTCATAGCAATTGGCACCATAGTCTTAAAGATATCGCAATTTCAAAAATTGGGTCCTATGTGCTGGGCCACGCCAACTTGACAAGATTTCATGTAGCCTATTGTTCATTCTATGTTAGTAATATTTCGGTTGAATGAAATTTAATTTGTATATATTAAAAAAAAACTTAATTTCCCTTTACACCCCATTAATGAGGTATGGGATAGCTTCTCGCGTTAATGTGAATTAACACGCTTTATATTTCTAGATTCACAACTAAAGGCACCTACTTTTTTATCGACGAATGAAAACTTCACTGTTTGAGAAGCTTTTAACTAGACATACCGATTGACTTGACACTATAATGCGACGTTGCTGTGTACAACATCGAGGGGGCCGGCAATGAATGAAAAATGTAAATGACTGGACCGGAAATCGAACCCGGGATCTCCCGCATGGTAGTCGCGTGTTCTAACCATTATGCCACTGCCGGTCCCAATTTTTATATACATATTTCGCTATTTTGCAAAAAAATTTATGAAAAACTAGCGGACCCGGCGAACTTCGTCTCGCCCCAATTTTATGCCTTTAGATAAACTCAGTAGAGAATGTTTGATAAACAATGTTTTTCGATTAGTTTTCCGCCTCAAAAACAAACAACGAAGGGGGTTCTCCAAAACTCGAAAAGGCAACGTTCAACTGAACGGACATAAAACAGGGAAATTCGAGATTAATCTCATATACTTCCAACGATTGGCCTTGCGATTTATTGATTGTCGTCGGGGAATTGGAATGGATGATCAGTTGGAATTATCTAATTCGTAAGATAAGGACTTCATCTTCTTTGAATTTGTTCTTTATGATTGTCTGAAACCACATTTTTTATCAGATTCTTGACGGACAACCACGTACCATTGCACAATTTCGGTTGATTCAGATTCCGCAATATGATTATGATCGATCCCACATTTATCTGTAAACTATGCGGCATATTAAGCGAGTGGAAAATTCGGTCGGATTGTTGGTCGCTTCATCCTTTACGGTCACGCTGTAAACAGATTTGTTCGAATGCAGTTCTCAAGCGATTTAACTTTCTAATTTGAAATTGTAGCTATTAATGTATTTATTCTTCTCTGCTAGTAACATACTGCCCGTAAATTAATCCAATCGAGATTTTTATAATTTTGTGCAATGTCATGAGTTACTTTTCCAACGATGTGAACTGGCAAAAATTTGCAGGGAACGATATTATTTCAGTCGAAACATCGAATTTGGCCATTGCCAAGCGCTAGCAGTTGATTCGGGAATTCAGCCGAAGATGGGAGGTTCTGGAATGAGCCCCTAATTTTTTGGTCAATTACAACTTCTTGACAATGACGACGTTTTCAAGCATGGTTTTAGTAAAGCAGCAGCATTAGACATTTTGAGAAAAATCATAGCCCCAGCAAATCGTTGTAAACCCCCTCGTAAATCCTTTATCGTTCGGTCAACTACTTCCAAAGCTTATTTAGTCGTTATCGAGCATTCATCCGAAATGTTGATTTGACATTTCCGCTCTACTTCGCCGTTGCGAAATTCTTGGTCATTGTATACTTTGGCTTTTCAACCGTGAAAAGATTCATCGACAGTTTTAAAGTGGAATTTGCAGTTCGAATGCCTTCCAACAATGTGACAGGTAAGCCAGAGGATGCAGCGGTTAACGTTATTTGAGATCTTGACCAAATTGCCGGAATCAACAAAAAATGTCTTAGGTGTCCCACTCCGAGCATCGAGAAAATAAATGCCTCCAGTTTCATCGTGAATCGTACACGTTCTTGTACTCGGTATTTAACAGCGGCACATTAGTTCGAACTCTTCCGATCAGCTCATCTAGATATCGCGATCGAATGCATTTTGCATCGAACGATTTGACGCTGGCACTCCCAATGTCGGGTTCGACGGATTTTTTATTTAAATATTATTTTTCTCGTTACCAACCAACATTTAACCGAAAATTTTCCACCTAGACATCGTTCAAAACCATCAAATCATGCGAAACTTGCAAAATTTCGTCAATAAAAAAACAAATTTTTTGGACTTTTCCGAGTTTTTCCCTAGGAATTTTCTATTTTTCCATTCGAAAAGCCATTCCGTAACAACTGCACACAAAATTCCATACAAAAAACCAATTTTCGATTTTTCCACTTTCCCGACTTTTTCAAAGGATTTTCCCAAAATTATCTTGCATAAAACCCTCATACCAATTACGAACAATTGTATAAAAATTTAAAACAAAATGGGCCAGCCGTTCTCCCTTGATGAATTACTACACACTGTTTACATCGATTTTATACATATAGGTTTCACAATAAACCGAATTTTCCACCTTTACGTCGTCT
This sequence comes from Muscina levida, assembly GCA_964034835.1. Lineage (NCBI taxonomy): Eukaryota > Metazoa > Arthropoda > Insecta > Diptera > Muscidae > Muscina > Muscina levida. Next base: position 14,989,608 of record OZ035881.1, read on the forward strand.
AAAATCATCAAATCAAGCGATACAATGAAAAATTTCGATGAAAAAATTCAAAATTTTCGAGTTATTTCAAGAATTTTCCGAGTTTTCCACCAAGAATTTTTCTATTTTTCCATTCGATTACCCGAAATTTTCACATTTACATCATTCAAAATTATCAAAACACAAAAAAATGTAAAATTTTGTCGACAAAAAATTCAAATTTTTGGAATTTTTCCATAATTATCCAACCAAAATTTTCTGTTTTTTTCAACGAAAAACCACTACGAAACAATTGCACACAAAAAGTTATACAAAAACTCAATTTGCGATGCAAAATTATTCTGAAAAAATCCAAATTTTTCGAGTTTTTCCGAAATTTTCCGAGTTTTCCACCGAGAATATTTCTATGTTTTCATTCGGAAAGTCATTTCGGAATAATAATCCAAAATTGTTCACTGTTACATCGTCCAAAATTATCAAATCATACGATAATATGCAAAATTTCGTCGAACAACAAATTCAAACTTTTTGAATTTTTCCGGAATTTTCCCCATTTTTCAACAAAATTTTTACATTTTTCTATTCGAAAAGCCATTCTGTAACAATTGCACACAAAATTCCATACAAAAAGTCAATTTTCGATTTTTCCAATTTTCCGATTTTCCGACTTTTCCGGAAGATTTTCTCAAAATTTTCTTTCACATAAACCTTCTCCTGGCAATAACGAACAACTGAAAAAAAGTTTGAGCAAAATCGGCCCAGCCGTTCTCAATTGATGAATTACTATACATTTTTGCCACCATTTTTATATATATAGATGTCGAAAAACGACTTCATGAATATACCCAATGTGCCTAATGCAATGTTTATGTATGTGGTCTTTAGTCAATGTGGTCTACAGCCAACTTCGCTTTGTTGCATTCCAATTTTACCGGTTTGTGGCATATCGGTAGGATGGTTTCAAAGTCTACAACAGACATAGGCAGTACCCCTATTTGTGTTATAAATATGTAGACTTGAAACCTGACACCTTTGTCTGAATATACGTTATACCAAATCAAAACACTCTTTTTCATGCTGTCCTCCCTTATATAACACCTATAGAGATCCTCAACTTGTACACAATTCATTTAAACCATCTACCCCCACTGTAACATCCTTAAGGATATTCTGTACTGTATACAAATATATTGACAGTTGATTTTCTTTCATCCACCACGTTAAACAAGTAAACCTGTCAACGGCAATAACAAGTCTCAATGGCATTTAGGGTTAATGGAAGGATTCTTGAGGAGTCAACACTCTAAGAAATTTCATTATAAGCCTACAAATTTCGAAAACGATAAAAAACGACGACGATGACTTCGACGTCACCCTTAGAATGGCAGCATCGACACTAAAATATAGAATTACCAAGGCACATAGTAGGTGATACACATAAAAGCGACAACGAAGAAAAAGAAATCGTGACTGGGTAAGGTTAATACAATTTTATTGAATTATAGCAGTTTATTGGAGGGACAGAAGCAAAACAACAACAAAAACCCTCAACTCGAATAAAGAAAGAAAAGAACTCAGTCAGATGTCAGAGCACCGTTTGTCAACATCATGCAATTGTGGTAAATTAAATTTTACAAACACGTTGGTGAATACAAACAACATCTTTACTCAATAACGAGACCTGCTTTTATCGTATTAGCCTGCCTGGGTAATAAATTGAAAAGATTTGATTTACAAACGTGCAAATATGCCAGTGACTATATAAAATAGATAATAAAAAGTAAGAAATTGTGTAGAGATTTATTTATAAAATCAAACCATAAAAATAAAGTCATTTCCCAGCAGTGATTGGGCAATTGAATTTTATCTTTTATGGCAGAAAGAGAAAAAGTTGGTAATTTAACAACCAACAACAACAACAACAAAAAATACTAAATGATTTAGTAAATCATTTATCATTGTCTTGTGCAATTGGCATGTCATTGATATCATTTACTAAAACATATGCATGCTAATACACCAAACTTTTTCCACAGCGTTGGTAGAGAGTAACAGGGGAAGCGAGAATGAGAGAACTGATTTTCCGGCACAATGATGATGAAATTATAACTGCCCTAACAATTTCATATAGTCATTAAGTGCTTTAGCTAAGGATGCTGTATGATTGTAGAATTATTGTGCTGCGACATTGTCCTCTTAATGTTTATGCTGCAGTACATCGTTTTTATAACCCGATAGAGTTGTTGCCTGACATTATTCTACATTAAGTGGAAGTTTTGTGTCGCCACATAGATTGTAATTCACAACTACAGCAACACCCAAACACATTGACAAACACAAATGCTCATAGTGAACACACACACACACACACACATTGTCATATCTACTTTCCGACATCGGCGAATATCCTTATGTTCTCATAATAAGACTATCTGACTTATCATGTTTTCCACACAATTTATGTATGAATATCCTTAATATTTCTATGGTTGGAATATTTGGCCCTATTATTTTTTTCTTATTTTGTTATTGCTTTACATAATGTGAATATTTGTAAATATAAAATTATCTTCTACACTTACTTGTACACTAAGAACTGATTATTTATTGTGATGCCATAGAATGGTGATATTTATAATCATATAAGCGCCTCAATAAAATATTATCGAAAATGTATTTCCTTTTCGCTATGTGTTTTTTTGTGTTTATTCATGGACTAGAGCCAGAATATGTAGTTTTTTCATTATTGTTTTAGTTATATATCAAAATGACGCTACAAGGATAATTTTTGAAATTTACTAGTCTTTGGTCAGTGTTGACATACATTTTTGTTGGCAGAGAAATGAGAGAGATTGGTGCAATAGTATTTAAGTTTTTGACAAAACTTATATTATTTTGCCTATAATATTTAAGTTGTAGCAGCAGAAATGTAGCTTTCGTTGTTTTTTATAACAAAAGAAGAAAACTTATTTAACACAGTACAGCACTTGAATTTGGGACTTAACTCTGAGAACTGCACGTGAAACTAGCCCTAAAAAGAAGATGTTCTGCATCAAGTTACATGCCATAATAATTTAATATCGATTTGAAGTTAGTAGCTATCGTATAGGGGAATTTGTCACGTTTTAGACTCTTTTGTTATATTGTTATATGGTGGCGTATGATTATCATAAGTAATATTCCACGTAAATCATACGCCACGGAGTACAACAGCTTTATTGTAACTGCTACAAAAAAAACACAGTTCAAAACAATTTGATGAATGGAAAAGTGAAGCTGTTGATTATAGAGGGAAACGTTATATGAACAGATTAAAGGAATTGTAATTCTTATTTTTTTTAAATACTAGTGGACCCGGCAATGCTTCGCTATTGCATAATGGACTAATATTACAAAATTAACTTAATAAAATACTCAGATATCAATTTAAATTAGCTCCCATTTATAAAAGCTGTGCATATGCCACTTTTAAACATACTTTGGCAACGTTTCCTTAACTCGATAATAATATGTTTGGCTTGCTTTCATAATGGAATAATTTTGAGCGTTGATCTTAGTCATCGGTAAACCATTTGATACCCCAAGTAACTCCCAAACCAGTCCAATCAACAACCTTTTATTGTGTCGAATGTTACATCTCACTATGACCATCCGCCCGCTGATCGAGTACTATCTGTACACCAAATTTCATGTCTCTAGGATAAAAATATCAAAATTGTCGTCTGCAATTTCAAATTCTATTTTTCTAAGACTAAGGTTCGATTTAAGCATGTACCCTCCGCCCACTGATTGAATATAACTTAGTAATTGTTGGGCATAGATTTTATAATTGTAGTGCCAAGTTATATGTATTTTTACGCCCACTAAGCCCATTGGTTCAAAAATTAGAATGTCGTCTGCATATTTATATTCGTGTTGCCGAGTACTATCTAGGTGTCAAATTTTATCTCTCTAGCTCTAAAAAAGTTTTGCCAGGCCCACTCCGCCAATTGGGTCAAAAATTAAAATTTCGTCTGCATATTCATATTCGTTTTCTCGAGTTCTATCTGGGTATCAAATTTTATCTCTCTAGCTCTAAAAAAAAGTTTTTCCACGCCCACTGTGCCCATTGGGTGAAACATTTAAATTTCGTCTGTATTTTCATATTCGTTTTCTCGAGTTCTATCTGGGTATCAAATTTTATCTCTCTAGCTCTAAAAAAAGTTTTGCCACGGCCCCTGTGTCCATTGTATCCAAAAATAAAATTTCGTCTGCATATTCATATTCGCGTTTTCCAGTACTGTCTGGGTATCAAATTGTATCTCTCTAGCTCTAAAAAAGTTTTGCCACGCCCACTGTGCCCATTGGGTCAAAAATTAAAATTTCGTCTGCATATTCATATTCGTCTAGCCGAGTAATATATGTGTACCAAATTTTATCTTCCTAGCTCTAAAAATATGTTTTGCCACGCCCACACCGCCCACTGATCCAAAATTTAAATTTCGTCTACATATTCATATTCGCCAAGCCGAGTTATATCTGTGTTCCAAATTTTATCTTCCTAGCTCTAAAAATATGTTTTGCCACGCCCACTCCGCCCACTGGTCCAAAAAAACAATTTCGTCAGCATATTCATATTCTTGTTGTCGAGTACTATCTGGGTATCAAATATTATATCTCTTGCTGTAAAAAATGTTTTGCCACGGCCACTCCGCCCATTGGGTCCAAAATTTAAATTTCGTCTGCATATTCATATTCGTGTTGTCGAGTACTATCTGGGTATCAAATTTTATCTCTCTAGCACTAAAAAAAAGTTTTGCCACGCCCACTCCGCCCATATGGTAAAAAATTACAAAATATATAGCCTATAGTAATTTCCATATAGTACACTAACTGTCTTCCAAATTTCATTGAAATCGGTTCAGCCGATTAGGCGTGATTGAGCAACAAACAAACAAACAGACATTCACATTTATAATATTAATAGGATGTTTCAGTTAAATCGGACTAGTGGTTCTCAAGTTATGTCAAATAAAAGAGCCTAAGACGTGACAAATATCCCTATACGATACTTACTAACTTCAAATCGATTTTCAATTATTATGGCATGTAACTTGACAAAACGAATGATGCCGAAATTCTTCTTTTTGGGCCTACTTTCACGTGCAGTTCTCAGAATAGAGTCCCAAATCAATGAGCTGAAATGTTGTACTGTGTAAATTTTCCAAAAATTAGCCAATGGTTGTTTTCATGGTGGTTGGGCTAGGATATTCACAGGGAATGTTTAGAAATAAATGTATTACTTCCTAGCAACAAAGGGTCCTGACTAGAAGTAATCCAAGAAGCAGACTTATTAATTCCAATGTAATTCAGATTTAGTTGGGTCATTCTATGACGATACTCGCCGTTAACGATGCAGTTTGCGAAGTATTTTTCCTCATAAATGTAACCAGAGGACGTAGAGCAGGATAGGTATTAGCAGTGTTTGGTAGATTTGGATCTTTGTTCTGCGGGAGAGCGCTTTGTCGCAGCGGTTTGTGATCAAAACTCGTCTCTTGATTTACAGGCTGATATTATTATTATATGATTATGGCGGAGCCAAGGTCAAAAACAAAATCATCTACTACTTCAACGTTATAGTCGTCAATGTTTATGCAGCGTCCCAGACGAGTGGACTCGTTGTTCGTTGAAACAAACAACTTGTTTTTGTGATCATTTACCACCAGGTGCAATTCTGCCGACTGCTTATCAATGCTTAAAAAGGCCGCAGTAACATTCCACAGTCATCATCTAATGATATCTATACATATCAGCGGCAGGGGCGGGCAGCATGTTACTTTTATACAACTGGTACCATCCCTGCAGTAAGCATGGTACGCACGATCAAATCCAATACGATGTTAAAGAGATTACAAGACAGACTATCGCCTTGTCTTAAGGTAGGTAGAAAATGACTCAGTCAGATTTTTGACAATTTTCACTGAAGACTTTGTGTCAGTCAACCTGTAAGTCGTATTAGCTTCGCGAGGCTATCAAATTCAGTCATAGCATCTAATAGTTTCTATCGTATCGGACTGTCGATTGCAGCTTTGTAGTCGATGAATAGATGTTAGGTGTCGATCTGCATTTCCTGGATCTTCTCCACGATTTGTGGTAGTGTGAATATCTGGTCGATCGTGGATTTACTAGGCCTCTTCTCATTAAAACGCTCCGTGACGGCACGCGTTGCCATTGGTTACAGTTTTGCCTTTTATGCAGCATCCATTTCCTCAGACAATTCGCGACATTCATCATCGTAACAGAGCTAGTCTGAGCGTTGTTTTTCATAAGCCAGCCGTGGCATAGTGGCTCCAGTCATCTTAAAAAATTGTTTCTTTCATTGTCGGCTCCCCTCGAATGTTGTTGACATCAACTTCGCAGTATTAAGTGTCGAGTCAATTGGCGTGTCTAGTAAGAGCTTCTCAAACAGTGACGTTCGCATTCGCCGATAAAAAAGTAGGTGCCGTTAGTTGTGAATCTAAAAATAGAAATCGTGTTAAACCACAACAACGCGAGAAGCTATCCCATACCTCATTCATGGGGTGCAAAGGGAAATTAAGTTTTAAGTATGGTCGTTGTGGCAGTGGTCATAGAATTCGCAATATGCTGCCCCTGAGTAATGGGAACATCAGAATTATTGGAGTTTGTTTGAAGTTATTGAGAGAGTTGATTAGATTAGGCATTGGCTATCTCGGTGGTATGTAGCTTTTTGATATATATGAAAACAATTTTCATAAGGGGCGTAGAGAGTGTGATGCAAGGCTAAGCATCTGATCGGCTTAACTTGACAAACCCAGAGTGATCCTTGCCAATTGCACTTCAAGTCTACTCACAGAGCTCCGTATTCGTGGTACTACTGCCGAAGGAGTACCTCCACATGGTGATGCCTGGAAACGTGCTTTTGACACCCGTCAGAGCACGGCTAACTGTGAGAGGCGCATTCTAAAAGCCAGGCACGTCGGCTCAGAGTGAACGGCACCAATAAAATGGACCTCCCAAAATGTTGATGACCACCGCAAACGAATTAAGCACCATTATTTGAGGATATGCTTCTGGAATGTTAAAACAATCTATAGACCAGGTACCTCCATCCAACTGGCGGAAGTCCTCAAAGAATACAAGATGGACATAATCGCTTTAAAGAAATCCGACGGGACACAAGTCCTCGGACGTGCGAAGATCTACTACAGTGGCCATGCGGACAAGCACGAGTTTTGATTTGGATTTGTGGTTGGCAAGAGATTGCGGCACATAGTCTCACGGTTGAACCCGGTGTGTGAACGAATAGTCACCATAAGAGTCAAAACAAAGTTTTTGTACATAACACTTATATGTATCTATGCTCCGACAGAAGAGAAAAGCGATGAGGACAAAGACTAGAAAATGCATATGACGGTAGGCCGAAATATGACATCAAAATTGTGATAGGTGATTTTTGGTCTGCACACCGAAACGTCGAGCAATGGTATCAGACTGATCAGATTTCTCTGCGGCCAGAAATATGATAGTTGGCAGCACTAGATTTGACCGTAAAAATATTCATAAGGCAACATAGTTATCTCCAGATCAATTGACGATAAATCAGATATATCACGTGGTAATCGTTGGAAGGCACGCATCGAGTGCTCTGGGCGTACGAGTGATCAGGGGTACGAACTTTGACTCCGATCACTACTATACCGCAGTTAAGGTACGCACAAGGCTAAGCTTGGCGAAAAACGCACAAAGAAAGCTGGACATCAGTAAACTGCGGACCACAGAGGTAGTGGATGCCTACTCTAACCACCTAACTCAACTGCTAAGGAATGCTCCAACCCTGATAATATTACCTCTGACTCCATAGAACGGACTGCGAGAGCGTACTTGGGTACTCAAGGTCATCTCAAGAAGATGCCACGAGAGGGACGGATGCTGCATAAAGGGCGAAACTGCAGCCAATGGCAACGCGAGCTGTTGGTGAACGGCACAGAGAGAAGAGATGAGAGACAAGACAAGTTGCCGGAAAATGAAGAAAAACGGAACGGAAAAAGAAGGACCTCAAGAAGCGACAGGATGAGTGCACAGAATTGCTCCAAAGGTATTTTCAAGCGTATTTTCCTGTAAAAAAACGCATGAACGCATGAAACGCACCTCTACGTCGACTACGAAGCTGCCTTCGACTCTCCGATAAGGAATTGTCTATATGAGGCAATGTCTGAGTATGGTATTTCTGCAAAGCTAATTCAACTTTGGAGATGTACCTTGAAAAACACCAAATCATTGGTTAAGATTGGTAAGGATCACTTTGAACCATTCAACACGAAAAGAGGTCCCGGGCATGGTGATAGCTTGTCCTGTACACTATTTAATATAGTTATGGCGAGGATGATGAGAAAGGCTGGTGTCAACATGGCTATATTCCACAAAATTGGCCGAAATCTATTGGATGTTACTGCCGTTTTCTTATCACTAACAAAGGAGTCAGCAAAAATGGGTTTAGCGGTCAATGGGGACAAAACAAAAATAATGATTTCGACGAATAAAGAGTCCTCTCGATGGGGACAAACCGTGAACGTTGGCAATTATTGTTTTGAGGCAGTCGATGAGTTTACCTACCTCGGATCTTCCGTCAACAAGAAAAAGAATGTCAGCCATGAAATCAAGCGGAGAACAGTTCTCGCCAATAGATGTTTCTACGGACTTCGGCAGCACTTTAGTAACACCACCTTATCTCGGAATACCAAGAAACACCTATACCAGGTGCAAATCTAACCCGTTCTGTTGTATGCTGCCGAATCATGGGTACTTAATACAACGGACATACAAAACCTGGCAATATTCGAGAGAAAAGTATTACGAAAAATCTATGGACCTATCTGTGTCGACGGCGAGTTTCGCCATCGGATAAACCATGAGCTGTATAAGTGTTACCACGACGTCGACGTAGCTAAAAGAGTCAGAATCCGACGACTTCGATGACTGGGACATGTTGCCAGGATGGATGTAAATGCTCCAGCGAGAAAGGTGTTTGAAGGCGAACCTGAAGGACGAGCCAGAGCAGGGAGACTCAAAATCCGTTGGAAGGACCAAGTGGTAGGCGACGTGCCACCATCTGGTAGGACTTACTTGAGAACACACGCAGAAGACTGAAGCTTGTGGAATTCTTTAGTACTTCAGGCCTCAAATTTATGAACCACGTTCGTAAGTTGTAATTGACCACTTAAATAAGTAAGTTAGCATGCGGAACAAGTACTTTAAATGTTTCTCATCATTGAAGCTGGACTAATCATCTAACAAAGGCAAAGCAAACGATCACTTCTGTCTGTTAATAAAAAATAATTTTGCTCTCGTTCTTTCATTCTTCCTACAATATTTTCATAGTTATGCCACAAATACTGCATCCTTCTACAGTAACCTTAACTAAATGCATATGTAGATGTTGTCTCTCAACAAACTCTTATCATACAATATAATATTTATTCTAACTCGTTGTAAGACTTCGTTGTACATTTGTGCCACATACCCGAAAACATTCCCATTTAAATATGAATATATTTTATTACACTCTGTAGCCTCTCTCTATATCCCCTCCATAAATCGTTTTAAATAAAATTAACTTCAATTATATCTGCTTTTACATGCTCATAAAATATACTCATAAAGATAGCTCTAGCGATATACGAGTATATACAATTATTGAAGCAACAAACTGCAGCCAGCTCTAAGAAGAGGACCAACAGGCCGACGAAAGCTTCTGCATTCCATGGCAATGCCATCTCATGTTGACCATACACTTGTTGTATCCACGTACCACATTGTGACTTGTCGAACATATTCCATGCTGTTGCTTAAGCTCCAGTGGGGCGTAATAAAATTTTGCAATAATTTAAATTAAATAGGACACTTAACAACAAAAGCTTACAACGAAAAAATTCCTTGTTCTGGACTCTTATCGAGCCTGAGGACGGACAAGATAGTGCTGTTGGTGGTGGTGGTGGTGCATGTGCAACTCTGTGCAACAATGGTATGTTGTTAATATTGTGCGAAATTTTTACATGTCCTGCAAATTATCGGGGATAACAATATAATTGGGATCAACTTTGTTCGCAATAATTGAGATTGTTCTATAAAGGAGATGACATATTCATACTCAGGCGACTTTAAGGTATGTATATTGGTAGGTAGGGTTAAATGAATTGAGTATCAATTTGATCAAGTGTTATATTAAAAAGGCTTGTTGATGGTGTCTGTTGTTGTTGGTTGTTTAAGAAGTTTAAGGCATAGAAATTTGTCGTTTTAGTCGCAATTTGAGTAGCTAAAATATTGTAAGATGGATTTGAATATCAAAAAACAATTAATACACATTGGATGCTTTGCTTATGTTTGACTAGCAGTAACCAATCTTGTTAGATAACAGTCAAAATACCATAATCTTCATAGTTCAACTTAGTTTTTATCACTGGGTAGAGGCTCATTTACACTACTGATGGGTTTGAAGCTCTTCCAAAGCTTATGACAACATTTTGAACTACTGTTTGCATTTGTCTCGCATTTCAGGGAGAGAGGGAGAGAGAGAGAGAGTATCGAGACTAAGTACCCAACGAAACTAACTACGGCGTATGCGGCGAATGGGAAATAAGGTAATATGGCTTACATACCTATGGCTTTATTATTATTTTTTGTATCAAAAAGTACACAATTTAATTGTACCAAAAAGTAGAAAAAGAACTATTATGGTTCCAAAAAGTACAATTTATTGTACCACAAAAAACTTTTATTGTACAGAAAAAGTACCATTTATTGTACCAAAAAAACATTGTATTTTACACAAAAATCTTTTAGTTTTTCAAAAAAACAGTGTATTACACCAGATTGCATTTTAATAGTGCCAAAAAGTACATTTTATTGTACTTAAAATATAATATTTACTGCAAACAACAAGTACAATTCATTGTACCAAAAATACATCTAATTTTACAGAAAAGTACACTTATTGTACTAAAAAGTACAGTGTATTACACCAGAAAGTACTTTCATAGTGCCAAAAAGTACAATACATGTACCAGGAAGTATTTTTTTTTTTTGTTGAAAGTACTTTTTTCCTACCAAAAATTACTTTTATTGAACGCAAAAAGTACAATTCATTGTACAACAAATACCTTTTCTTTTACAAAGAGTACATTTATTGTAAAAAAGTACATTTATTAACAGAAAGAGCTTTTATTGTACCAAAATGTACATATTTTTATAGTACCGAAAACATATATTTATGTTGTACCAAAAAGTACATTTGTTGTACCAAAAACTACGTTACTGGAACCAAAAAGTACTTTATCCTATCAAAATATACTTTTATTGTTCTAAAAAGTACAGATTTTTATTATATCTAATAGCACATTTATTGTACAAAAAAGTACAATTTATTTATAGTACAATTTATAGTACAAGTACATTTGTTGTAGCAAAAAGTATTTTTATTTTACAAAAAAGTACAGTGTATTACACCAGAAAGTACATCTATAGTGCCAAAAAGTACAATATATTGTAACAAGATGTGCTTTTATTGTAAAAAGTAGTTTTTCCCCCAAATTACTTTTATTGAACACAAAAAGTACAATTCATTGTACAACAAATACCTTTTATTTTACATAAAGTACATTTATTGTAAAAGTACATTTACTGTAATAAGTACTTTATTCTAACAAAAAGTGTGCAATATTAGAACAAAAAGTACTTTAATAGTGCAAAAACGTAAATTTACTGGACCAAAAAGTACTTTTATTGTACCAGGGGGTACCATCATTGTACCAAAAAGTACAAATTGTATTGTACCTCAGAGTACATATTTTTATTGTATCGAAAATAACATGTTGTGATAGTATCAAAAAGGACACATTTTATTGTACCAAAAAGTACATATTTAGGTTGTACCAAAAACTGCATATTTGTATTGTACCAAAAAGTATATATATATTTTTTTATGTACATATGTTTATAGAACCAAAAAATTTCGTACCAAAAAGAATACTTTTAATGTACCAAAAAGTATTTAATTGTACACAAAATGTACAATTTTTTGTACCCAAAAATTACAGCGTACAGCACCAATAAGTACATATCGTACCAAAAGTACATTTATTGTACCAAAAACTAAAAAAATTATTATATTAAAAGTGACTATTATTGCAGCATAAAGTATTTTTATCGTACCAAAAGTACAATTTATTTTAACAAAAAGTACTTTTATTGTACCAAAAGTTTATTGTACCAAGCAGAGCAACTTATCGTACCAAAATTTATGTTTATAGTGCCAAAAAATATCGTACCAAAAAAAAATATTTTTAATGTACCAAAAAGTATTTTATTGTACAGAAAATGTAAAATTTTTTGTACCCAAAAATTACAGCGTACAGTACCAATAAGTACATATATTGTAAACAAAAAGTGAACAATTTTTTGTACCAAAAAGTACTTTTGTACACAAAAAGTGAAAAATTTACTGTACCAAAAAATACTTTTGTCGTACCAAAAGTACTTTTATTGTACCAAAAACTAAAAAAATTATCATATTAAAAGTTACTATTATTGCAGCATAAAGTATTTTTATCGTATCAAAAGTACAATTTATTTTACCACAACGTACTTTTATTGTACCAAGCAGAGCAACTTATTGTACCAAAATGTATGTTTAAAGTGCCAAAAAATATCGTACCAAAAAAATACTTTTAATGTCCCGTAAAGTATTTTATTGTACACAAAATGTACGATTTATTGTACACAAAATTTACAATTTATTGTACACAAAAATTACAACGTACAGTACCAATAAGTACATATATTGTACTCAAAAAAATGTATTGTACCAAAAAGTACATTTATTGTACTAACAAGTAAAAACAATTTTTTATTAAAAGGTACTTTCATTGCGGGATAAAATATTTTTATCGTAGCAAAAGTACAATTTATTTTACCAAAAAGTACTTTTATTGTACCAAAAAGTACACTTATTTTACTAAAAATAATTGTGTCAAAAGTACTTTTGCTTTATTAAAAAGTATTACCATTGTATGGAAAAAGTAAATTTTGTATACAAATATTTGTAAAATATATATATATTTATATATATATAAATTGTACGAGAAATAATTTTTTGTATAAAAAAGTACATTTTTAGTACCATAAAGTACTTTTATAGTTCCAAAAAGTACAATTATTTGTATCAAAAAGTACTTTTATTGTACTAAAATTACTTTTATTGTACACAAAAAGTGTTTTTATTGTGCCGGAAAGTACTTTTATTGTACCTGTACTTTTACTATTTGGGACCGGTCATGGCATGATGGTTAGAACACGCAACTACCGAGAGAAGCTATCTTATACCTCATTCGTGGGGTGTAAATGAAATTTAAGCAAGTATATACTTCTTAAAAAAAAAACTTAATTTCCCTTTGCACCCCATGAATGAGGTATGGGATAGCTTCTCGCGTTGTTGTGAATTAACACGCTTTCTATTTTTAGATTCACAACTAACGGCACCTACTTGTTTATCGACGAATGCGAACGTCACTGTTTGAGAAGCTCTTACTAGACACGCCGATTGACTCGACACTTAATACTGCGAAGTTGCTGTCAACAACATTCGAGGGGAGCCGACAATGAAAGATAATTTTTTTTTTTAAGATGACTGGAGCCAGGTTTGAACCTGCGATCTCCCGCATGGTAGTCGCGTGTTCTAACCACTATGCCACGGCCGGTCCCTTATTTATACTACGCAAAAAGCACTTTTTGTACGCAAATCGTAACATATATTGTACCAAAAATAAATTTTTTTATAAAAAAAAGTAAATTTTTTGTACCATAAAGTACTTTTATTGTACCAAAATTACTTATTTAGTACACAAAAAGTGTTCTTACTATACCAGAAAGCGTGTTCCAGGCGGAGATCTTCGCTATTACGAAATCTGTGGAGCAAATACTGGCAAGAAATTTGGAGGAGATCGTCACAATTTATGTGGACAGTCAAGCGGCCTTGAAAGCCTTGGCATCGAAGGCTATAAAGTCGAGATTAGTGCATAGGTGTAGGACAGCGCTCTCAAAACTGCCGGAAAATAGTGTTCGGTTCTGCTGGGTCCCCGGACACAGTGACATATCAGGAAACGAGGAAGCGGATGAACTGGCGCGGAAAGGTTCAGCACTGGAACCCGACCTATCGGATGGATCAGTGCGACCACCAATGTGTCACATATACGGAATTGTGACCCGTCACATTGAACGGCTGGCAAATACGTCCTGGGAACATCGCACCGACTGTGTGGTGTCACGGGTTATTTGGCCAAGGCTGGATGTAAGACGAACCAGATCACTGTTGGAGCTAGATAGGAGGTCCGTTAGACGACTAATTGGAGTAATCACGGGACACTGCGACGTCAGAGCATTCACATCCAACTGGGAGACGACACAGGAGGATTACTGTAGGCTTTGCGACGATGAGGAGGAAATTGAGACCGTTGAGCATTTGTTATGCCATTGCCCTGCTCTTCATAGGAGAAGGAAACAATTCCTCGGAAAATGGTTCTTCGATAGTCTCACTGAACTGTCGTCTTGTAACATGGAGAATCTGGTGAAGTTCACTGATGGCTTTATCTGGCTTAAGGGCAGAGGACCATAGTGTTCGCACGCAATCTCACTACTTGCATATACGTATATATAGTTGAAGGAGAGAACTCATCGGAATTATCATTTTAGCACTTTTTATCTCTTTCCACTATTTATATTTTCTGAACTTATTATTTTTGTATTTTTATTGTAAAACATTCTACCCCCTTATATCTCTTCTATTTAAACTAGGACAATCACAATGGACCATAAGGGTCTCCGAGTGTTGTAACGGCATGGTACTGTGCTGTGCCATTACTTGTCCTCAACCTAACCTAACCATACCAGAAAGTTCTTTTGTTGCCCCTGTTATGTCTTTTTTTAATTTTTAAATTTTCAACAATTTTAAAACCTTTTCTTAGACTTTGGGAATTAACAATCCCCCATATTCCCCACAAAGAAATGTTCTTGCCCGAACTTAGATCTCTATTATACTTATCCTTTTGATCAATCTTCGTACATCATCCCGCGTTTTCTAACTTTGTTTCATTTCCAACAACCGTTAGTTTTAGCAAACAAACAAATACTGCAACTAAACGTAATTGCAAAGAATTTCTCTCCTCAATGAACCCAATGGAATGAGCGCTAACAGTGATCAGTGATCGTTTACACCCGCTATCGCTCATATCGCTCGCTCATTCATACCGAAAAAAATAAAACAAATAAAAAAAAATTTAACTATAACTAAAATTTGCCACCATTTTCGCAAACAAATATATAACAAGAAAATAAAATAATATATACAACGAGATACCAAAATTTAATTAATAAAATAAAACAACAATTACGACACAACACAACTATAAAATATATTTGACAGACCTACACACTTTGTGCTTTATTTGACATTGGACATTTTCCTCAAATTATTATTTTTTTTAAACGCGTTGACTTCCATTTGACTTCTATTTGTTTTTCTCTCCGTCCCCCCTTGTTTTTCGAAGAAGTAGATTTTGTTCTATTTGCTTCCCTCTTTAGGTTTATAACCCCTTACATATTTTTTTAATTGTATTGACCAATTTTGACTATAATTTTTTATGTATATAAATTATTGGAGCTGACTGAATTTGCAAGTGTTTTTTCGACTTTTGGCTTTTTAAAAATACGCGTGTTTCTTCTAAGTTTTTTACGTTTTTGTATCAATATTATTTCGGAGGCATTTGGTGTTAGCATTTTTTTTCTATTTATATAACTCGCCATAATAAATGTTTCGCGTTGACATTTATTAAAATTCGTCGTGTCTCAATAATAATTATCTTTTATTGCCAAGCAAAAAATTTCTTAAGGTAAGTTCGTGTTTTTTTTAAAAGTTTTTATAATGTTGGTTAAGCAACCCTACCTTATTGCTCAAAGAGCAATTTTGCAAAGAGAGTTTATTTTGCGGCGGGTTGCCATAGGCTAATACTTGATATGTTTAAATAAAAGATGCTAATTTTCAAAAAAATTCTATAATGTTCGTTAGTTTTTTTTTTGTGACATATATTTTACTCGAAACAGGAATAAGTAAAAAGATTGATGGACGAAAATTAAAAAAAAACAATCAAGTAAGAAAGTTTCCGTCGGGAAAACCGACTTACATATACCCTCACCCTCAGTAAACATAAAATTTTCTAGTACATTGATATTATAACTCGATTTCTAAAGAGGGGGGAGTAGTAAATTTGTATGGGAGGTACCAGAAGGGCGTGGCTAGACTTACTGTGTTTCCCCCAAATTTTTGCCCTGATTTAGCTTTACTAAATTCAGAATTTGGACACGATCAGGTTGGGTGTTTTGATATTACTACTCTATCTCTAAAGTAGGCGGAATAGTACATTTGTATGGGAGGTACCAGAAGGGGCGTGGCTAGACTTAAAGTTATTCCTCCAAAACTTTTTCCTGCTTGAGCTTTACTAAGTACGGAAATGGTCCCGATCGCGTTGGATGTATTAATAAAATTAGTCGATTTCTAAAGTGAGCGGTAACTAATGGGTACGGCTTCCTTCCTATTTTTCCTATTTTTTCTTCAAAACTTTATCCTATTATAGTTTTACTAAATAAAGAACTTCGGAAAGATGACGTTGAATGTATTGATATTATTTCTTGATTTCTAAAGTGGGCGGAATGGTACATTTGTATGGGAGGTACCAGAACCTTCCCCTGCTTTAGCTTTACTAAATACAGAGTTTGGGCACTATCGTCTGGACGACTGGTGGGCAGAATAACTCGAGTAAACCAGTAAAAGTTTAACAGTAATAATATTTCCGAAAATACGTTATGAGATTGCATACGTAGGCCCTACCCTGCTGGTACCTCCCATACAAAATTACATATTTTTGGAAAATAATATTTATTCCATAACTTTCAAATGGACAACCGCAGGATATTTAAATTTGGTCAGTTTATACATCTTGTAATAGAAGGCAAATCATTAGAAACCAGAAACATTTGCCACGCCTCATCTGGAACCTCTCATAGTAATGACCTAAATCATTCCCATAGTTCTACATGCGTATCTTTTTTTTGTAAGTTTACTGAATTCAGTAAAATTTTGAACAATTTAGTATCTTCTGGTGCCTCCCATACAAATTATCCAATTTCTAGGAAATTAATATTTTTCCAACAATTTGTTAAAAAAAAAACCATCAAATGTTATATTGTTTCTATAGGTAAAATCCACGAGACCAGGAGGGTAAGCATTAGAAATAATAATTTCATTTGAGATTTTTGTGCGAATTTTTAAGAGGAGGCTCCCCACATACACAAATCAATTTTATAGTGAAATCTATAACAATAAACTATTTTAAATCTGTATACATTAAAATGAATTGTTGTGCGTTTGTAAGTGCATTACTTGGAACGCATTGACCTATTTGACAAATTTTTTTCGAAAAAGCCCGAGAATGGAAATTCTTCGAGTATATAAAAAATTACTATTTACACAAAAATGATCTTCAAAAAAAAAAAACTATTACAAATGTATACTACTGTATGGAAATTACAGTATTCTATTTATTTTTAAAATGGTTGACCCTATGGGCAGAGTGGGCGTGGCAAAACTTTTTTTCAGATATAGAAAGTTTAAATTTGGTAAACAGTAGTGAGCAACGCGAATATGAATATGTAAACGAAATTTGTATTTTATATCAGTGGGCGGAGGAGACATGGCCAAACTGTTTGAAGTCCTAGTGGGATAAAATTTGATAGTACTGACTACGTGAATATGAATATTAGACCGGGTCACGAAAAAAAATTCAAAAGTCGAGGGCAAATATTAAAGATAACATCGAGACAACTTAAAAAATAAAAAAAAAATTCTTCCCCCACCACCGGAAAAACAGACAAAATCGTTTTTTGTATCGCTGCTTTTTGTTTGTCGTTCAATCGTAAAATTAGAGACATCGCTGTACAGGTCTCAATGAGTACAACATGTGTCCTATAGATGTCGCGTTGTCATTTAAAGCAGTTTCTACAAATTTTTTTTTGAAGTTGTCTCGAGATGATCTTTAATATTTGCCCTCAAATTTGGAATTTAATTTTTTTTATATTGGGACCGACCCGGTCTAATGAATATACAAACTAATTTTTTAATTTAACACAATATGGTACACAGTTAGTACTCGGCAGGACTGGTTTACATTTGCAGACCAAATTTTTATTTTCAATCAGTGGGTGGAGGAGGTGTGGAAAAACTGAATTTTAGCTCTAGAAAGATCTAACTTGATAGTTAAATAGTACTCGGCATAACAATTACACATTTCGATCAGTGGGCGTGTCCAAACTGTATTTAAGCACTAGTGAGAAACAAATTGGTATACAGATGGTACTCCGCACTACATGTTATTTTCAATTAGCAGTCAGATTAATTATTGTTATCCCCAAAAAGATGAAATTTAGCATGCGAATATGTAAAAAAAATTTATTTTCGATCACCAAATGGATGGAAGCGTTGCAAAATAGATTTTAGGTTTTAAGATATAGAATTTGATATATGTGCAAAAAGTGTTCTAACCCAAGATAATAAAAATCTTATACGCAGATACTATGGGTGTTCATATGAAGACGTACATTTTATTTTCGAATTTTATTATCACCTCAAAAAGTAAAGAAATGCATTAAAGATAAACAAACAAAAATACTATATAGTTGTTGGTGGATGAAAATGTATACTTAAGGATTGTCTTTCATTTCTCATTTTCGGTTTTTGGGTTATAACCCCCCAAATACATCTGCATCGAAGTACAGTATAGCGTATAATTTTTCGCTCATCAGTATACTCGGCAGTGTGGGTGTTGAAAATAAGCAAAAATAAGCAAAAAAATGAGATACGAATAGTATGTTTAAAATTATAATATGTCAGCACTTTTAGATTGAAGGCAATTCCAATATGTTATACATATTAAGTACATTTTTTAATATTCGTCAACTATGCAATAGCGAAGCATTGCCGGCACCACTAGTAGTTAATATTTTAGCTACAAAGTTAAAAAATGATAAAATGTGTTCGTATCATCAATAGTAACGTTTGAACAGAAAGTAGCCGGGAACCGTTCACCATACAGGCACACATTAATAGTGTATACACAACAAATTTCAAAAATATCGGTCATCTCGTTTAGGAGAAGTTATGTAAAAAACGGGAGTGCACATAATCCCCAGCCAAAAAATAAATCCCCAAAATGAAATCCACAAGCACAAAATCCAAAAATAAAAATCCCTACACTTTTTAGAGGCAGTGCTACAAAATCCCCACTCACAAAATCCCCAAACTTTTTAATAAAAAAATGATTAAACTGATCATAAATATCTCAAAAGATAAAGAATTAAAAAAAAAATTCTGTGTGCTTTAGGCTGAATTATGTTAGTGCAACAATAAACTTTAATGGTTTTCATAAAGAAATTGGGGATATTGTGTTTGGGGATTCTGTATGTGGGTATTTTTGGAAAATTTTGATTAGGGATAGGGATTTTGTGTTTGGGGATTCTGCATTTGGAGATTTTGATTTTAAGGATAATGTGGTACACCCGTGACAAACACACATACGAAATTAGAAAAAGAGAGGGCAAAACCACTTTAGTCACGGCCACTCCTCCGTCCACTAAAGGAAAATGAAATGTTTTTATGTGCATAAAACACTTTTGTCAAACCCCTTCCGCCCACATATCGAAATTTAATATTTTGTCTGAATATTCTGTCTATATTGCCGGGTATATATGTGAATCAAATATTATCCCCCCGTCCTGGGGATAAAAAAAACATTTTCACCACTCGTAGAAAATTGTACCAATCTAGTCCCAAAACACAGTTTAATCACTACCACTCCGCTCACTTATCGAAAATGTATAATTGTTGTTCCGAGTTATATATATAAAAATATGCCCATAGGGTTCCAAACTAATATTTCGTCTGCATATTCATATTCGTGTTGTCGAGTACTACCTGGGTATCAAATCGTATATCTCTAGCTCTAAAAAAGTTTTGCCGAGCCGAATATGACAATTGGGTCCAAAACTTAAATTTCGTCTGCATATTCACATTCGCGTTGTCGAAAACTATATGGGTATCAAATGTTATCTCTGTAGCTCTAAAAAAAGTTTTGTCACGGCCAATACGTCCATTTGGTCCAAAATTTAAAATGTTGTCTGCATATTCATATTCGCGTTTTCGAGAACTATATGGGTATCAAATTGTATCTCTCTAGCTCTAATAAAAAGTTTTGCAATGCCCACTCCGCCCATTGGATCAAAAATTTAAATTTCGTCTGCACATTCATATTTGTATTGCCGAGTACTATATAAATATCAAATTTTATCTCTCTACCTCTAAAAAAAAAGTTTTGTCACGCCCAGAACGCCCAATTGGTCAACAATTTAAATTTCGTCTGCACATTCATATTTGGGTTGTCGAGTACTATTTGGCTATCAAATTTTATCTCTCAAGATCTAAAAATAGTATTGCCACGACCAATCCGCCCAATGGGTCAAAAATTATAATTTCGTCTGCATATTCATATTTCTGCTGACGAGCACTATCTCCAGATCAAAGAAAATTTTAAAAAATATATAACCTACGGCATATTTCATACAGTATACTTACTACCTACCAAATTTCGTAGAAATCGGTTCAGAAAGTAGCAAAAAGAGCGCGAGAGAATCAATTTGCACTCCTGAGATAATATGACAAATGAAGGAAATACTTTCAAGAGAGAAAACAAATTATGTGGGTTTTAAACTGGGTCACAACATAATTGAAGTTGTTACCACCCACACTCCCGTTTGTTATGTCTAAAGAATACACAACAACCACCTATTAAACTGTATCGATTTTACCTTAACTACAAACACTTTTGTTTAGCAGTGTAAATATCTCAAATTTCAGTACACAAACAAAACATCACCGTAAGAGTTTCTCACAAGAGACATTACATGCTCTTAACGAAGAGTAAATCCAGCCCTATTGTAGTACATTGAAAACAATTACACTCAAAACTCACGCTAACTCAGTGCTTTTAAAACCTTATTGTAATTAACCAAAACAAATATTTCATGCACTCCTTACACAGCCAGTCAAACAGACAGTCAGCTTAGCTAATTTATTTGTCACGTCCACTCGGTCGATGAACCTACGACAACCGTTAGATTTTGTGCTGAGTTAACTCTAGCAATAACAAAAGAAAGCAAAAAAAGAAATTGACCGATAGAGAGTGAGAGAGAGAGGCTGATCACAGGGAAACACCATAGAGAAGAATACGAAATAAAGATATATGCTTACATCAGGCTAAATGTGAAAGGAGTGTAAGGCATTTTTAGACCGCTCAGTTCAGTTTGTGTGACTTCGCGTAGTACTTGAGTTTATAGTTTTTTTTCAATTCGATTACCGATTTTCTTAACCTTTTTTTCCTAAACCAAGACATGTGCATTTTTTATTAACTGAAAATAATATAACTTTTTCAAATGGAAGTGCTTGTGATTTTGACCTACTTTAAAAATGAACTTCTTCCGATGCAATTGAAAAGAGAGTTAACCAATTAAATATATTGGCTAAGAAAAAAGAGAACACTCAAAAAAGGACTAACGTTTATAGCTTCTAAGTGAAATAAATTTTGTAATTTTTTCTAAAAAATCGAGTGATTTATTATAAAAGAACTAACTTTGTATAAATGCCGTTCAATACCGACTTTAGACATTTAAGCCGTTTTGTCATGAACTTTTGCGTTTTGGAAATTAATGAAATTTTGCAAAATCTTTTTCATGCCATTTATTTGGATTTTCAATTATTCTTTGATATAAAGTGAATAATTCGAAAGAACCCTTATAAAATATTGGGAATTTATTTCCCAACAAAAAAAAATCCTGTGCGAGGTGAGTTTGTGTTTGTAGTAGACATGTTGTGTTGCTTTTATGATCATTTTGAAGGTGGCGCATGCTTAGATCGAAATAGATTCTAATTGGTTTACTGGTGTTTGTAGTAAAGGTCAAGTGCTGAATTGGGCGGCCATATTGTTTTTATAATTTCGGTAATATATTTTAGAGGATTAAAAATTAACATAACATTTTAAAGCAATGGATTGGTAAATACATTTAAGCACTACATGAATGGTTAGAATAGATTAAGTTCTTAATATTAATTCGGTTACTAATATTATAATTATTCGTATATTATTATACATTCGAAGATTTTGAGTGGACAGCAAATCGTATACGTCGAAACGGCTCTAACATATAGAGTTAAGTTCTCATTTTGAGTGAGAAAAGGTTATCGCCTTTAAGCGCTGTTAATATATTGAGCTATATATTCGGTTTTATATATTTTAGAAGGAAATAACATTCTGTTGACTTGCAGCATTTCCTATTTACACTGCCTCATAAAATATTGGAACTCTTCTGTTATTCCAATAATGCTAGATAGCTATTTCTTGACAATCAATTGGTAAGAATTTGTATGTGGATTCATCTCCAACTCGAGTGAAAAATATGTAACATATTTATGGGTTTTTTGCATATTTGCTTTTGTTGAAATTAAGATAAATCTTATTAATGGAAATTAAAAAAAAATTCGGTATTATCTCAAAAGTTTAGCTACTCAGCTAAACGAAGCTTAACTAGAAGCCAAAAACAGTTTTCAATAAAATAACTTTCAATGATAGTGTTTGGGCGTACACTTTTTGTACAATAAAAGTACCTTTAGGTATAATAATATATCTTTTTGGTACAATAAAAGTACTTTTTGTAAAATAAGAGTAGAAATATACCCAGAAGCGTAAGAGTTTTTTATAAATTTTTTCGATATTCGTTGGTACAATAAAAGTACTTTCTAGTGCAATAACAGTACTATTTGCACAAAAAATAGTACTTTTTGGTACAATAAAAGTACATTTGTGTACAATAATAGTACTTTTTGGCAAACTTAAATATTTTTTGGTAAAAAAAGTACTTTTTAGTACATCGACACCACTTTTTGGTATAGAAATAGTAATTTTTGGTACAATAAAAGTACTTTCTGGTACACAAAAATTCCTTATAATAAAAATATAGTTTTTGAATATTTTTGGTAGGTACCATAAAAGTTTTATATGTATGAACTTGTTGGTATAGTAAAAGTGGTTTTTTGCTACAATAAAAATAATAACTGATACAAAAAAAAAACAATAAATAACAGGTGCAACAAAGTACTTTTGGTGCAACAAATTACTTTTTGATACAACAAAGTTACTTCCTAGTTCAATAAAAAAGCTCAATAAAATTACTTTTTGGGGACAATTAAATTATTTTTGCAAATAAAAGTACTTTTTGATACAATAAAAGTATTTTTGTTACAATTAAACAAATTTTTGGTACGAAAAAGGACTTTTTGAGAAGAACAAAAGTACTTTTTGATTATAAAAAAAGTACTTATTGATACAAAAAAAGTACTTGTTAGTACGATTGATACAAAAAATAAATTCCCGGTACAATACATTACAATTTAAGTACTTTATCGACAATGAATTAACTTTCTGTTACAATAAATGTACTTTTTGATACAATAAAAGTAATTTATTAAAAATAAAGATACTTTTTGTTACAATAAATGTATTTCTTTTTACAATAAAATACAGTTTGGCACAACATTACTGCCTTTTGGTATAAATAAAGTTCTTTTGGTACAACAAAATTACTATTTTTTGACAATACGATATTTAATATGCATAGTCAATTTAATTCCAATGCAACAAAAGTAAAGGTATTTTCTGGTACTACAAATGTACTTTCTGGCACAAAAGAATAACCTTTTTTTACAATAAAATTACTTACTGGTACAATATCTGGTACAATGAAAGTACTTTTTGGTACAATAAAACTACTCTTAAGTACAGTGAATGCACTTTTTGGTGCAGTAATAGTAGTTGTTGGCAGAACAACATAAGTCATACCTATTATAATCATTCCATTTTGTACTAGTCTTTACATTTTGTAAACTTATAGGGTGACGTGCAATAAAGCCGTACGTAATAAAGCCATATGGCCTCTTTCCCATTCGATTAGGAAATAAAGCCATATGGCTTCATTACTACAGTAGGTGTGAAATATAGCGTTTATGGAATTATTTCACCTTTGACAATTTTTTGAATAAAATGTATTAAGTATGTTTGTTTTGCGCGCCCTTTTCTATAGCCAGCCTCGCTGTTTCTGTTCATAAGTCGATAAACATATTGGTGTACAAGAGAACACATTGCAGCGAGAGACGAATGCGTGCCCCCCGCCGCTTACGCCGTAATTAGTCTCGTTGGGTACTTAATCTCGATACTCTCTCTCTCTCTCTCTCTGTAGTGCGAGACGAATGCGGTGGGGGTCACGACCCCCGCCTTAAAAAGTCATTGGGGGGCTTATATAGCTTTATTGCACAGCATCGAGGTTGCCGCCGATCAAAGAAGTATAGATAGCTATGAAAGGTACAATCGGCCCGTCCAAAAAATGAGTCGAAACAATGTATATATTTTGTTGATTCGTAATTCAATGGAGCAATGATTTTTTATAACAAAAACTATTCTTTCTCTACTTATTTCGCAGCAGCCATAGAAATTCATCCATAAGTAGCCGTACGTGAATTCGTACGTGCGAAGTATTTGTCTCTCGAAGAAACCTATAATAGATTGATCCGCTTGTGTCTTTACCTAGGATTCTGCGCAGTAGAGCAAAAGTTTTTTTATTATTATTATTATCTTTTATTTCATTAACTTAGTTACAATTAAAGTAAGTGCCCCAGCATCATATAGACATTATTGGGGCATTACATCTTAATTATTCAAATATTCAATATAAAAACCAGTAAGAAAGTTTCAGTCGGGCAAACCGACTTACATATACCAGCACCCTCAGTCAGACAAAAAAATTTCTGTTATATTGATATTATTACTCGATTTCTAAAGTGGGCGGAGTGGTACATTTGTATGGGAGGTACCAGAAGGGGCGTGTCTAGACTTCCAGTTTTTCTCTCGAAATCTGTATCCTGCTTGAACTTTACTAAATACAGAATTTGGGCACGATCACGTTAGTTCTATTATTCTATATTAATCGATTTCTAAAATGGGCGGTACCAGATCAGTGTGGGGAGTACCAGAAGGGGCGTGGCTAAATTTCCAGTTTTATTCTCAAAAACTGTATCCTTCTATAGATTTACCAAATAAAGAATTAGGGTACGATCGCGTTGGATTTATTGATATTACTACTCCATATCTAAAGTGGGCGGAAAAGTACATTTGTATGGGAGGTACCAGAAAGGGCGTGTCTAGGCTTCCAGTTTTTCTCTCGAAAACTGTATCCTGCTTGAACTTTACTAAATACAGAATGTGGGCACGATCGCGTTAGTCCTATTAATAATATTAATCGATTTCTAAAGTGGGCGGTACCAGATGTGTATGGGAGGTACCAAATGGGGCGTAGATAGACTTCCAGTTTTTTTCTCAAAAACTGTACCTGCTATAGCTTTACTAAAATAAAGAATTTGGGTACGATCGCCTTGGATTTATTGATATTACTACTCCATATCTAAAGTGGGCGGAAAAGTACATTTGTATGGGAGGTACCAGAAGGGGTGTGGCTAGACTTCCAATATTTTTTCCAAAACTTTATCCTGTTATAACTTAACAAAATGCATAATTTGGGCACGATCGTGTTGAGTGTATTGATATTATAACTCCATTTCTAAAATAGGCGGAGTTGTACATTTGTATGAAAGATACCAGAAGGGGCGTGGCTAGACTTTACATTTTTTTCCAAAACTTTATCCTGTTATAGCATTACTAAATATAGAATTTGGGAATGATTGAGTTCGATGTATTGATATTATTACTCGATTTCTAAAGTGGGCGTAATTGTACATTTGTATGGAAGGTACCAGAAGGGGCGTGTCCATGTAGCCCATTTTCAATACCGTAAGTAGTTTTTGGGAAATATTAACTAAATTTCAAAACATTTGGTTGCGTCTTTCGAAAGTTATCGTGCGAACCAGCCGGACAGCAGACAGACAGACAGATAGAGGGACATGGCTCAAACGACTTAAAAAGTCATGAATCGAATTTGGTTCAAAGAAACCTAGGGTCTAAAGTCACTCCTTCTATGTGTTCCACTTTTGGGTCGTATCAAATGAAATATACCCTCATCCCTAAGGGTGATGGTATAAAAAATACAGTATAGAAAAAATAAACATGTAGTGAGAGAAACAAGAGAACAAGAGAAGCATATACAAATTTGTAATAATTTCATTTATAACAGAAGCATTTCAAAGTTATCTAGTGCATAAATCTTTAAATGAGCCTTCGAGACAGGTTTTATAACTCAATTGGAAGACGATTAAATTCAGAAACACCGGCAAGTTCAATTCGCTGCTTTGTAGTTTCAAGTCTACATCATTTGACTAATAGCTGCGAGCCGTGTGTTAAAGATATTCTGATTTGTGCTAAAAATTATTGTCTTATGACCAAAATTATGTATTGCTTTGAACATGTACATAGGAAGGATATTCTTAGTTACAGTTTGATATAAAGATTGTGTAGGATATAAGATGGGGAGGTTATACACAATTTTCAAAGCTTTGCTCTGAGTTTGTTGAAGTGTCATTAACTCAGCAGTTTTACGGTGCGCATAAACTAAAAGCAAAAAATGTTGTTTCTGTATTAAATTTAAAAAGAAAACCGAGCGCTGGTTCCCACTTGCTTTTTACATGTTAAATATGCATGTTCCATGACAAGTTGCTTTGCAAGTGTGCTACTGAATTTTTTATTGAGGTACATTACGAGATATTTTTATCACCAACTTTAATACAAAAGTTATTACCGTTAGTAGCATAAGGTCGAAATCGCAACAATTTAGTCTTACCTTCATTAGGGGAATATATTCTTGTGTTAGCTTAACATCGTATTCCATTTGGAATTTAAGAATAACTTATATCATCAGCGTACATTATAATTTTACCATATAGTTATAGGTTAGAAATATCATTTAAAAAATTGTGAACAATAATGGCCCCAACACACTTCCCTGCGGTACACCCATTTTAACGGTCAATATTTTACTCTGCACATCTTCAATTTGAACAAACTGCATCCTAGAATCAAGGTAACTATCTAATAATTTCAGTGTGTTTCCTGTGACACCATAAAACTGAAGTTTTTCCCACAAAAGGTTCTCAACAGTATTTAGTAGAGTTGGATCTTTGTTTGTCGAGAGAGGGCTTTGCCATTACAGCTTAGCGCATAAAAGCAGCGGTTTGTGATCAATATGCATCTCTTGATTTCCAGCTGACATTATTATATTAGAATTTGTTTTAATTTTTCGGTTGAAGATCATTTCTATTATCGCTAATAGGGCTTTCTTTAACAATAATTGTGTGAAATGGATTATGTTGACAGCTGGCAGGGCGGATAGCTATTTCGATAGTTGCCAAAATTATCATCATCAGCACCCTTTGCTGTGCCTTCTCAACTCATTATCACAACCTTAAGTGTTAAAAGCTTCAATAAACCATTTGGCAAAAGTGGCA
This sequence comes from Muscina levida, assembly GCA_964034835.1. Taxonomy (NCBI): domain Eukaryota; kingdom Metazoa; phylum Arthropoda; class Insecta; order Diptera; family Muscidae; genus Muscina; species Muscina levida. Next base: position 15,017,239 of record OZ035881.1, read on the forward strand.
ACCCAGTGTAACTCCCGTGTAGATTTTGCTCTTGTTTTTTTTTTGATCTGTACTGAATTTTGAATTTGTTTTCATTGTTCGTTTGAAGATCATTTCTATTATCGCTAATAGATTATTATTTTTGTTTACGGCGGAGCCAAGGTAAACAAAACTATTTACCACTTCAAAGTTATAGCTGTCAACGTTTACGCAGCGTCCCAAATGAGTATATCCCTTGTTGTCCTCATTTAACGCCAGACTCATTTCTGCCGAGTACTTCAAAAGGCGGCAGTAACATCCTGCAGTCATCGCCCAATGATACCTATATCATCGGCATACACGAGCAGCATGTGACTTCTGTTAAAGATGGTACCAGTCGTGTTTCCTACAGCCCTCCGAATGATCAATAGGTTCGCTAGTATGGGCTTTAGTTTGTCACATAACACACGAGACAGTACCTTGGATTCAATGGGTAAAACGCTGATCCCACTATAGTTGGTATACACACTTGGATCGCCTTTCTTATGCACAGGGCATATATGGAGGAAATATTCTGTGGCTTTTTTGAATATTAATACATGAACGTAAATTGTTGCTAACGAATAGCCGGCTTCCAAAATGGGGCAAAACAATATGATTTAAGAAATGAAATGATAAAGAAATGATGTTTAGTTTAAAACACTTCTCGCTTTTCTTTTAGATCATCTTAACCACCATTTTTTCAAATCCAACACATTCAACGCTTCGAAAATAACGCAAGTTTTCGACACGACTTCAACTGGGGCACTAATACAATATCTTTTAAATATACAAACGACTGATACACACAAACACTCACGCACACACGCACACTACACTTATTACTTTCCTTCATCACATTACGAGCAAACATGATTTCCTGTATGAACAAACTTTTATATCCTACTGCGGCATCGGTGGCAGCCGCTTCTGCTGCCGCAACATTGGCATCGTCGAGCGGTGCACCGAGTGAGACACAAAGTGAGATATCATCGGTGGAAAGTGATTGGAGTGATATTAGAGCGATAGCCTTAAAATTAGGTGTTTCGAATCCTGATGATTTGCACACGGAACGTTTCAAGGTGGATCGACAGAAACTAGAGCAAATGATAAAAGGTGAGAAAACAATGGAAAGTGTAATTTGCAAATTTGTATTAAAGCAGTGCCAGGCAGCCCATAGCCTCACGAAGCCGGCAATAATCGTATTTGTACTTAGACACAATCGACAATTCACACATACGCTAAGTTATGTTTGATTCAATGCAGGCAGAGACTAACAATAGTTTCTGTGGAAGCAACGCCAAGCGTATTTGAACACAAACATATAATATTAGTGTGTGAGTGCGTTCGGTTTCGTCTGGCTCTGTATTAAGATAATGCTTTTGCTAATGCTAATGTTTTTTCTGATTATTTTATTTTCCAGCGGATAGTTCCATTGAAGGCATGAATGGAGCTGAATATTTCTTTGAAAGCGTAAGTATGACATTCGAAGTCACTGGCTGGAGTTATATATGATATTAAAAGTTTTGTCCTAAGGTAATGAAAACCACTGAGACTTATATAAGCTGGCCTTGTAGACTTAAAATTGGCGCTAAAAGCAAAAAAGGTAAAATACAGAGTTAAAATATCCTAATTTGATTTAAAATTTTTATTTTGTTTGTCTTTCTTCTCAAGATCCCCATGTACGCATTGTGGGCAGACCCGAAGAAGTTGCTAAAGCTAAAGAACGCATTTTAGCAAGTTTGGACTCTAGGGTATGTTGGCCCTTCCGCCCTCCGCCACTATGATAATGCTTTTAATTCCTTTTCTTTCCCCCTAGGGCACTCGTGTCATCATGAAAATGGATGTATCTTATACGGATCACTCCTATATTATAGGACGTGGTGGTAACAATATAAAACGCATCATGGAAGAAACTTCCACCCATATACACTTTCCCGATTCGAATCGTTCGAATCCGACAGAGAAATCAAATCAAGTTTCATTGTGTGGCTCGCTAGAGGGTGTCGAAAAGGCACGCGCTCTAGTGCGTTTATCTACACCCCTATTGATATCATTTGAATTACCAGTAATGGCACCGGGACGCCCTCAACCGGATAGGGAGACGCCATATGTAACGTTGGTCGAGCAGAAGTACAATGTGCAGGTGGAATGAATAAAATTTCGAATCAACATATAAATATTATACAAGTTAATTATTAATGTGCGAAATCATTGTCTCTCTGCTTTTCAATTCAAATACTAGGTCATTTTTTCATCTCGTCCGAAATTGCATTCATCTCTGGTTTTGGTTAAGGGCTCCGAAAAGGAAGCTGGACGAGTTCAGGAAGCTACACAAACTTTAATCAATTTTTCGTGTGATAATATTGCAGTTTGTATTATTTCCTTTCTATTGTTGATTTGCAATTGGTTTTTATTTTATTTTACACCTGATTTTGTTTTTTTTTTTTGTTTCCTTATTTCAGAGTCAAATTTGTGTTAACATGCAATTGGAGATATCACCACAACATCATGAGATTGTTAAAGGCAAAAATAATACCAATTTATTGAGTATTATGGAGCGTACAAACACTAAGGTAGGTGGTGTCAATTATATATAAGATAATTTGAATTTTGTTAAGAATCCATTGTTGGAAGGGTACGATTATCACATGTAATAGAAGTGACGCACACTCCAAAATAGTTGGAGTTTTTATAAGAGGTGGTAGTTAGTTTTGTCAAATCTTGGTCATCTTAGAATTTAAACTTCGTTCAGAGGATAAAAACTTGCATACTATATTTCAGGTTGATATCTTTTAAACTACGACTGCAATCGCGGGGATTGACAGACGGCCACAAAAAGGCGGAGTAAACATGGTCAACTTAGAATTTAACCTCCGCAAATCAAATTTTAGCTTGTTAGTTGTAATCTCGGGGGCAGACAGACGGACACATTCAAAAAAGGCGAGTTTGTATAGGAGGTGGTAGTTATTTTTGTCACATATTGGTCATCTTAGAATTTAACCTCCGTTCAGGGGATAGAAAATTGCATACTACATTGCAGGTTGATATCTCTTATACTACGACTGCAATAGCGGGGATTGACAGACGGACACCCCCAAAAAGGCGGCATTTGTATGGGAGTAGTTTTTGACCGATTGTGGCCATCTTAGAAGAGGTGGAAACTTCCATACCAAATTTAAGGTTGATACCTGCAGTCTCGGGGACATGCAGACGGACACCCTTAAAAGGGGCTAGTTTGTCAGTAATGTGGCAGTAGTTTTGGTCCTATCATGGTCATCTTAGATTTCCTCCGCTTAGAAAATGAAAGCATGCATACCAAATATCGAACATCCCCCCACTCCTCCAAAGGGGGAGTTTGTATGGAAGGTGGCAGTAATTTTTGTTCGATCTAAGTTATCGGTTGTAGTCGCGGGTATAGAGGGACGGACAGACAGACTGTTAGTGTACCTCCAGGTATAATGAAAGTACTTTTTGGTGCAGTAAAAATAGTTATTGATGCTATAAAATCAGTTTTCTGTACAATAACATAAATATACATGCAACAATAAAACCAGTAAGAAAGTTTCAGTTGGGCAATCCGACTTACATATACCATCACCCTCAGTAAAACAAAAAAAAGTCTATTATATTGATATTATTACTCTATTTCTAAAGTGGGCGGAGTTGTGCATTTGTATGGGAGGTACCAGAAAAGGTGTGGCTAGACTTCCAATTTTTCTTCCAAAACTTTATCCTGTTATAGCTTTACTAAGAACAAAATTTGTGTACGATCCCGTTGGGTGTATTGACATTATTATTCGATTTCTAAAGTGGACGGAATGATGTATATGTATGGGAGGTACCAGAAGGGGCGAGGCCATGTAATACCGTAAGTAGTTTTGGAGAAATATTAGGCTCTATGAAATAAGGCCCCAAAATAAAAATGAAATAAAGCCCCAAAAATTTGTTCAGAAAACAACAACAGTGAAATTTGCGGTGTTATTTCATTTTTTTGGGACTTTATTTCATTTTTGTTTTGGGGCGGGCACGCCCCCCGCCGCATACGTCGTAGTCAGTCTCGCAACTCTCTCTCTGTCATTTTTCAAAGTCAATAAACAAAGTGAAGGGGGGGGGGGGCGTCCGCCCCCCCCCCCTTTCTTTACCACTTCTACTACCTCTACCACACGTACCTAGCCTTTTTATTACTTGAAAGGCTTGCCCCAAAAATGGGGCATTATTTCATTTATGAATTGGGGTGTTTTTGCATTTAGTTGGGGTCTTATTTCATTCTTGATATTGGGGCTTTGTTTCATAACGAAATAAAATCCCATTTTTGGGGCTTTATTTCATTTTTGTTTTGGGGCCTTATTTCTTGGGGCCTTATTTCATAGAGCCGAAATATTAACTCGTGCAAAATTTCAAAATTTTCTTTCGAAAGTTATCGTGCGTACCAGCCGGACAGCCAGCCAGCCAGCCAGACAGACAGACAGGCAGGCAGGCAGGCAGGCAGACAGGCAGACAGGGTGAGGGTGAGGGTATATCTAAGTCGGTTTTCCTTTCCTACCGGTTTATTTTCAATTAGTATGGGCGTTGCCACGCCCTTTTATACAATCACAACCATGTATAGCCATTTACTATCAACCGGTCATCAGTATCAATTTGTATAATCTTTGTATCAATTGGTCTATTAGAAAAGCTGTTAGAGCGATTTTTGAAAAGGGGGCGTGGCACTGGCCACTTCCACCCTGGCTGTAATTCATATTGCACTAACAAAGTTTATACCAAATCTCATCTTCATAGCTCAGATAGTTCACGAGATATAGCCTTTTTAACTTTCAAGTTGCGTTGGTGATGCCCCGCCCCTTTATGCAATCACAACCAAGTATAGCCAGGGATTATCAGCATATAGCTTCCGGATGGTTTAAAAGGTTTAATTTTTTCAAAAAGTGGGCGGCGCCACGCCCCTTTTTTCAAATATCGCTCAGACGGCTTTTCTAATAGACCGATTGATACAAAAATTTTACCATGAGGTACTGTTGACCTGTAGATAGTTCCTGACTACATTTGGTTGTAATTGGATAAAGGGGCGTGGCACCGTCCATACAACTTGAAAATTAAAAAGGCTATATTTCATGAACTATCAGAGGTATGAAGATGATATTTGGTATATATGTTGTTGGAGCAGTATTAATTACAGCCAGGATGAAAGAGGGCGGTGCCACGCCCTCTGGCATACAGAAATTAAATTTTTAAAAATCATTTTTCAGAATATTAGGCGGGATCCCATTACAAAAATCAAAAATATACTATTCTTTTAGTCTTGCTCTCCAAACATTGGAATGGTAGGTAAAAATTAGAGTCGGGGCCATAGGTCTGAAGTAAATGAATTATTGCTCATTGCTAATTGTTTTGACGCGAACTAATTGATTCGCCCTAATGATCAGGCTATTTCGAACTAAATAAGTTAAAAGTGCCGAGGCGCTGCCCACGCACTTCAATAGTTAACTTTTTAAGTGTATCATATAATGGTCCGTACACCAGGCAGTTGAGGATGCGCAGATTAAAATAGTGATTTTTTTTTTAATTTACTTTACAGGTATTTTTTTTTAATTACTTTTCAGGAGAGCGAATCGGTAATAAATCATATAGATAGAAAAATTAAGCAATATTCATTGTAGTTATACTACAATGGTTAAATTTTTATAGTATATCAGAGGTAACATTAGCAAACAATTGTAAATAACCTATGCATGGGCTATTTTTCTTGACATATAGAACTTCTGATAGGAATAAGTGTAAATGTAGCTGTCATACTAATGAAGTGTGATAGACTTTCTTTTAGTAAACTTTGCAAAATCACCATGTAAAAACTAAACAAGAACAACGTTTATAAATCTTGCAAATTTATTTTCAAAATGCGCGTTCTGTTCGCCAAACTTATGGAGCCCTTTGTAAAGTTGAGGGTGCGTATAATGATCCATCTGAGCAGCTAATAGAAGCCATCGACGCTGTAGTCGTTAGTGTGACATGGGACTCGAATTTATCAAACCGACGTCTTTCTTAGAAACTCGGTCTCTGCAAATGCTGAGGAAAGATCTTGGCCCACATTCATATAAAATCCAACTGGTAGAAGAACTAGAGTCAGTGGGCGATCAATTGATTTTTTTTATTTTTCATGTCATTGCACATTACCCTTCAATGGTTCTAACATGACGGTGTAACATGCCATACAGCGCGTGAGACCATGACTTTGTTAAGCCAAACGTTGGTGACCGAATTATCTCAAAAAATGATAATACGAGTCCAATACAAATATAGTATTTGGGAATATTCTTGATATGTTAGAGAAGAAGACATGGCAAAAGAGGTTTATATGGCTAAAGGCATAAAGCTTCAAACGAAATTTTTATTGGCGTTCAATATGCGGAGAAGGCATGACCAAAGTGTTTTTTACGCCCAAATAGATAGTTAGTAATCAGACGCCACTACAGATAAAAATAAAAATTTAATTTAGATCTTTAACGGAATGCCTGTTTCCGATTTGTGAAAGACATGACTTTGATGATGAATTTTTTACCATCGTCATAGAGCCTATAATATTTGGAACTTAAAACAATAAAACTTAATTTGTTGACTTTCATTTAATGAGTTACTTGAAAAAAGTTAATAAACTCAACATATTATTATTTATCTTAAGTACCTTTTTCAAAGTAGACATAAATGTAAAATATTATACAAGTTAATATGCAATAGCGAAGCATTGCCGGGCCCACTAGTTGTATTATATAATACACTTCATTTCATTATTCATTTCATAAATTTATTTATTTTATTCCAGATTATTTTTCCCGATTTATCGGATATGAATGTTAAACCATTGAAAAAATCTCAAGTGACTATAACTGGGACCATAGAAGGTGTCTACAAGGCACGACAGCAATTACTTGTAAGTACATGGATGTGGTAAACAATATGAACTATAGGCAAGAGATACTGATTATTTCCCTAAAATTATATATATTTTTTTAAATTAATTAACTAAAACAAATTATAAAAAGTTTTTGCAGTTATTATAAACGAATTATAAGTGGCAATAGTCTACCTTAGTTATTTTTCTATTAAATTTTCTTATTTTTATTAAAATACAGGGTAATTTACCGATTGCTTTAATATTTGACTTTCCCGACAATCAAAACGATGCCTCTGAAATAATGAGCCTTAGCGCTAAATATGGCGTTTATATAACACTGCGCCAAAAGCAAAGACAAAGCACTTTGGCCATTGTTGTAAAAGGTGTCGAAAAGTTTATAGGTAAGTCGAAATTGTTTTTTTTTTCTTTTGTTTTCTAAGATTTTTTATTAACTTTTTATTCAACTTCTACTTCACGCCAATATCCTCTAAGACAAAATGTACGAAGCCCGTCATGAGATTTTACGTTTGACAACACCCATGATAATACCGGTTATACCGGAACGTTATTTTATGCCCCAGGACAAAAACTTCAATTTGGTCTATCGCACCACATTGACAGCTTTGTTGGCCGGCTACAACGAAAGTCCCAAGACACCCAATATTATGCCGGCGACAACAGGACGTGTCTCATTGTCCCCCTATGGCAACAATAACAGTAACAACAATAACAACAACAATATGTTGCTTAACAACAACAACAACAGTAACGGCGCTAATACGAATCGACAACAATTTGGTGGTCTTTATCCCACCACACCCACGGGCATATGTTCGCCCACCCAGAAATATTTGCAGATCCATAATAGCTCTTTTGGCCGCCACCAACAGCAGCAGCAGCAACAACAACAACCACAGCATTTACATAACAATAATTATTTGCAAGCATTGCAGCAGCACCAGCAGCAACAACAACAGCAGCAGCAACACCATCAACAGCCGCAACAATCAATGCAGCCACCGCAGCAACAGCATATGCAACATCCCCCACAAACCCACAATATATCACCGCGCAACAGTTGCAGCAACAACACTAGCGGCTATCAAAGCTTCAGCAGTAGCACTACCTCACTGGAACAGGCATATCCACCGTTTGGCAATGCCATGCCCTCAACTGCCAACAACGGCCTTAATGGGGCACCCATTATGAACAACAATAGACCTTCACCATTTTCTCCTGATTCCACATACAGCAGTGAGGCTGGCTGTAGCCGTTTAGGACGAAGATCTAGTGATGGTGTTCTCTTAGGACTGGGAGCCTCAGGACCTATTGGACCTATGATACCCGGCAGCGCTGAAAGTTATCGTAACCTACACTATGACTTGAAGGTGAGAAGGTCGCACACACACACGATAAATAAGTGCCACAGGAACATGGATTACTTTAAATTTTATATTTTTCAGCACAATCGTACTTTTGATTTTGACATTAAGCGCGCCATGGGTTACAAGGCCATGGATCGTCCTCCCCTGGCTGGAGAATTGCGCACTCCCACGCCTAACTGGATGGGCATGGGTCTAAGTCGTACCTCACCAGTGCCTATAGAGAGCGTTGATGATTTGTCACCTTGGCATCGTGGTGCGGGCGGTTCAACATCCGCTGGTCTAGCTGCAGCATGCCCTCTGGCCTCGCCCTATGTATTGGGCGCAACAACTGGTATTGTTGAGTCAACGCCCACCAATCGTCGTTTACAGCTGACCCAGCATAAGGATATACACACTTTGTTGACGTCTTTGGGTTTGGAACATTATATAAGTAAGTCAAAGGAATAAATGATAAAAGCTTTAATTTACCGGCAAACTCGGGGGGAACTTTTGTAGGAGACAGCAAAATACGCCTTAACTAAAATTAGTAAACATATCTGTCTAATTTAAATGAATCTCAAATGAATTTGACAATGACTTTTCAATAAGAAGCGATTTTGACATATTGAATGCCGATGAATGCTTAATTATTCTTCATTCTTGCATTCGAAATAGAAAATAGAAAAAAAACATGAGTTTTTAGGTCCACAGTCACTTTTGAACCGACTGAACTTTCAAAGTTTTTACTCAACTGCCATAACCTCCACTATGTATTTTTTCTAAATTTTTTTACCGCAGATTTTCAAGGATGTTTCTGAATTAAAATTCGAAATTAAATTTTTTGCATATAATTTCCCGAAAAGTCAAAACAAAAAAAATTAGAAATGCTAAGATTGTACTCTTTCATTTGATATACATACCACCTTAGTACAACTAAGAGAAATGCAGAAATACATGGTCAATACTATCACTTGTATATAGTATCGTTCATGGGTCATAAATGGTGTCGCACGGTGTCATATACATGATATTTTGCAAAAAGTTCCAATTACCTTTAGTAGTTTTCTGAATCAAACTTGGTTTTAGAGCTAAGGTTTCTTCCCAAAAGTTCAAGACCCCAACGTTTGAAACTTTCTAGAAGAAAGTTTATCGGTACCACCAACCGAATAGTAGTTAGTGGCTGTTAAGACTGAGTCAAAGTCGAAAAACCGAAAAAAAAGCAAGTGAGAAAGTTTCAGTCGGGTAAGCCAACTTACATATACCCTCACCCTCAGAACAAACATATAATTTGCTTAACTAAATACAAAATCGCATTGGGTGTATTGATATTATTACTTGCTATAAAAATGGGTGGAATGGTACATTTGAATGGAAGGCACCAGAAGGGGCGTGGCTAGACTTCTACTTCTAGCTTTACAAAATACAGAATTTGGGCACAATCGCGTGGTGTGTTTTGATATTATTACTTGATTTCTGAAGTGGACGGAATGGTAGATTTGTATGGGAGGTACCAGAAGTCGCGTGGCTGGATTTCCAATTTTGAGCTCAACTACCCGTAGGGTGAGGGTATAAAAAATACAGCATAAGGGGAAAAAAATATTTGTATGAAACCGTCATTGTACCTCAAAAAACGTATGATGCAGTTCGATTCCTCGTGTCCAAAATAGGGTAAAACCGTTGAGTTTTTGGTAATATATAATATTCGGTAAACAAAAGATTTTGTTTTTCATTTTGGTAAAACAACATTAAGTTTGGGCACATAAAAGTATATTTTGGTAAATTAATAGTATTTGTTGGTACAAAGAAACTTACTTTTTGGTAAAATTAAGGTAATTTTTGGGTCAACCTGCAATTTGTCCTATAGAAAGTGCTAATGACTAGTTGTCTAGACAATTCGCTTTTTAATAAATTTGCTGATCAATCCTTCATATTTCCTGCAGGGCTTCGGTGTTTACGATATGGTCTCTGAATATCATAGTCTTTAGTTCGACGAACGCTTGGCAATCCAAGAGAAGGTGATTTGTTGTTTCTTCATCTGCCTTCATGCAGTATCTGCAGACAGTGGACTTTCTATGGTGTGATCTAAGTCCCCTTTGTATAGTCCTTTTTTTGTTCACCTGTGGACAGAGAATCTTAGCTTCTTTAAAAGTTTGAGTGAGTCCATAAAAGTATATTTTGGTAAATTAATAGTATTTGTTGGTACAAAGAAACTTACTTTTTGGTAAAATTAAGGTAATTTTTGGGTCAACCTGCAATTTGTCCTATAGAAAGTGCTAATGACTAGTTGTCTAGACAATTCGCTTTTTAATAAATTTGCTGATCAATCCTTCATATTTCCTGCAGGGCTTCGGTGTTTACGATATGGTCTCTGAATACCATAGTCTTTAGTTCGACGAACGCTTGGCAATCCAAGAGAAGGTGATTTGTTGTTTCTTCATCTGCCTTCATGCAGTATCTGCAGACAGTGGACTTTCTATGGTGTGATCTAAGTCCCCTTTGTATAGTCCTTTTTTTGTTCACCTGTGGACAGAGAATCTTAGCTTCTTTAAAAGTTTGAGTGAGTCCCTATTTATCATTGTATATATTATCTGCCCATTGCCTGATGACCAGACGGCAGGTAGAGATCGGCATACCAACACAACATGAATGACAATCCTTCATTGTCAGTGATGTAGCAAACATGGCTTCCAGGGATTTCATAGAAGTCTGGCTGTATGTGAATATGCAGATTCTTCCGAGGGTGGTGACGCTATTTGCTAGTAGTGTAGCAACTTTAAGTATAGCTGTGATTTCTGCACACACTGCAATGGTCAGTCAGCTTGTAGAAGATATATATACATAAGCATTTGATAGCCAATATCAGATTTTTCACACTAACTATCGCTGACCACGAGGACTAATATTTCTTGCTAACAACAAGAGTTCAAGTCATTGTTGGGAAAGTGGGTGTCTAGGAGAATCATGAGATATTCTTCTTACAAAAACGTTGACTTTCTCTTGTGGTAGCATTATAACAAGTGCTTTTTCACTTGCATCTGTACTCGTACATTTGGTACCTGAGTGTTCGAGCTCAGATTTATTATTCGGAGTAAGCGGATGATAACCTAAACTCGATACTCCAGTCTGTTTTCTGAGGCCTCCTTTTTCAAAGGTTCTATATCTATGTGGAACTGTAATTATTTATGACCAGAGAACGAGTGATAATATAGAACGATCCAATCAGAGATTTTTATATTGCTGCTGCCGAATTATAACATAGAGCAAGGTGTAGAACTTCTCTTCTAATTGATGTTATGAAGGTGGGTTCCCTCCCTCTGTTGCACATTGTCAAGGCTACTGAAATTATAAAGAGATTCACAGCAATCATTGCTGTCGTTATTCGTCCATTTTGTGTGGTGCACGTTGACATCCGCACTTATAACGACACTGGTGTTTAATTGTTTGGCCTCCAATCCAATATTTCTAATGCACGTCGAAGGGGATGGCTCTGTGTAGTCGTGCGTCATGTAGTATACTACTTACAATATATCCCGCTTGTCTTTTTCTAGCGAGAGGCTGATGGCAGTAGTATCTCTATCACTTAAGTTGTGAAGTGAAAGAGCTTAAAATTTGCCTTTCATGATTATGCAAGATATTGATCTTTCAGGGGTGGAAGATACACATATTCCGCATACCGGCAACCAGTAGAGATATCAATATTTTATATATTTAATTTTCTTGTTTAGGCCATAATATGGCAGTGCTCCACAAATTAAAAGAAAATTCTAACAATAACTGGTAGTGACCCAAAATAGGTTAATAAATTGTTTTTACACGCAAAATCGGGAGTCTTAGCCATAGCTTGGGAATAATGATTAGAAATCCTAATGATTAGCAATTGGATTAGAAATTTTAATTGTGTTGAAAAATTGATTAATTATGATTAGTTAGCCATTTTAGACGATTACTAATTGATTAGATTAGAAATAATCAAAAATCTAATCACAATTAATGACGATTAGCATTTCTAATCAAATCTAATCAAAACTAATCAAAAAATAATTGATTAGATTTCTTGATTATTTTTGATTAGATTTGATTAGATCAACTATTTTTTACTATTTTTGTGAAAAGAAAATATTTATTTATCACATTGTTGCTATATTTACATAATGTATCAGCTTTTGAATATTGCATAAAATTGCATACGGTGCACCCTGTTCTTTAAATAAACTGGTTCACTTTGTTGTTGTGTTATTATTAATGTTAATTTTCAACGTGTTTTGTGGAAGTACAAGTATAATTTTTTTGTTTACTTAATATTGAAAGTAAAATCTTCGTCGTAATTGTTTTCGAAGACCATGACTTCTCCGCCGACGATGATGTATGTGATCCAAATTATGTACCGAACATAGTTTCGGAGAGCGAGACGGCAGTGAGTGCTAAAAGAATATTCAAAAACTGTTACATTATGTAAATATAGCGACAAATGTGATAAATAAATATTTTCTTTTCACATAAATAGTTAAAAATAGTTGATCTAATCGAATCTAATCAAAAATAATCAAGAAATCTAATCAATTATTTTTTTGATTAGTTTTGATTAGATTTGATTACAAATGCTAATCGTCACTAATTGTGTTTAGATTTTTGATTATTTCTAATCAAATCAATTAGTAATCTGAAATTTTTACCAAAATTCAATTCTAATGATTAGATTATTTTATTTCTCTAATCGTAATGATTTCTAATTCTAATCGAAATTCCCAAGCTATGGTCTTAGCCCACCTACTAGAAATTAAAATTTCTTTAAATTTTTTTTATTTGGTGGCGAATTCATTATTACTTTTTAAAACCGTAACTTTTTCTATAGTTTAACTACATCTCTGTAAACGTCTGTTCATTCCACTTAAAGTCCTATCTCCAATCGTTTCCGCCCCACAAGATATACATAATAATACATAACTAAATTTATTTCAAAATCGAGGATATTTATCATTCGGTATACTTGACCGAAATTTTTGTACCGGTTTTTATTATCGTTAGAAAATTAATAAAACCTTCCGTCCACCCTGTTATTGCTGTTATACCAGTAGGTTCAGAAATCTACTAATATTTATAATATATAAATTCAACACCAAAAGTAAACACTACGAATTTACCATAAATATTGATTTACACGCTTTCCACCCTCAGCCGCTATCTACTGAGAAATCAGAACATTTAGATTTCCTTTCCACCTTCAACACTTACTTTGCTATAATTTGGTAGTGTGTGTCTATGCTACTCCTAGAATATGTTTTCTAACTACCTATCGTTCATATTGTTGAGGGGATATACGTAGGTGTGGATAGATATGATAGAGTCCTACACAAATGCATTTGATTTACTAGGACGTCATATGACTAACAGCAGTGAGCAAACCTTGCAAGACATTCTCGACCAAAATAACAGTTTTACATTAATTCGAGGAGAAACAAAACAATCATTGCATATATTTTGTGTTTCTATTCAAAATAAACTAAGAGCACTTCTTGCTTACGACAGGGTCTCTAAAGGTATCTCCTTTTAAAGCCAAAACAATAATAACTACCCTATATGTCATTGATTATTGCACAATTAAAGTACTTTGCGGTAAAACAAAAGTAATAGTACCTTACATACAATAACAAAAAATAATAATAATTAAAACACTTTGTGGTACAACAAATGTCCTTTTTCGTACATAAAAACTGTACAAGTATAATTTCTTTTGAACAACTGAAGTACTTTTTTCGACAGCAAAGGTACTATTATATACAAAACTTACCTTTGCTTATAATTCGAAAAAAGTATAATTTACTTTTTGGTACAATAAATTAACTTCGTGGCACAATTAGTTGTACTTTTTGGTACAATAAAATATTATTTAGTACAATAAAAATACTTTTTCTTACTACAAATCGTACTTTTTGGTAGAATAATAAAACTAATTTACAATGAAAGTACTTTCTGGTACAATAAATAGAAAATTTTTTTTTTCACAACTAAAGTACTCTTTTAACAGCAAAAATACTATTAGGTACATCAATTACAAAGTACGATAAAAGTAAGTTTTGGTGCTATAATTGACTTTCTGGTGCAATAAAAGTACTTTTTAATTCGAAAAAGTACTTTTTGGTATAATAAATTGTACTTTGTGGTACAGTAAGCTGTACTTTTTGGTACAATACAAATACTTTTGGTACTATAAATTGATTTTTTTGGCACTATAAAAAAATTATTGGTAAAATAAAAGTACTTTGTGGTACAATTAATTGTACTTTTTGTACAATAATAGTACTTTTTTGTGCAATAAATGTTACTTTTTGGCACAATAAAGATCTTTTGGTTGGAATAAAAAAATTTCTCGGTACAACAAAAGTACTTTTTGGTACGACAAAAGTACGATTTGGTACAATAATTTACTTTTTTGTACAATAAAAGTACTGTATAATTCGTAAAAAATTACTTTTTTGTACGATAAAGGGACGCTATGGTACAATATTTTACTTTTTGGTACAATAAAAGTACTGTATAATTCGAAAAAAGTACTTTTTGGTACAATAAAAGTACGTTTTGGTACAATAATTTACTCTACTATAATTGTACTTTTTAATACAATAAAATTCTATTTTGTATAGTTAAAATACTTTTTGGTACATTTTAAGCGTTAAGCACAAAAGTACTTGATAGTAATGTACTTGTTAATGCAACAAAAGTACTTTTTGGTACTATAAAAATACTTTTTATCATAACAGATATACTTTTGAGCACAATAAGTTAGTCTTTTTGGTATAATAAAAGTACTTTTGGTATAGTAAAATTAATTTAGGCACAATATATTTTACATTTTGTACAATAAAAGTAATTTGTAGTACAATGAATTGCACATTTTGTCTTTTTGACACAATAAAATACAAATTTGGTACAATAATTATAATTTATGGTGCTATAAATAGTACTTTTTAGGACAATAAATTCTACTATTGTGTACAACAAAAGTACCTTTCGGCACACTAAAAGTACTTTTTGATACAAAAAAGGAACTTTTTATTAAAAAGTTGCAATGTACTTTTTGGAACAATTAACTGTACTATTTGAGACAATAAATTGTTCTTGTTGATACAATTAAATAACTTTTTGGTGCAACCAAATTTTGCTTCAATCATTTACTCTCGTGCATAAAGGCTGATTTACACGCTATTCACCCATATCCCCTATCTACTGTCAAATCAACACATTTTGATTTCTATCCACCTTCCAATAATTCAACCTAACTTTGCTATAATTTTGTAGTGTTTGTCTTTGCTTACTCCTACATGTTTTCTTATTAGGCTATCTCGCTCATGTTGTTGATGGGATATGAGTAGATATGGGTAGATAGCGTGTAAACCATACTTAGCATATTTAAGTGAATTTATTTTACAAATCATTGTTTTGTTTAACACTATATTCTCTATTTCTCTCTTACTCTCTCATAAACACTCTCTCTTTTCTTAAACACCTTTCTAGCGCTTTTATGCGGAGCTCTAGTAGATAGCGTGTAAACCATACCGTCGGTATACTGCGTGAATTGGCCAACTCCATTTTTTGTGAGATGGACTTAATGATGCAAAAGTGTACCAAAAGTCGTAGTTTATGCCCTCTAAAAAACCCTATGTTTATTTAAAATAGTTTCGTAGTAATTGTATCAAAACATAGGCGGTCATAACCTCTGAATCATCAATAACTCAAAAACACAAAAAGTGTATTTAAGAACTTTTCTGCAACAGTATCCCAAAAGTCATATTCTATGCCCTGTAATGTAAATCTCATTTCAATTTGAAGTAATTTTGTAGTTATTGTATAAAAACACAAGTGACCATTAACTTTAAATCAGTGAAGGGCAGCGCAATACAACCACAATATGAGTTTGAAGTGAAGGAGATTTTTATATAGTTTTTCCATAACAATGAACAAAATTATAATATAAAAATCTATGAAATAATTGATAAATATTACCGCCGTGCGCGCTGCCACATTAACATATTAGAATTCGCGCCCATGGGCTACCTTACGCCGTTGACTGCTTAATATCATAAATAACTCAGAAACACTTGGTCACTTTATGCAATCTTATATATCAATAACGTGCCTAGCAATGTTCTCATTTAACGTTTTATCTCTCTTTTTCGGCCTTCACAGAAATTTTCGTTTTGAACGAAATCGATTTGGAAATGTTTACAACCCTTACCGAGGAGAATCTTATGGAACTGGGTATTACTGCATTTGGAGCACGTAAGAAAATGCTGGTGGCCATTCACACTTTGCAGGCAAATGAGGCAGCCACTTCCACAATGCCACAGACATCGTCGAATGCCTCTTCGCCACGTTTTTCAGGATCTGCAGCGCCGGGAGCTGAACGTAGACCCTCCAATCAGTGGTAAAATTATATAAAATAGCCTCTGAAATAAACAACATCTAATTTAAGCTTTAAGAAGTTACACAATAAGTTCGAAGCTGGACTTTGAGCTACGCCTTAAATGATTAGAGGACTTTTATTAAACTACTTTACAAAAGTTTAAAGTCCTTGCTTAGAATGCTGTTAATTTCTTATTACATAAAGTTGAGCTTAAAATAACAGATTACTCTTTTTTACATTCCTATTATTTTTTTCTTTTGTATTTATTTATTAATTTTGCATGCTTTTTTTTCTTGAACATTTCATTTTATATATTTATTAACCATTGAATTCCAGTTGCCTAAAGAAAACCAATAGACTTTCTGTTAAACGACAATTGTAAAAACAACAAATTCAACTTTAACAAACTTGTACATTCTCTATGCGACATCAGTATTGTGGTATTGCGAAGAGAGACAAACTATGTGATGCCTGATGAAATTTAATTAATAAATTTTATAACTTGCAACCCAAAACATAACCATATCGAAATTCCCATAACATATAAAATATAGGAAATCTATTATGACTTATACTCGTATTTGTACACAAATTTCTCCAGAAAGGCTATAGTTTGTCTTTCTTCCACGCTTACACTGTTTGTAGAGAATTTATTGAATGTCTCTATACGAAGTCTTTGATTACTTTAGTTATATAACTTATTATTGATATTATATATATATTAGTATTTTTTTTTGTATTTATTTTATTATTATTATTTATTAGAATTTTTCATATATTTATGTGATATGGATTATTATATTTGAATACTGAAACATACGAATTTAAAAATCGAAAACGAAAAAAACAACGTAACGTTTAACAACAATTGTAATATTATTAAGATGTAACCCAACTAAACCTGTAACAGTTTAAAAAAAAAGATTTATAATGAAATTGAGAATATATAATAAAAAAAAATTTACAACAGAGTTCATACTATGTAATATATTTCTGATATGCACTATTTATGGATAGGTAATGTTTTACAAATTATAAAACAAATATTTAGAGATGATAAAATTTAATGAATCACTTTAAACTTCTATAGGTGGTTATATCACCATGAAATTTGTGGCCAATGGTGGATTTTCATATGGCAATCTTTAACTGCAGTTTTTCTCGTAAACTAAGCATCTAATCATATATGCTTAATTTGTGATCACTGAAAAATCACTGCAGAAATCACTTCTTAAGGTGGCGATATCACTAACAAATGATATCTCTTAATTTGCAATCACTGTAAAATCAATGGGAACTCACTTCTATAGGTTGAGATATCACCATGAAGAAGACCGGTTTCGCTCTTCTGTTAATACAGGTTCCACAGCATCCTGCACACTGTCTTCTCTCATTGGACATCAACGAGGAAGTAGGAGGAGTCAGGATTGGAGCCTCACCGATTTCATTCTCCGAGGATTCCTCAAGAACCTCGTCAACAGACTAAATAATATCACCTCACCTCAAATTATATCACCTTCCTCTTCAGAAAGAGATTCAAAAGTATGCTCACCAGTGCCTGTAGATAACTCGGCCAAATAGGCAATTACCGGAACAAAAACTGCGGGGCGCTTCACTATCCGAAATTTGTGGATGCCACCCGTAGCGCTTACCTCAATATCAATCAATATCAATATCAATATCAATATCAATGTCAATATCAATATCAATATCAATATCAATATCAATATCAATATCAATATCAATATCAATATCAATGTCAATATCAATATCAATATCAATATCAATATCAATATCAATATCAATATCAATATCAATATCAATATCAATATCAATATCAATATCAATATCAATATCAATATCAATATCAATATCAATATCAATATCAATATCAATATCAATATCAATATCAATATCAATATCAATATCAATATCAATATCAATATCAATATCAATATCAATATCAATATCAATATCAATATCAATATCAATATCAATATCAATATCAATATCAATATCAATATCAATATCAATATCAATATCAATATCAATATCAATATCAATATCAATATCAATATCAATATCAATATCAATATCAATATCAATATCAATATCAATATCAATATCAATATCAATATCAATATCAATATCAATATCAATATCAATATCAATATCAATATCAATATCAATATCAATATCAATATCAATATCAATATCAATATCAATATCAATATCAATATCAATATCAATATCAATATCAATATCAATATCAATATCAATATCAATATCAATATCAATATCAATATCAATATCAATATCAATATCAATATCAATATCAATATCAATATCAATATCAATATCAATATCAATATCAATATCAATATCAATATCAATATCAATATCAATATCAATATCAATATCAATATCAATATCAATATCAATATCAATATCAATATCAATATCAATATCAATATCAATATCAATATCAATATCAATATCAATATCAATATCAATATCAATATCAATATCAATATCAATATCAATATCAATATCAATATCAATATCAATATCAATATCAATATCAATATCAATATCAATATCAATATCAATATCAATATCAATATCAATATCAATATCAATATCAATATCAATATCAATATCAATATCAATATCAATATCAATATCAATATCAATATCAATATCAATATCAATATCAATATCAATATCAATATCAATATCAATATCAATATCAATATCAATATCAATATCAATATCAATATCAATATCAATATCAATATCAATATCAATATCAATATCAATATCAATATCAATATCAATATCAATATCAATATCAATATCAATATCAATATCAATATCAATATCAATATCAATATCAATATCAATATCAATATCAATATCAGCATGTAGTATCCAGTATCCGGTATCCAGTATTCAGTAACCAGTATTCAGTATAAATATATTAAGCCACATCTTCTGTTTTTACTTTAAAATCCTTTCCTCTATTGTTATCCTTTTGACAGAGTTTACACTTTAAATATTTATCTAATAACACAACCAACAATATTCCAACGGCCGGAAACATTAATGTTATTTTGAAGGTTGTTGATTGTACTGCAAGAATTACTTAAAAAATTTGCTGTACTCAAACTGTATTATCAAGGACAGCAACCCACAGCAAATGTGATGTTATCCTGCAGGACTTAAACGCATACAATTGTACTCAAACTGTACAATCAATGACAACAATCCTAAGCCCAACAAGCCACATAAAACTGCACTCAAACTGTAAGGCATTCAGGACAGCAATCCTTAATAAATGTTATTTAAGCTATCATCCTGAAGTAGCCTAGGTGGCGGCATTTGTATGTTGTTTGTTCGCAATACTTAAGAAATTTGTGCTGAATAAATAATTGCAAATATTAGTTGTACTTTTCACATTCCTGCCATTGGCCTCAGGAAATTGCACCTCAAATTTAGAATGATAGCAGGCGACGAATATAGTTTAGTTTCCGGATTTGAAATAGTCTCCAATAACAATGGAACCCCAAATAATTCTCAACACCACCTAAACCTTTATGTCAACGGCAACATACCTGGGTATTTTTTGTTTGTTTTGAAAACGACGTAGCTTTGAACTGGATTATCGGACCGAAGAATTTCGAATTTCGTGATATCCTAGCCAATACTATTTTACGTAATATTCCCAAGTTTGGTTAAGATTGTATCACCCGTTTGGAAGATAAAGCCCACTTATAAAGTATGTATGTATGTTAAAATACATGCAAATATGAAATAATTTAATAGTATAGTTTATTTTGAGTGGACGACAGTTATATTGGCGCCCTCTGAGTCGTCGTCAGATTACAGGATTTCGTCCTCATCTACTGCTACAAAGTTACCGAGTTAAAGTCTTCGTTGACAGATCGACATACCGTTAAGCTGGAGGATTCTTTCGATCGCCGCTTTTGTGTACACGCAGCAAGATGGAGTTAAATCCCTAGAACACCCTCCCTTGTGTCTCTCTAAGTGGCAAAAGTGAGTTTTCTTCAAATCAGGCCAAACCTCCCCGAGCGATTTTCCGAGCGATTTTATAGATGCCTTGTACAGTTGCGCTGAGCCTTAATCTGCACAAGCAACGAGTTTAATGGGTCCCTGATACCAGCCCACATCATACCATTGCGGTGGTGGTCCGAATCGCTCTCGAACGAGTTTTAGGAACGCCACAGTAAGGAAAACGAAAACCGATTTCAAATTTCTTGAGGTAGTAGTAGTCTTTAGCGACATCGTTATACTGTCCTTGTAGTGTCCGTACGCAACCTTTTAACTCCTCGATGTGGGATTCCTGCTCCGTGAGCTCGTCGGCCGGTTTTATAGGCGAACGCCTGGTAATGAAGACCCTTCTGGAAGGTGTTTTGTACCAAGGGGGAATAGTAGTGGAAGTCAAGGCGGTTGAGGCCGTGGGAGGTGCTTCGAAGAGAATCGAAATATGATTCATCTTTTCTCCTTGCTCAGCTGCAGGCACTAAAGAAGCGAAATTGCCGTCCACTTGGAGCACCTGAAGCAGGGGTTTCGACCGGATTACATCCCATCAGGACCTTGGGAGTCTTTAGGTACCTGGTTTCGAAAAACCACTATGTACCAGGCTTGGGTTATGACTGCCTTTAGGCTGTGGCGGTTTAGTTTTTGGCATACTAGTAGTAGATCGACTAGCGGAGCCTTGAGCCACCACTACATACTACAGCCTGATACCGACGCTATAGTAGTCGGGTCTTCGGAGTTTCTGCAGCCCTTGACCGGTTATACAGGGCAGGGTTTTTTCGGACATTTCGACGAAAAATATGGTTTTGCATTTTATGCCTAACTGTAAGGCGTTAAAACCTGCCGTTCCTCTGGAAACAGACTCAGACCACCAACCGCTCACTATGAGAACAGACATTGATGGATTTTAAGTACCGGATCAGTGATCTTTAGAAGGACGGATAAAAGTATCGGGACGTATGTCCCCATGTCGCCCCAACTGGGGAATTGGCTGAATTGGCTGCCGCTGCATATCTGTTGAGAACCAGATAATGTGCGGTTAAGCTAGCGGAGAATTCAGGACATGGAAAAATACTTAACCGAACCAACAAAATTCCCGTATCCTGTAATTATTACAAGTAATTGGAGAAAGTAACGCGTCTAGTGTCTTATACGTATGAGTGATCAGGGGTGCGAACATCAATTCGGATCACCACCTCACTGCAGTAAAGGTGCGTACTAGGCTAAGCAATGCGAAACCCCAGGCACAGAGAAAACTGGACATCGCTAAACTGCAGACCCATGATAGCCAATGCCTATTCTAATTAACTCACTCAACTACTTCGTGAGGCTTCAACTCACGAAAACACTAGCGCGCAATGGCAATATGTTGCCTCTCGATAGAAAGGACTGCGCGGTCCGTACTAGGGTATGTGAATCCATTGAACGATGACGAATGCCGCAATTCCACCCGGGAAAAAGATGCTGAAGCCAATGGCAATGCGAGCTGTTGATGAAAGGTACAGGAGAAGAGGCGGGATGCGACTCGACTCTTTCGACGAAAAAAACGAGATCTGATGAATCAGAATAATATTTGCATTAACGAATACATGAACAGAGATAAAGCCCGAAAATCCTTCCAGAAGATAAATGTAGGGTACATGGAACATATCTTTCCTCCTGTAAAGACAAGGATGGTCATCTCGTTACTGTCTCCGTAAGCGTACTGAGAATATGGTAAGCCTACAGCCTATTGATGTCTGAAAACACGGCTCCTGAAGACTGTGTATCAATCCAAGACGATAACATCAAGGGGACCTCTCCGAACCAAGCTGAGATAAAAACTGTCATATCCCGCCTAAAGAACAAAAAAGCCGCTGGTGCTGATGGTCTTCCAGCTGAGTTGTTTAAGGTGGGTAGAGATGAGCTTGTTTTTAGCATGCCACATGATTGGAATCTCAGTGTACTATATCTTATTTACAAAAAAGGTGACCGTAATGAGTGTAAAAACTACCGTGGAATTAGCCTCTTACCGATTGCGTATAAGATCCTCTCTAGCATACCGTGTAAACGTCTTAAGTAAATTGTGGAAAACCTGATTGGACCTTATCAGTGCAGCTTTAGACCAGGTAAATCTACGACGGATCACATATTTATACAACGGCAGATTCTGGAGAAAACCCATAAGAAGCATATCGACAATTATTACCTCCATGTCGATTACAAAACTGCCTTCGGTAGTCCTATCAGGCGTCGATTATACGAAGCCATGTCTAAATTCGGTATCCCTGCGAAGATAATTCGTCGCTGCCGCTGTATCTTTACGATTACCAAACCCTGTGTTCGGATAGGCAAGAATCTATCTGCGCCATTCGATACGGCGAGAGGTCTTAGACAGGGTGTTAGTTTTTCATGCATACTATTTCACATAGTAATAAAGAAGGTGTTAAGGAAAGCAGTGGTAAACATGTCTGCAATAATATTTAATAAGAGCTATATTATTGGTGGGACGATGCAAGAGGTACCAGCTGTCCCTTTCACCTGTTGAAAGGGAGACTGCGAAAATGGGTTTGGCAGTGAATGACGACAATAAGAAGTTGGGGACGCAGCATGAACGTTGAGAACTATTGCTTTGAGGTAGTGGATGAATTCATCTACCTCGGATCCGCCATGGATAAGCACAACAGAGTCAGCGTAGAAATAAAACGGAGAATTGTGCTCGCCAACAGGTGTTTATTTGAGCGACGCTAGCACTTCATAAACACCTCCACATATTGAACCATCAAAGTCTAACTGTATCAGGTACTAACTGCCTGCTGTATGCCTCTAAATCTAGGGTGCTTACACAGGCGGATGCGATGTTTGAGAGAAAAATACTCCGCAATATATATGGAACCATTTGCGTATACGGCGAGTTCAGGATTCTGATGAACCTTGAGCTGTAGAAGTTATACCACTACATAAATGTGGTCAAGCTAATCAAAGTGCAACTACGAGTATTACGCATGGCTAGGCCTTGTCATGAGAATGGATAAGAAAGCTCCAGCACGAAAGATATTCTATCAAGACCTCGATGGACGGAGCAAAAGAGAGAGACCGCGACTACGTTGGAAGGAGGAGGAATCACTGACGCTGCTTAGTAGAACTGACTAGACGGTGCACACAAGATCTAAGGATTGGAAATCTCATATCATTTCCGCCTCTGACTCAGACACTAAGATATAAATATATATGCTGTCAAGTTGTTTTTTTAAGCTTAAAATAATAATTATAATTGGAGAATGTCACAAGTGGATCAAAGTTGGACAAAGGAGGAGGCTACGGCATCCATTCACCGGACCTTAATAACAACATCTTCTACGAGTATAATAGCTAAGGAATCACTGCTATAGTCAAGATTGCTGAACTACTGAAACAGTGCGACAATCTGTATCACTAAGGATGATGGCAGAGTATTTTGACATCAGGCTGATCTGGGTACCGGGTCACAGCGATATTCCAGGAAATTGTTCAGCGGATAAGCTACCTAGGCAGGGTATTTCAGCACAGATTTTCCACTCTCTGTTAGTATACCGATCTCTACCTGTTATCTGCACATCAGGCTATATCCAATAATGTGTAAATGGAACATGTAAACAAGATAGAATACTTTAACTGCAACTCCATCAACTCCACTCTCTCTAGATTCTATATGGAAAAGGATAAAGGATGCCAGTCAGTTAAGTAAGCACCAAAGCCTTATAGGAATTAACTGTAGGACTGATTAGAAAATAAATAGAAAAGACGAATTGGCTGGATTGCTGGTCAGTATTTGCTATAGGAGAATTTACAGTTATCATAATGGACTTTATTACGATAAGTGCGCTTGATAGAAACATTTCTAACCTGTGTAAGTCGGTTTTCCCATCTAAAACTTTCTTACTGGTTCTAATACTGGTACCTACCCTCATTCCAGGATTTCTTACCAAGATTCCGACCTTGTATATTACCTTCTTCTGTCTCCCTGACATCGAATAAAACTCCGTTTGCCGCTTTTATTTCCAATCTTCAGTTTTTTCATTTATATCATATTTATTTGCAAAATCATTCATTTATTTTATAATAATAATAATATTATTATTTTTTTTTTGTGTATCAATAATATTCTCTTCTTTTCGATAAGATATGACTATTTTTAAAATATTTTTTTAATTATTTATACGCTTATATAATATTGTAATATTAATTTATGTATTTTATTTTAACTATTGTACAATATATTTGTGTTTAATGTCTTTATGTTATTTGCATTATAATTATTGTTATTCAGTTTATTACGTAATATTACAGGTATTATATTAATATCTGGTAATACAATCAATACTCTCGTATCTAGAGTTAGATGATTTTGTTTTTTATTTCTGTAATATTATTATTTTAACAGTAGCGAGTTCATTATTATTTATTTAGTTTAGTTTTTTTGTTATATCCGAGTAATAATTATTTTACATAACTTTGTTAATATTTGTAATATTTATATTATATTATATCTATGTATATATTTTATTTTGTCTGTAGCGTGTTTACATTTAATTTAAATTATTTACACAAATCTTCGTTTAACTGACAACTAATTCGTTATATAATGTTATACAATATATATTTATATATATTTAATAAAACATTTAAACATAATTTGGGGGTATTTCAAATACTTGTGTTTTATTTTATGCATCATGTTGAAATACCTTTTTAATTTTTTCTTTTATTATAAGTTTTTGAAATCTAATACTATATACAAACAATAACCATAAACTGATGTCTCTGTTTAAATCTGGACTAATTTTGAAATAATACAAAGCTTAAACAAAAAATAATTTTCGCTGAAATAAACTTTCAAATTTTTATTATTTCGTATCAATTACAATTCAATACGCGATATATCAACACCGCTTGGTTTGTTGTCATATTCTGTTGCGTTGTAATTAGAATGTTTTTTTTTTTATTTATATATAACTTAAGGAAGACAATTGGCACAACACTTTTGCTAAATGCTATATATATATATATTCATATGAAATCATAAGCTTATCCTCTAGTAACTTCTATAGATTTTTTTTATTACATCTTTAATTTACACTATGAAATTTTGCAATAATTTCCAATTTATTTGCCTTTTTATTATAGGGGGTTCATAAAATGTTACCAAATTATTTTTATATTATTTTTTTGTTTATTATTATCTTTTACTCCTTACCGGGAATTTTTCTTGTTGGTTATCTGCTTATATTTTTTAATGTACATACAGTGTTTTTTTTAATTATAATTTTTATACAATATTGAGTAGATGTGGTTTGCCAAATATGCCAAAGGTTATGATAAATTTAAAGGATGCCCATGAAGAATGTTTGGAATGGCATAAGAAGTATCATGCTGACGTAAGATTTTTTCTGAGATTTCTTTTTCTAAAATTGCTGCAATTGTATATTTGTTTATCACACAGTATTTGAATTGCTTTTCGCAAACTATAATAATACTTGAATCAAACTCTCAGGAAGTCACAACACTGCTAATTTGCTGCATACTTTAGGGAGTTCCATTATTACCAAACCATTACTGTTAAAAATGAGCGCCATATACAAATTTTAGCACGGAAATTAACATCAAAGTAAGACAATCTTTTAAAATATACAAAGAAACCGATAGTAGTTAGAGTTTCTCTTTTTCCCGGACTTTGCATTTCCCGGGAAACCGGAAAAAATGTTTGCCTTTCCCGGGATCCCGGGAATTCCCGTGAATTTTGCGCAGTAGAAATACAAGACAAACTATGTTAATTTTTTTCAATAATGCAGTGTAAGATTATATAGTACAAGCTGCAAGTAAAACAAAAACATTACAAACAAAAATATAACAAACTAAAAACATTCATTTTAATGTATATGTATATAAAAATATTAGTTAAACAATAAAAGTTAATTTGTCATTATGAAAATACATTTTTAAAACAGAATGAGCGTTAATAGTTTCATCAGACAGTCTGTTTCTAATTCTATTTACAAATTGCCCTGTTGTTGAAAACATTCTCTCGCTTTAAACTGATGTTGGCCTTATTGGCTAGTCAGAAGGATTCAATAAAATGGTGAAATTTTTCGTTGCTTTTCCACTTGCTTCGTAAAATTGTAAATCCTTTTTTATCGAGTAATTTAGTAGTCTATTACTTGATGCAACATTATATTTGTTATGGCATCGGTTAAAATATCCTCAAATGGTCTTTCGGTACTAATGTCACAAATAGGAATTTCGTCCGATTCCAAAACCTCGTCGATAACGTCTTCTTTAAAAAGTCGAGTATAAATTTGATCAGCGTACGCGATCACATTTTGTTTTGAAGCAGTTAGAAATAAGATATTAGTTTCTTATCAAATACTGTTGGATACTTCACTAAAGTATAAAGTCGCTTGCCCCTTCTTACTTCAGTTCGCTTCTTTAAAGCTTCTAAAATTTGATCTGCCGGGAATTAAAAATGACCGGGATTCCCGGGAATTCCAGCCCGGGAAATCACGGGAGAGAAACTCTAATATTAGTACATCAAAAATATCTTCTTGTATTAGAAATACAAAAAGCTAATCCCATTCCAAATAAGTCCTCTTCAAGGATGAATCCTAAATTGAGCACAAACTATGAACTATCCAACTCCCTGTATCTTAGCGTCTGTTTTCCCCAGTTAGGGCGGCTAAGAGACATATTTCCCTTGATCCTTGAGGGTCATTAGTCCATTGTTCCGTCATTTAAAATCCATTAGCTGTCCTCATAGTGTGCGGCTGATGGTCTGCGTCTGTCTCCTGAGGATCGGCAGTGATTCACGCCTGGCAGGTCATAAAATACAATCCTTATTTTTATCAAAACAATATCATGCCCTGAACATCCGGTCAAGGGCTTCATTATTCCCAGAGACCCAACTACTACAGTGTCGGTTTCAGGCTGTATTATGATGTCTTGTGGAGTGGTAGCGTCAGGATCTTGTACATAAGTTGCCCATTACAACTTACGAACGTGGTTCACAAATTAGAGGCCTGAAGTATTAAAGAATTCGACAAGCTTCGGTATTCGGCCCTCCAGTTAATCCTAACAGATGGTGGCACGTCGCCTACCACTTGGTCCTTCCAACGTTGTTTGGGTCTCCCTGCTCTGCGTTGTCTTTCATGTTCGCCTTCAAACACCTTTCTCGCTGGAGCATTTACATCCATCCTGGCAACATGTCCCTGCCATCATTATCGTTTGTTTCTGACGCTACGTCGATGTCGTTGAAAAGCTCATACAGCTTATGGTTCATCCGATGGCGAAACTCGCCGTCGACACAGATATATTCACATATTTTTTTCGGATTACTTTTCTCTCGAATACTTCAGGTTTTTTATATCCGTTGTCGACAGCATACAACAAATCGGCTGCTACTAGTGCCCTAAAAAACAAAACCCGATCAATCGGCAGGCGGTCGAAACCCGAAATTGATACAAAGAGGTTCTTCAAAATCAGGTATCTCAAAGGATACCAATGTCCTGATGGGATGCCATCTTGTCGAAGCCCCTGCTTCATGTGCAGACAACGTGACACGGATTCATAAGGCCGCTACTCCAGTTTTAACAATTGAGGAAGGAAGAAGAATAATATGATTCTCTCCGAATTACCTCCCTCGGCTTCAACGTCCTCTAATTCTATTCCACTAGGCACAGAATATCTTTCAAAAGGGCCTTCATAACAAGCCGCAGCGAGTGTTGAATAAATAGTCGGCTTGGTGTTTAACCGGTTGTTTAGATCACTGAGCTCGACAACATTTCTCTTCAATGGGCTAGATCCCACATCGAGAGGATCAAAGGTAGCGTATCACCTACGGAAGATGACAAACCTATACGAAAGTCATTCGAATTAGCTCCTAAACGGCAGCGGTCTGAAGCTACTACCCTTCCAGGATTCAAAAGATGCAAATATAATCCTGCATGGACACTTACTACATAGATCGTGTAAGGAAGTTGCCAAAGACCACCTTAAAAGAGCTATCATAGACCGCAATATCAACGACGACGTCACTATGGCATTCTTAAAATTCGTTCGGGAACATCGCTGATCACCGCCTTAATTTCATGATGTGGCCCTGATGTGGTAACAGGGCCACATAAATCGTTAGGTCCAACTGTGCAAGGCAGCGATAGATTCGCTCGCGCAAGTTTGGCCTGAGTAAGCAATTAAACAATACATTTTGCTGATGTTCCACAAAGGCCAAGATCTATTGTTGTTGTTGTAACAGTTTGAGGAAGTAGCTGTGGTGATAATTTAATTTATACCGATTTTTAATTTATCAGCACTCGAACGGTCATGTAATCCAAATATTATACGATAACACTATGTAACAAAAATAAAAATTGTCTCTGTCCTTGGGGTGTAATTGTTATTTCCTAGTCTGTTATGTCTTAAAAGTATGGAAACCACCTAATATTCCTCGGAAACTTTGCTTTTGTGACTGTAACTTTCGCCTCAGAGAGCTTAGGGAACATGTCTTGTAGGTACTTGAACGCTGAAGAATTTTTGTCGAGAGCTTTGACGAATTGCTTTATAAGACCTAGTTTGATGTGGAGTGGTGGCATCAGTACCTTCTGGGGGTCCACCAAGGGCTCCCACTTGACGTTGTTCCTCCCCACTGTGAATTCAGTTCGTTGTGGCCATTCCCGTGACCATTCCAGTGTGCACTGTAGTGTGCACGCGGATAAGCGCTGCCATGGTCACAAAAGCAAAGTTATCTTGCGACAATAGCTGTTTTCTATACTTTTGGGACCTAACTGACTAGGAAATAACAATTACAACCCAGGGACAATAATCTAGTTACATAGGGTTATTGTTGGCTACTCTGTTTCATTCCTATGTAGATAACAAGGTTTGTGTCAAGGGATTGGTACATGCTGTTGTATGTTTTAACCGGCAAATACCTCCAAATATGGCGCCAGCTGTTTAGTTGATTTAGTTTGCGATGTTGATAAATCATTTTTCTTTTTTCTTGCGCAATCTGTTTTTGTTTTTTGTTGCAGTGGATGTGTTTTGTTGGCTGGAGAACTCGGAAGTATTTGAAAAGTAATTTTTCATCGATGTTGATTTGGCCAGTGCCCCGCTTCCACTGAGCTATCGAAGGCTATCGAAGATCTATTGCGAAGATCGGTGCCTAGCCTTCCGACCCTAAGTTAATCCTGAACGTTCTTCAAGTCTGCAATCCTCAACTGTCCACACATGACTGTTAAGAAGTTAAGGTAACTGAGGCGGTGCAAGAATCCCAGAAGGCCACCATCATCCTAAACAGTGATTCACTGTTGCCAATTGGGCAGACACCTGCGAGTTTGACGATAAAACTACATTATCAACTGTCAGTGAAGACACTCAATTAGTCTGCAGTTTGACCAGTAAATTTCTTGGCATTATGAACGTAGCAGTAGATAGGGACAACCTCTTGGAATCTGACGACGACCCAGAGGACGCCTACATAACTGTCGTTCACAGTGATCAAAAGGGTGAAGTTCGCACAAGTTAACCTTTGTCAGCCGCTCTATTGCTCTTCGATTAACACCAGCTACTGATGAGATTATATTCATCTAAGAGCCATGGATAAGTAAAGGCCGTATTGGCGGACTTAACTAAGAAAACTCCTGTACTCTGTACGCCGTCGAATCGGGTAAGACGAGAGAATGTATTATGATCAAAGGCAACCTTAAAACTTTTATTCTAAGTAATTTTAGCGATAAAGACACCTGTACCATTGCAATTGAGAACAAAACACAAGTAGTCTGGACAATGTGCTAGTACATGACACATGACCATGAGGACGATCCATCTATCTGCATCGTAAGAAATGTTATGTCTAATTATATGTGATGAACAAAACCTGGATGGGAAGATGTTCTAGGTTCATCGATCGGTAAATTTAGCCTGCATACCGACACGCCATACAACGGGCTTAGGCTGGTTAGCTACACATCGCGAAGGAACATGGTCGTGAGTTGAACCAGATTCCAGCACAAAGATATCAATAAGGCAACTTGGCTGTCCCCTGATCAACATAAAAAAAATCAAATTGATTATGTGGTAATTGATGGCAGTCATGCGTCTAGTGTCATGGAAGTGCGTGTGATCCGTGGTGCTAATATTGGCTAGGATCATTACTTGGTTGCAGCCAAGGCACGCACAAGATTTAGCAGCAGATTGTTTGCACGTAACCAAACACAAAGAAGAATGGACATCGCGAACCTGCAAACAACAGAGATAGCAACTGCCTATTCCAACCAGCTCTCCCAACTGCTACGACACAACGCCTCTATTTCTGACTGCCGCAACAACCGTGCCAGGATATGAAAAATGACGCACAGGCGAATCCTGGTACGATGAAGATTGTCACCAATATGTGATAGTCGGCACCGTACTAAGCACGACAAATATCTCTCTTGATGAACAAAACTCCATTTGCAGCAGATATTGACTCTACCTGGGAAGTGGACGAATCGGTTTTAGTAGTATTTGCGTTGGCTCCAGCTCGAAAAATCTTGAACAATGAACTCGATTGACAACGCGAATGAGGCTGAATAAAAATCAATTTTTTCGTAAAACTTAAATTTTACTCGAAATGATTAAAAAAAAATATTTATTTGAGAATAAACCTAAATATTTAGATTTTTTTTAGATTTGCTTTTAGTTGAAATTTTATAAATACCAAAATATGTTACAAGTTCATCCTTTTAATTTGTCCATACCCATTTGCATACCCTGCATAAGTTTTAAATATTATTTAATTTAATATTATTTTTTTTTTATATATAACTCGTAATTTAAGGAACTAGTTACCGTTCTTTTTTATGGATTCAATTTTGTCTTGTAATTAACCAATTTTATTAAATAAATTATATTCTTATAGCTTTTTCTTATAAGTTTTTGAAATGAAATTTTGATGGCCTAAAAGTTTTGTATTAAATTTATTTACCTCTTATAGGGTATTTGCTTTGCCAAACTTGTAACGGTAATTATTTTCCTTAAGAACTATATCTGTTGTTGGTTTTTGTTGTCTGAGTATTATATGTACATATTTACAAAATTTCGTTTACTGTTAAAGATATAAATTTATTTGTATAACTTATGGTATGCATTTATAACTTTATGGGTTATCTTAGAATTTAAGTTTGTTTTTTATATTTATGTATAAATTTTTTGTAGATGTGAACAATGTTGATGTAAATCTAATGTTTTTTTTAAGAAATTTACTCTGAGGCATTCTGCTTCTTTGTATATGACTATAAAATGTTGAATGGCAGAGTATCTACAAGGCCGTACAAGCACTTGAGACAAAGGTACAGTCTAAGAACTGGACTGGAGTGGCAGAATAGTGGCCAATGAAGGCGAAGACAATTCCTAAGTTGATGGCTTACACCCAAGTTGTCAACTCCTATTCCTCTAGAAGGCAACGCAACGCAGGCAAGGTAACATTTGAATACAATTATCAAGTTTAAACAAAATAAGTTGCCAAAGATTGTTCTTTCAGGTTGTAGTAACAGATTTGAAAACAAATTACTGTTTAAGAATTTTATTTAAAATTAAAAAAGAAACTTCGTGGTGAATCACCTAATACAACTTTACATCTTTTTAGCTGTCATGGTAACAAAAAGATTTCCGAACAATTTTTGTATTCAAATATAATAATGTTGGAGACTAGTCTACTACGTTACTAGTATGATTCGCCCTATGTCGGTGGAAATGTTGAAAAGAGTGGTCAAAAGTTGCACTTTCCGTATAGACCACTTATGGCGTACTCAAGGTGATATTTAAATGAAAATATATTAAAAAAGTTAATGTCAGACACTGGTCTTTTCGGTCGTAGTAAAAATTCCAACATTTATTTATCTCTTAAGTATATTTTTTAAAATTCAAAATAAATTATCTAAATGAATCACAACATGTCAGCAGTACTAACACAGATTTCTCAACAAATTTTCCAAACATGACTTATGTCGAGCTGTTGTCGTATTTATAGTTAAGATGTAAGACTTTGAAGTCAATTTTGTGTTTATTGCGATATACCGGTGGCAATATTGAAAAAAGTGATCGCAAGTTCGACCTTCCGAATAGACCACTTGGGGCTTGGTTCCGGTCAACATTTTAATAAGTTTAATTTTAACAAGTAAATGGCAGAGATTAATATTTTGAGTCATAGCATAGATTTCGACATTCAGTTGTATCTTAAGTACTTTATATACAACTGAAAAAGAAACTTCTAAATGAATCACCCGATATAACTTTCAACATGTTTTCAAAGACATTTTCCACTTGGGGCATAGTTCCGGTCAACTTTAAAATGAGATTATTTTTAACAAGTAAATGGCAGAGACTATTATTTCGTGTCATAGTATAGATTTTGACATTCAGTTGTGTCTAAAGTACTTTATTTACAACTAACAAAGAAACTTCTAAATGAATCACATAATATAACTATCAATATGTCTTCAAATAAATTTTTCAACAAATTCTCTACTTAAGTTAAACAATTGATGCACTATTCAAAGTTGTTATTATAATTCGAGAGGTACGCACCGGTGGCAATGATAAAAAGAGTTATAGAAAGATGAACCCCAGGAATAAATCTGATTATATTTTTATAAAGGAAATGTCAGAGTTTGTTCTTTCTGGTCATAATAAAGATTTCGACATCCAATTCATTTTTAAGTTTTTTATTTACAATTTAAAATTAAAGTTCTAAATGAATCACCTTTTATAACTTTTCACAAATCTTAACAAAAATTTCCTACATAAATTTTTAGTCATGTAGAACAATATCTGGGGCTAGCCACTGATACTTGTGTGTTATACGCAATATATCGGTGGCAATGTGGCAAAGAGTCGTTGAATGTTGAATATTTTGTTGGGACTATCTACGACGTAGTTGTGGTCAACTTTGAATTAAGTTATCCTTATAGACTAAATGCCAGAGTTTGTTCTGTCCGGTCGTAGTAAAAATATTGACATTCAATTAATTCTTAAATACTTTATTTACAATTAAAAATTAAGCTTCTAAATGAATTACCATTTATAATTCTTCACATATCTTAACAAAGATTTCCTACTTAAATTTCTAGACAGCTAGAACAACATCGGGCGCTAGTCAATGTTACTTGTGTGTTATACGAAATAAACCGGTGGCAATGTCATCGATAGAGTCATCGAATGTCGGGCCTTTTGTTGGGACTATCTGCGGCGTAGTGGTGGTCAACTTTGAAATAAGTTATCATTACACAGTACAACACTTTTCTGCTCATTGATTTGGGACTCAATTTTGAGAACCGAACGTGAAAGTAGCACCGAAAAGAAGAAGTTCTGCATCATACGTTATGTCAAGTTACATGCCATTATAATTTAATATCGATTTGAAGTTAGTAAGTACGGGTCTCCTGGACCGAGTTAGGGCCATTTGAATTTCTGGGATATACCAAAAAAAATAATTTTTTCCAGCGGCGCTATTACAACTATCATACACATTTCGACTCTAATTTACAAAAAAAAATATTTTTTCCGGGATAACCCACAAAAAAAAGTTAGAGCCATTTGAATTTCCGGGATATACCAAAAAAAAAATGTTTGTCTGCGGCGATATTAAAACCATCATACCCATTCCTACTCTAATTTACCAAAAAAATATTTTTTCCGGGATAAACCAAAAAAAAAAAACATTTTGCCTGCGGCGCTTTTACGCCCAACATATCCATTTTCACTCTAATTTACAAAAAAAAAAATATTTTTCCAGGAATATACCAAAAAGATTTTTTTTTAAAATCGCGTGATTTTTTTAAAAACAAATAATATTTTAAAGGGATATATCAAAAAAATATATATATAATTACAATACAAAGCTTTTTTTTTAAATATTTTTAAAATGTTTCTTCATTTTTTCCACTTTTATCCTTTTTTAATCAATTTTCTTCATTCAATATATTTTTCTTCAGACTTTTTCTTGAATTTTTTTTAAATATTTCTTGAAATTTTCTTTTAAAAACCTTAAAAAATTCAAAAATATTTAAAATGTCACCATAAATGTGTGACAAAAAAAACCTTAAAAATTTAAAATTTTTAAAATGTTCACACATTTTTGGTGACATTTCATTTTTCTATGGAATTTTTCAATTCATTTCCTTTAATTATTCTAATTTTCCATGATTTTTCCCTATTTTTTTAATTTTTTACGGGGTTTTTCAGAATTTTTTTTTTTAAATCGCGCGGATTTTAGATTTTCTATTTTTTTTTTAAATTTTTCAATTTATTTCCTTAAATTTTTCAAACTTTTTCCATGATTTTTTCAAATTTTTTTTTTGGTATATCGCGGAAATTTAAATGGATCATGACATCGTTGGATTCGTCTCGAAAATATCTTTCATTTGAGTACCCACACATGGGGGGTCATCATAGAACCCAAGGGGCCCCTTTTTCTGGCCCCCAAGCCCTCCGGGCCTTAGCGCCAATTTTGACCTCGATTTTCGTGTTTTGGGGCGTATTTGGGGGGGGGGGGGGTGTCACTTTTTTTTTTGGGCTCCCGCCCCATATTCAGCACTTTTGCCCAGTGAAGATTCCGCCATCCTACTCTTCCTTAAATATTTTATTTCAGTTTTAAAAACAATCATCTAACTGAATCATCCTTTACAAGTTTCCACATGTCAACACAAATTACTTGAACATTGTTCACATTACATTATGCTGATTTTCCTTTCATTACTTATTGGTTATCTCATTAAGGCTTACAGATTATATAATTTTGTTTAGTTTTTCTTATAGCATTTCTTTCATATGGGGCTTTTCTTCTACTGCGCCTCCTCCTGCCCCATGTCAGGCTTAGAGATTTGTATTTATGTAACAATCAACATAAATCTTAAGTTTTATTTCTTCTTTGCTGCCTTAGAGTAGCGCTCTTACAAAAAATTATAACATTTAACACTTAATAACTAACATACAACAGTGGATTTGCATGAATCTTATCTTATATAGTTTTCTTCTTATTTCTTGTTCGGATATCGAAGAAGAAAAGCTAATACGTTTGTGTCTTTCAATGATGCGACGATTTGCGATTTTGTATTCTTGACATTTTATGCAATTTTAATACGCAATTTTTCCGAGATGAGAAATGAGTAACAGGCTATCAAAGACATATTATGGAGTGACACAGGAATAAGGATATAAAGACAGACAGAGAGATAGAGAGTGAGTGAGATAGTATTGAATGAAAACTTAACCGTATGAATATGATATAACTAAGATTTATCCACTAGTTTTGCAGAGCTGAGTAATAGGGAAATAATTCAAAAGGAATCGATTCAATTCATCATCATTTTAACATCAGCATTGATGTAATAACAATTCGCCAATGAACGCCATCAAACAGTTGTTGTAAAAAGAAACTGTAGCAAGTGCTGGCAACGATGAGGAGGAGTGGTGCGACAACGAAGGCCATGCAGCACTGGTTGATGGTGATGATGAAGGCAATGATGTTGATGATGATGATGATGACGATGATGATTTTGTCGCCTGCTGTTGTAATGTTACCTTCTTTCCCATGGGCGATGATGTTACATACTCTAAGGCTTTAGGGACTGTTGTATCAGGATAAGAACTCAACGTCTTTGTGTAGGCGGCGGTGGTGGTGTTGGTACTGGTGGGG
Source organism: Muscina levida (assembly GCA_964034835.1). NCBI lineage: Eukaryota > Metazoa > Arthropoda > Insecta > Diptera > Muscidae > Muscina > Muscina levida. Next base: position 15,053,634 of record OZ035881.1, read on the forward strand.
GACTTGGCGGTACCGCTGATGGTAGCAGCAATCATCAATAATATTTGATCCTTTGACACATAGCTGGCGTTATTGCTTTTAGATGCGTTGTTGAAAGCATTCTCACATAGTGGAAAACTATCATTGGCACACGCTTTTCTATAACTAACACTTACACTTGCAGTGGCTGATGGCCGTGTCGACTGGGAGGCATGAGAAAAGGGCTTGCTACTTGCTGCTAAGGAGGTGTCAACATCGTCAAGTGTTTGTGACATGTGATGATGTTGCTGGCAATCAAGGGATGTAGTAAATATAGACGAAGATGGCTGCTGCTCACTTTGACCCATTGCTATTGTTGTACTAATAGTTGTAGTTTCTTCATTGATGACATTTTGATTTGCTGCTAAACACTGTTCATTTCTAAGCTGGCAATCATCAGCTGTAGTAGCAGCAATAGCAGTAGCAATAGCAACAACATTAGTAGCAGCAGCAGCAGCATTAGCAGGGACAACAGTATCATCGACATCTTCAGCAGCATCGGCAGCAATAACATTATATTTCTCTTGCTGCTGCCACAGATAAAAATGTTTAGTTTTATATTGAAGTTGCTCCATACATCGACAAACAGTTGGTGACCCTTTGTAGCACATTAGTCCTTTGCCTCGTTCCTGGCCATTTTCGTCTACATTCCTCAGTTCTTCTTCTCCATCGTCATCCGTGCAATTACATAGTTTTTTCTTTGTTATCTTATTATTATTTGCCACTTTGCTTGCCTGAGACCTCCTCTCCTCCACCAACGTTGCAGCCTTTGTTGCTTCTACCATATGACATCTCTGCTTACGTTGATATATCCTTAATAATATGGCCATTACTGTTATTAGTTTGATGAGCTGCTTTTGATGTTGCTGTTGTAGTTGTTGCAACAGTTTCATGCAATATGTTGTTATGTCACTCTGAGTGATTTTCTCATAATACCTTTCAATATTGATGATAAATGTCGTTAATGTAAAACATATATGGGTTTTTGCGCTCCACATCGATAATGTTGTTGGCAAATGTTGCAGCAGCAGCTTATGAAATTGCTGGAATAGCAAAGAGAGGGGCGAACGTGCTGAGGGTGCAGCCGAGGATTTAGGTGCTGTTGAGGGGGGAGAGAGAGAGAGAGAAATGGATATTAAATTAGCTGTGATGTATAATGATATAAACTGAGGGAAGGTTTTTATGTTCTCAGTTAAGTTGGGGAGAGTCTTAAATGGGTCTTAGTACTAATTTGGAGATGTTTAAATATAAAATCAATGTATTCGTCCGTCTAAGTGGTAATTAGGCAGCACAAATAGTTTAAAGGACACAGAAATGGTTTAGTATTGACAGCTATGCCAGAGGCGTCCAGGACAATGCTTGGGATGCACTAAACACCATGAAATAAAAGTAGTAAGATAATTATCTTCAGCTAAGCCGAAGCTCACATGCACTTCTTCTCTATTTGGCAGCAGCAACAGAAATTCATCCATCAGTAGCCGTACGTAGAAAAGAATTCAAAGGGCTTCGGTCTATTGCGATCAGTTGAAAGTTCGACACACCAAGTTTAGATAACAGCTCTTATACCTTATCCATCCAACGAAGTTTTGGTCGCCCCTCCTGTGACGAAGACTTTTCGAGTTGGAACATTTTTATCCATTCGTACAACCTGTCCGTATGTCCGCATTCGGTCTATTTGAAAGCGCTTGTATAAGTCGATTTCAATCAACAGCTCATACGACGATACTCGCCGTTAACGATGATTGATCCAAATATTTTGCGAAGTATTTTTCTCTCGAAGACTCTTAGAATAGGTAGATCCGCTTGTGATATGACCCAGGATTCTGGACTGTAGACCAAGACAGGTAGAATCAGAGAAAATCTGTATTTGTCGAAAGAGAGCTTTGCCATTAAATCGCTTGCTTATTGCATACGAGCAGAGTTAAGTGATCAATACTTGTATCTTGCTTTCCAGACTCACATTTCTTGTTTATTTAAAAAAAATCATCTACGAATTCAAAGTAATAGTTGTCAACGCTCACGCAGCGTCCCAAACAAGTAAAGATTTTGTTCATTGAAACAAATAAATGAGTTTGGTCCTTTTATAATATCAAACCCACTTCTATCGACTGTTTTTCAATGCCCAAAAAGGCTGCATTAACAGCCCGCAATTCACGGCCAATGATATCTATATTGTCAGCATACGCGAACAGCATGTGGCTTTTGTTAAAGATTGTACCAGTGGCGCTTACTGTGCAGACTTTCGCATGATCACCTCCATCATAATGTTAAAGAGATTAAAAGACAGCCTATCGCCTTGTCTAAAGCCTCTCAACCTTCATTGGTAGAAAATTACTCTGTCTGATTATTGCCTATATGCACTGAAGACTTCGTGTTGGCCAGTTTCATCCCACAAAGTCATTTAAGCTTCGCATGAATAACAATCTCAGCTACTGCATTTAATAGATTCTGCCATATTGGACTATCGAATGCAGCTTTGTAATCGACAAACAGACGGTAGGTGTCGATCTGCATTTTGTTTGATCTTTTTCAGAATTTGTCATTGCGTAGATATTTGGTCGGTTGTGGATTCACCAGGTCTAGAGCCACACTGATAAGGTCCAATCAGGTTCTTTAGGATGATCTTAAGTCTTTCACATAACACACCCGACAGGACCTTAAACGCGGTGGGCATAAAGCTGATCCAGCGATAATTGATGTACACACTTTGACCGCCCTTCATAAGCACAGTTCATAAAATACTCAGATTTTAATCATCAGACATGCATTCCTTAAGCCGAATCGTCCTTAAGCCAAATCGTGTTTATGGGCTGGAACATACACGCAAGCAGCCCATCGACTCCAGTCTAGCTTTGGCTCGGTGGTGGAAAATTTACTGCGTCGTCCATGCTTGGCGTGATTTCGTCACTTATGCTGCCTTCAGGAACGAGTAGAGATCGAAAGTGTTCCCTCCATATTTGCAGCACACTCTGAATGTCAGTGACCAGATTTCCGTCTCCGTCCTTACAGGTGAGGATCCCTGGTCCAAAACCTTTGCTTTTTACTTACGGGCTTCACCTCTATCCATGTAATTTTCAAGTGTGAAATGGAGTAGGCATTGGCTATCTGGTGGTATGCAGCTTTGTGATGTCCAGCTTCCTTCTTAATGGCGTGCGTACCTTGGCTGTAACTAAGTGGTGATCAGAGTAACTATTTCCACCGCTTGAGACATGCCTTCCACCAATTATCATGTGAGCAATTAGGTTTCTTGTATTTTGATCAGGGAATATCCAGGTTGCCTTGTGTGTGTGTGTGTCCGTGACCACATTTCCATTTCTGTCCTTACAGGTGGGGATCTTTGTTCCAAAACATTTGCTTTCGACCTCTTAGAAGGACTTTTGCGCTTCACCTCTTTTTGTCAATAGACGCTAATGCGAATGTGACTGAAGAGCGCGACCAATCGAATTGGTTTAACTCGACTTCGGTCGGTTTAATCGGACTTCTGTCTGCAGAGTCCAATTTTGGTTGGTTTAACCCAATATCGGTTGGTTTAGCTCGACTTTGGACGGTTTAATAAGCATAACTAATTGCGGTCTGTGCGATTAATCCAACATCGGTTAGTTGAAACCTAATTTCAAATGGTTTAACTTGAATTTGGTTGGTTTAGTTGGACTTCTGTTAAAGGCAACTTCGTTTTGTTGAACTGAATTTCGGTTGGTTTAATCGGACTTCGGTCTGTTGAATCGGACTTTGGTTTGTTCAATCCAATTTCGGTTGCTTTAACTGGACTTCGATCGGTATAATCAGTCTTCGGTCTATTGAATACAACTTCGATTGGTTTAACCCGACTCCAGTAGTTTAATCTATCTAACTTCGGCTAAATGAACCAAATTTCAATTGGTTTAACTTGACTTTGGTGGGTTTAATCGAACTTGGGTCTGTTGAAGGCAACTTCGGTTGGTTAAACTGAATATCGGTTGGTTAAACTTGACTCCGGTCGCTTTAAGCGAAATTTAATTTGTTGAATCTAACTTCGGTTAGTTTAGCATGACTTCAATCGGTTTTATCGAACTTTGGTCTGGTGATTCTAACTTTGGTTGGTTTAACGCAAATTCGGTTGGTCTAACCCGACTCCAGTAGGTTTAATTGGTCTGCTGAATCCAACTTCGGTTCGTTGAACCCAAGTTCAATTGGTTTTACTCGACTCCTGTTGAACCCAATTTCGGTTGGATTAACCCGACTCGAGTAGTTTAACTTGAATCCAACTTATGGTGGCTGAACCCAATTTCAATTAATTTTACTTGATTTTACAGTTTAATCGAGTTGCGGTCCGCTGAACCCAATTACGGTTGGTTAAACTCAATTTCAATTGGATTAACTCAAATTCGGTCGGTTTAATTGGACGGTCTGTGGAAGGCAACTTAGGTTGGTTGAACTGAACTTCGGTTGGTTTATCTCGACTCAGGTCGGTTTTATCGTACTTTGGTTTGTTGAATCCAATTTCGCTTGGTTTAACTTGTTGAAGGCAACTTCTGTTGATTCAGCAGAACATCGGTTGGTTTAACTCGACTCCGACTTCGATCGGCTTAATCAGACATCGGCTTGTTGAATCCAGGTTGGCTGAACTCAATTTCGGTTGGTTAAGCCCGACTACGGTAGGTTTGATCGGTCTGCTGAAACCATCTTCGGTTGGCTGAACCCAATTTTCATTGGTTTAACTTGACTGTGGTTGTCTTAGTCAGACTTCGGTCTTTTGAATCTAACTTCGGTTGGTTGAACCCAATTTCAGTTGGTTTAACCCGACTCCAGTAGGTTTAATCGGTCTGCTGAATACAACTGCGGTTGAAAGAACCTAATTTTTATTAGTGTAACTTGAATGTGGTCGGTTGAATCGAACTTCGATTAGCTGAACTGAACTTCAGTTATTTTTACTCAACTCCGGACGGTGGTTGGTTTGTTGAATCCAACTTCGGTTGCTTTAACTTGACTTCGGCCTGTTGAATCCAACTTAGTTTGGTTGAACTCAAACTCGTTTGATTTAGCCCGACTCCGATAGGTTTTATCGGTCTATTGAATCTAGCTTCGGTTAGTTGAACACGATTCGTTGGATCTTCAACTTTAAGAGATTCCGCAAACGAAGAGCTCTTAAAAATGTTTGTTCGTTAACAATCCAGCCTCTGTATTCGAAAGCCATCTAGTGTCTTAAATCTAACCAGTGTATCTTTAAACGGCATTATTCCAAGTCTTACATTAATATCCTTTCAAATGGTACAGGAATTAAAGCTTTAAAATTATGCTGATCATTAGAAAACTGCAACGGTACATATTGTGTATAGGTACCCCATAGCCTCGCGAGGTGAGAAATAATTGTTTTTTTTTTGGCAATTCACTTGTACTCGAAAGTGTTTTGTTTTATTAAAAACTGTCAGTATCTGCTTGAGTGTTATGAAAGAATCACCACACATGCTTGATCCGCATTCAGCAGAAAAACCGACGGTACAGATAGAGAAAGAATGTTCAACGATTGTTGGAAGAGCACAACATTGTCACCGGGTACAATTTGGCAGCGCTGACGTTTGTTGTGCAACTGCATACAAGCACAGCATATTGGAGTGCGTGCGTTGGGTTATGCCTACCACTGACCATAAGTCTTCAAAAATCTTAACCATTACATTTGTCCGCCTAAGAAATTAAATTCAATAGTCCGGGTAAAATAGTACACACAACTTCATTCCTACTATTATCTTCAAAGATTTAAATTTTCAACAACTGAAAGAAATATCCCCTTCCCCTTCGGTATCTGCATAGTGTTATGATTAGTTTTTGATATAGTTTCCACAATCTTACCTGAAAAATATGTCAAATATGATTCATTGTGATCTTCATATCCTTCACCAGTATCATGAGGATAACTGTGTGCATCATAAGATCTGCCGGAGGCCATAATGCGTGGACGATCCTCTTCAATAATGCTCTCGATTTCCTCTTTGAATATATCAAATATGCTGGCAGTGCATTTAAGCTAAAGAATTAACAAAATGTATTACTTGTTACATCTTTGACAAAGCCACAAAATTCATTTAACTACTACCACATTTACTTACCCTCATTTGTCCTTTGATAAAATGTTGTGTGGTCACCATAAAATGTATGGCGCTCATAACTGATTCCAAATTGGTCTCCTCATATTTTTCAATTTGATAAGTTTTGATGTGATGCGGTGGGACCTGAAATTTAAAGAAATAAATTTAAGTTTACAAAAACTATAAAGTAACAATTTAGCATTGTGGTTACGAAACTATCGTTGAGCCTTTGATAACAGAACAGAAGAGCGGCTAGCCAGCTCTATTGCGGTAGACCAATTGTCAGAGAGAGAGAGAGAGAGAGAGTAGGGTGTGTGACAGCAGCACATTTCGTACGTAACATAACAAATTAGTTTAGTCAAGAGCAATGTTACATATCTTTAAAGTTATGCGTAGTATCCGGGACAGAGTATGAGAACAGTTTGCTTGTACGAAAAGCACAAATTAAAGCTTCACTCTCTTCCCCTCTTGCCGACCATAAATTTGAACAAAAGAAATTCCTGAGTTTAACCAAAATTGTCACACTTTATGGTGTCTCTACCATTTCATTGTTGGGTTTTTGTCATTTTCAGTTATTTTGCTTGGCTTTGGTTTGGCTAAGGTACATTCCACGTTCGCCTGCTACTAGCCCTCACTTTCTAAGGTTACTTCTTGTGCTCCATCTTCGACATCAACGTAGTGCATCATCTTGACGCTTACAACCATGTTTATGTGTAGTTTATCTTGATTTCATTCTGCTTGCCTGCCTGCCCTATGCCATATTGTATTGGGTCTCTGCCTGTGTGTGCCTGTGTTTGGGCTGCTGTGGTTGTTAAATATTTTTGAAGCATACTTTTGGGAGACCAAACAAAGAAACTGTCCTCGCTTGGTCTGTGCTTTACCATCTTCGACAGCAGAGCACAACATAGTAGGTTGAGATAGACAACAAAGTCTTTTGTTATATTTCGATTTTTCGAGAACATATGATGGTTGCTTTGGAGTACTTTGCAGGAAATCTCTTTGGGTATGCCCACTTTATAGTCAGTCTCCTTTTTGAATGCCCTTGTCAACCTTAATGAATTATGAGCATACAGCACTAGAGTATGAAGGACTGCGCAAACAATAACAACCAACAGTGTAGGAAATTCTTCGAATATTTCTAAACAATTGTTTAAATTGTTTTTTGTTGCTGTGACACACAACAACAACAACACAAAAAGAAAACTTTGCCTCACATTACACTCGTTTTGTCAAAATGGTTTGAAATGAAAACTTTTTTTTTGTGTGTGTCTCTGAAGCATACTTTTCGAATATGATTTCCTTTAAACAAAACTTTGATGTATATTTTTAGGCTTCTGCGTTGGCAAATAAATACCCGAAATTTATTAACTTTTCAACATTTGCTCCTCATGTTTGTGGTCTATAGAGAGTAGAAATGTAATTTAAGAAATGATTTTCTATGTAATATTCTATCTTGTTTAAAGAACATTCAAACTTTGGCACTGCAAACAAAACAAAAAACAAATGACCGTATTTCATATGTTATGCGTGTCGACAAGTAATAAAACTTTCTCTAGCGAAATAGAAGGGAGAGGGAGAAAGTGAAATACGAAATAAACATAATTGACTTCATTTTCAGGCTGAGGTATCCAAAAGTCGGTTGGAAAGGTTATTTGTCATATTATTGGCACTCGAAAAGTTTTTGCTAAAACTTTTCTAAAGCATACTTATAGGATACTCAAAATGTGGTATCTTTTTAGGCATGTCGAATAAATTTTAAAAGTTGTCAAATTACTGTTTGGCAGATAGAAATTAAAATTGAAAATGTGTACGGAATGTGTACACTGAAATTGGAATGGATATAAGTGAGAACATAGATTTTACTACGCAGAGGTTGCTCGACACTGCGATAATCACGGAGTTAGTGGTAGAACTAATGGTGTCAATTAAAAACAATAAACAGAAAAACTATGTTAGTGCTTCATATCTTTGTTTCTATCAATTATTAATGTTTATAAACTGAAAGCCAATGCTTCTTAGAAAACAAAATAAGCTTACGCTCAAAGGCTCTTCTATTGACAGGCAGAACCAAAAGACTAGGATCGGTCACGGAGGGTTAATAGTACAATTTTTTGAAAAACTAAGAAAAATTATAAGACAAGAGTCCCCCCAAATGTTGACGACCACAGCAAATTCTAAGGATATGAACTTGATCTTAAAAAACTTAATTTCCCTTTACACCCCATGAATGAGATATGGTGTAGCTTATCATATGTACTTGATATATTCGAATATCTCCATCTGGCGGATGTGCTAGACAAATATAAGGCTGACTATACCACCCTACAGAAATGGGATAAGAATACACACGAACTGTAACATCTTTTGCAGCTGCCATGTAGAAGACACGAATTTTCATATGAACTCATAGTTTGCAATACAGTTAGATATCTGGTCTTGCGGTTTAACTTCGAAGTTAACATGTAGTCAATTAACGCGCCAAGATGAAATATTTTCACATCTCACTGATATGTGTACAAGTATTAAAGCCTGAAGGATATATTTCACCGCTGACCTGGCCATGACTTTAAAATTGATCTAGAAGATTTTAATGCTGAAACAGGAGAGAAAGATGCTCTTAGTTCGATAGACTGGAAATTCAGTCTACACAACGACACTTCGCTCGCGTGAGTAGATTTCCACACAAATACATTTACAATGTAACCGGAATATCGGTTGATCAAAAGACAAGAAACCATATTTATCACGTGGTAATCGATGGAAGGCCTGTCATAAGTTTATTAGTTAGTCCTGTATGTGAAGCGTGGTGCAGATATAGACAAGGTCCCCATCTAACTAGTTGTAGCCAAGTTAAACACGAGGAACAGCAGTGAAAAAAACACTCGTTACCAAACGCAAATGAAGATAAACATTGCAGGGCTGCATACCAATGAGATTACTATACCACCGTAATAGCCGATGCCCAACTCTCTCAATGTCTGCAAACGAATGACACTAATTCTGATGTACCCGAGACACAGTGGCAACATTTCGGGCATAATCTGCCCAGTGATGCTCCGACAATTCTTTCCGTCGGAGGAAAGTGATGCTGCAAGTGATGTCGCCTTCTTTTAGGCCTCGTCTGGTACAGAATGGCTCCGAAAGGTCCTTGCCAATCTACACTGAAGACTTCGTGTCAGTCATCGTCATTCCACAAAGGCGTACCAGCTTCGCTGTGAATATATGGTCAGTTGTTGATTTAGCAGGTCTTAAGCACACAAGTCCTGATCAGGTTGAATAACACTGGCTTAAGTCTTTCACATAGCACACTCGACGGTATTTTATGCTAGTTGGAGCACACACTTGGATAAAATTTTTTTCAGCACAGGACATAATACGCTTAAATTCCAATCGTCGGGCATGCACTCTTTAAGCCAAACCGTGCGCAGGAGCTGGTGCATGCGCGTTATCAGCTCATCGCCGTGATATTGCTCTTCTTACCTCGGCTTGACCTGGTGGTGAGCAATCTAACACGTCGTCGACAATTGGCGTGATACCTTCACGTGCGCTGCCTTCTGGAACCAGCAGTTGCTGGAAGTGTTCTCTCCATATATGCAGCACACTCTGCGTATCTGTAACCAGATTTCCATCCTTGTCCTTACAGGAAGGCAGCAAATTACCGTAGCCTTTTTTTTTGCTTTCTGGTAAAATTTTCGGGCCTCACCTCTATCTCTGTATCGCTCTATATCCTCGTTCTCCCGTGCCTTCATCTGACGTTGTTTTTTCGCTTAAATAGCTGTCTCGCCTGTTTTACTGTGTCCTTATCCCATTCCCTAAACAGCATCCTGTTTCACAGATGCTATGCGACATTCTTCATCGTACCAGTATGCGTATGAGCGGATACCATGGAATGCGAAATATGCTGACGGCGTGTATCGGTAACGTAGAAGTAGAGGCATTGTGTCGTAGAAGTTGGGAGAGCTCGTTAAAGTATGCAGTGCCTATCTCTGGGGCTTGCAGCTTCGCGATGTCCAGCTTTCTTTGTGTTTGGTTACGTGTGTTAATCTGCTCAATCTTGTGCGCACCTTGGCTGCAACCAGGTAATGTCCCGAGCCAAAATTAGCACCACGGATCACACGCACGTCCATGACACTAGATGCATGCCTGGCATCAATTACCACATGATCAGTTTGATTTTTGGTGTTTTGATCGGGGGATAGCCAAGTTGCCTTGTAGATATTTTTGTCCTGAAATCTGGTTCCACTCACTACCATGTTCCTTCCCGCTGCGAAGCTAACCAGCCAAAATTCGTTGTCTGACGTTTCGGCATGCAGGCTGAATCTACCGATGGATGGACTAACAACATCTTCCCTTCCTTTTTTGCATTAAAGTCTCCTAGAACAATTTTAATGTCGTGGCCAGGCTAGTGGTCGTATGTTTCCTCTAGGCGCTCGTAAAATGCATCTTTAATCTCATCGTCTTTATCTTCCGTCGGGGCATGAACACATATCGGCGTGATGTAGAAATATTTCGCCTTGATGCTGATTGCGCCTATTCGATCACTAACACCATTGAATCGCCAGACAAGATGTCTGAGTCTCTCGCCAACTACAAATCCGCATCCAAATTCGTGCAGCTGTCATAGATGCCGCAATTTTTACTTCGCGAGCATCCTTGTCCTGTCATTCTCACCTCCTGGATGGCGGTGATGTCAGCCTTATATTTTTAAGGACATCCGCCAGTCGGTTAGTGGCACCTTCTCTATAGAGGGTCCGGACGTTCCACGAGCATATCCTGATATCATTGTCCTTATTATGTGTGCGGGGGTCGTCAACATTTTAGGGGTTCTGTTTCTTACATTTTCTTTCTCATGTTTTCATAGCCGGTAAACGACCTGACGGCGGGTGGCTAGCCCAACCATCAGGCTTCGCCGCTTACAATCTGCCGATATGCATGATAAAAAATATCACGAAAAACATTGCCCAGGTGCCACCACGAAGGACGTTGTGACTCGGCTTGAGATGCAAGATTCACTTTACATCCACAGCGGCACGCATATAGTTTCCGATTTTTACCATCATTGGCACGACAAAGGTTATAGTTTTTTTATTTACTAGAATTAAATCGGACATACATATATTCCAATCGCTCTGTTACACCGTGCAACAGTGGTTTTCACACTAGATAAAGACCATATATACGTGAAACTAGAGACCTTATGTAGTAAAACTGCGTTCTTAGTTTATCGCCAGAACGTCAGGATTTTTTTTAAAAGGGCTTCAAAGTTTCAAAGGATACACCACTTTAAAAAAATTAAATCAAATATTTCCACGAACCATATGATAACGATATTAGTATTATATAAAAGATGAGAATCTCAGCAATGCAAACAAATAACAGATTTTAATGGATCTGGACCAACAATTTGAATTTTAAAGCTTTAAACCTTTTAAATTTTTAAAGCTTAATGTCATTTAAATAATTTTTTCTGAAAAAAATATATGTTGAAGAAGTTATAAGTAACAATATTCTGCCATCATGTGGCATGCACTTTTTCCTCTAAATCGATTTTCAATCGTCTCGATTTCTTGCTGAAAGCGCTTACCATGCTCATCACTGAAATTTTCCAAATTGTTGGGAAAAAAGTCAAGATGGTTGTCTAGAAAAGTAATCTTTTTTGAAGTTTTTGGTACAGATCCATTAAATTTTGTTATTTTTTTGCATTGCTGAGATTCTTGCCTTTCATTTGATACCCATATCGTTATCATATGGTTCGTGGAAATATTTGATTTAATTTTTTGAAAGTGGTGTATCCTTTGAAACTTTGAAGTCCTTTTAAAAAAATCCTGACGTTCTGGCGATAACCTGAAAACGTAGTTTTACTACATAAGGTCTCTAGTTTCACATATAGATGGTCTTCATCTAGTGTGAATCAAAAAATTGAAAATTGTAGCAAGGTGTTATCATTCAACGTTTTGAAAACTAAGGAAATTCCATTGTAGTTGTCGAGGTTTGCTCTCAGTGTTGTGGAAGTTGTGCGGAGTTTAACCATAAAGTTTAACCATAAAGTTTCGCCTCGAACTCGAAATTCTTTCTAAATATTGATGTTAATTTGTAAATAATAAATAAAACCCGACAAACATGTCTAAATTATATGTCTACAGAAAAAAGAGAGTTCATTAGCAACAAGTTGCTCTTCCTTCTACTTAGACACACATCTAAAAAGTTGATTCGTTGTTCACTCATGTAAGCACCACGTTGGATATTTAATAACACCTAATAAGTTTACCTGTGACATCATTATATAAATAAATATTTTACGTACATACATTTTATGCTGCCTTAAGGACCTTCAATATTGTCAATTTAAAACAAATTGTCCTTGTTGTCTTCTATGTGCTCTAACTTAGTTAATATTCAATATACAACAACAATATGGATGTCATAACAAAATTTCATCAAATTGTTATAAATATTTCATAAACTTCAATTGAAATTCGCTCAGGGGGAAAATATCAACAATTTGGCAGCTAAAGTGTATTTAATGGTTGAACGCGCTAATCAATCAACAGCCGCAAGATAGACAGACGTAAGAGAAAAGTAAAGTTGGCAAAAATAAGGAGGAAGCAGGACTAACTGGTGAAATGAAGCATATTATAAGGATGAGCCTTAAAGTATGCTACATTAAAGAAGTTGTAAAAGTTTAGTGAGAGCATAAAATAGGGATATTGACGAAATAAATCAATTAAAATACTAAATTGCGGATAAAAATTACATGACTTCACAGGATATAAAGTATTAAAAACATCAGATAATATATTGAATTATTCTAAAGCATACATTTCAGCGTTTAAGTTACTTGAAACATTCAAGCATACTGAGTTCATACAAATAAATTTAAAATAATAAATTGACTAATTTCCTAGCATACATCTGAGCTTTAAAGTTGCTTGCACAATTTTAGCATATTTTTAGGCTACATTTCTAATTCCATTGTTTGATACATTTGACAAGCCGCAGCAATACCAATTACACCAGCTTTTCTACTGGCTTTTGAAATTCTTTCCAAAAAATAGAAAACAAATAGCAACATACCCACAAACAAAACACATTTTATTTATTTATTATTGTTAACATGGTCACATATTTGTTAGCAATATTTTCATGCTTTCTCTGCCATCAAATCCAAACAATTCCCATAAAAAATTTATTTTAAATGCAAACAATTTATGTATTGTTTCGCTGCGAAAATATGCCCCGAATCCAACAGATTAGTTTGAAAATAGAATGCATACACACGCACACACACAGCGAGCGTGAGGCGAAATCGAAATGTAGTATGTATAAAACAATAATTTCCTCAGCATGATTCATAGAAATAATAAAAACGCGAACAATCAAAACCAAACAAACAGAAAAAACGTAGTAGTAGTAGTAGTGAAAAAAAAAACACCAGGCAAATTGCAACATAAACCAACAAAATGACAAATAACGATACAAAATTCGAATCGAGTACAGGCAAAACAAAAAAAAAAAAAGAGAAGCAAAACCAAACAACAATTGAATGAGTTTATGAGGGGGGCATACAAAGGATTTTAATAGCTTTGACCGACATAAAAAAAAATAAAAAAGATGAACGTATTGTATGCGTTCAGAAAAAGGAGTTAGAAAACGATCTAACGAAACATTCCACTGCATATTTTTGGGTGCTTCGAACGTAAAACAACAAAAATCACAACAATCTGTATCAAAATAAAAGAATTTTTGTTGGAGAAAAAACAAATGTTAGCAGTATTCTTGTGTTATGCGAATAAAATGGGGAAATAATTGCCCCTAGATGGAGGGGAGTGTGATAAGAAGGGAAATTTTTGAAATTTTGTATAATTTGTTGGGTGCCGTTGAAGATGTAAAGTGAATCTTGAATCTTAAGCCGACTCATAACCTTCTTCGTGGTGGCACCTTGGCAACGTTATTTATGATATTTTTTTATCATAAATAACGGCTGATAGTGAGCGACGAAACCTGATGGTTGGGCTAGTCACCCGCCTTCAGGTCCTTTACTGGATATGAAAACACGACAAAGAAAAACTAACAAACGGAACTCCACAAATGTTGACGACCCCCGCAAACGTAATAAGGACCATGTTATAAGGTTATGCACCTGGAACGTCCGCACTCTCTATGGAGAAGGTGCCACTAACCGACTGGTGGATGTCCCCAAAAAGTATAAGGATGACATCACCGCCATCCAGGAGATGAGATGAACAGGACAAGGATGCTCTCGACGTACAAATTGCGACATCTATTATAGGTGCCATGCCGAAAAGCACGAATTTGAATGTGGATTTGTAGTTGGCGAGAGACTCAGATATCTTGTAACGCGATTCAATCATGTTACTGATCCAATGGCCGCAATCCGCATCAAGGCGAAATATTGCTACATCAAGCTGATTTGTGCTCATGCCCCGACGGAAGTTAGAGACGATGAGATTTAAGATGCATTTTACGAGCGCCTAGAGGAAACATACGACCGCTGCCCTGGCCACGACATTAAAATTGTTCTGGAAGATTTTAATGCAAAAATAGGAAGAGAAGATGTTCTTGGTCCATTAATCGGTAAATTTAGCCTGCATACCGACAGGTCAGACAACGGACTGGTTAGCTTCGCAGCGGGAAGGAACATGGTAGTGAGTGGAACCAGATTCCAGCACAAAGATATCTACAAGGCAATTAGGCTATTCCCCGATCAAAAACCCAAAAACCAAATTGATCATGTGGTAATTGATGACAGGCATGCATCTAGTGTCATGGACGTGCGTGTGATCCGTGGTGCTAATATTGACTCGGATCATTACCTGGTTGCAGAAAAGGTGCGCACAAGATTGAACAGATCGAAAAATGCACGTAATCAAACACAAAGAAAGCTGGACATCGCTAAGCTGCAAACGCCAGAGGTAGCCACTGCCTACTCCAACCAGCTCTCCTAGCTTCTACAACACAACGCCACTACTTCTGACGTTCCCGATACACAGTGGCAACATATTGCGCATTCCATAACAACCGAGAATACTTCCAGCAACTGCTGGTTCTAGAAGGCAGCGCAAGTAATGGTATTACGCCAATTGTAGACGATGGCTTAGAATGCCCACCACGAAGTCAAGCCGAGGTGATAAGAGTAATATCGCGGCTGAAAAATAATAAAGAAGTTGGTGCCGAAGAACTTCCGGCAGAGCTCTTCAAGTCCTAATAGCGAGCAGGCACGCATAGTTTAGCTTTATGAGTACATGCCCGATGTTTGGAATCTAAGCGTATTATGTCCTGTGCTAAAAAAAGGTGATCCAAGTGTGTGCTCCAACTACCGCGGGTTCAGCCTTGTAACCATCGCATATAAGGTCCTGTCGAGTGTGCTATGTGAAAGGCTAAAGCCAATGTTATCCAATCTGATCGGGCCTAATCAGTGTGGCTTTATACCTGGTAAATCAACATCTGACCAGATATTCACACTTCGGGAGAGTCCTGGAAAGGACCCAAGAGAAACAGATCGACACGTACCATCTATTCGTCGACTATAAAGATGCCTTCGGCAGCCCAATACGGCAGAAACTACTGGAAGGCATGGCTGAGTTTGGTATTCCAGCAAAGCTGATACGCCTTTGCGGAATGACTCTGACAAAGACTTCAGTGAAGATTGGCAAGGACCTTATGGAGCCATTCTATACCAGACGAGACCTAAAACAAGGCTGCGGGCTATCGTGTGACGTCTTCAAAATATTGTTGGAGAAGATAATGAGGAAAGCTGGAGTAAACACAGTAAACACGTGAAGCGTACTCGAGTACGCTGATGACGTAGACATCATCGGTCGAATACTGCGGAATGTGACTACAGCCGTCTCAAGTGTACAGAAGTAATCTGTTAAAATGGGGCTACTGGTGAACGAGGTGAACGAACATAGAATCTACTTGTTTGGGAAACTGCGTGAACATTGACAACTATAATTTCGAGTTGGTAGATAATTTTATCTACCTAGGCTCTGCCATTAACAAAAAAAAAAAAGGTCAGCCCCGAAATCCGGAGTAGAATCCTGCTTGCTAATAAATGCTAAAGGGTGTCCCAACAAGAGCGCAATTTTTAAATTTTAAATAAAACACAGATATTTTAAAAAAAATCGTGAAACTTTATTATATCGTAAAGTAGACAGAATGAGGTTATGTATGGAATAATATATCGTGCAGAAGGCCGCCGCGGCTTTGCTGGCATGCACGCGATCTTTTAATGAAATTTTCAATGACCGTTTCGCATAAATGCTGCGGTATTTCATTAATGCAGCGTCCAATTTCCTCTTTTAAGGCTTGAGTCGTCGTCGGCTTATTCGCGTAAACCATCGACTTCAAAAAACCACAAAGAAAAAAATCTAATGGTGTTAAATCGCATGATCTAGGCCGCCAATTCTGATCTCCAAAACGCGAAATAACACGACCGGGAAATAACTGATGCAGCAATTGAATTGTTTCTCTGGCTGTATGACATGTGGCACCGTCTTGTTGGAACCACATGGCCTCCACATTCATTTCTTCAATTCGAGGCAAGAAAAAACTGGTTATCATTTCACGATACCAAACACCATTGATTGTTTGCGCTTGACCTGCCTCATTTTCATAAAAAAGGTCCAATGATTCCTCCAGCCCAAAAACCACACCACACAGTGACACGTTGAGGATGCATTTGCTTCTCGTGAATCACTCGAGGATTTTGCTCACCCCAAATGCGACAATTCTGCCTATTGACGAAGCCATCAAAATGGAAATGGGACTCGTCACTGAAGATGATTTTAGCGGCAAAGTCAGCATTTTCATGTTGTCTCTCCAATACCCAATTAGCGAACTCCCTTCGCTGTCCATGGTCAGCTGGCTTCAGTTCCTGAGTCAATTGAACTTTGTATGCATGAAGATGCAAATCTTTCGTCAAAATTCTCCTGCATAGTGGATTTGGAGACACCAATTTGCTGAGCTCGGTGTCGAATTGAGGTGTATGGAGTTTGAGCGACATCATCACGTACAGCTGCGAGATTTTCGGTCGATCGACCTGGTCGATGGCGCGTTGTTGTCTTTACATCACTAACAGACCCAGTTTTGACAAATTTATCCATTAATCTCTTTACAGTTGACTCTTTTGGAGCATTATTGTGACCCCAAATTGATCGCAATTTGCGAACTGTAGCCCCAAAACTTTCACCATTTTGGTAAAACAATTTCACAATGAGAATGCGTTGTTCATTCGTGTAGCGCTCCATTTTTACTAACCTCGTACCTTCTATTAGCAAACAATAACAATTGTTCAAATGTCAAACAATGACACTTCGAATATTGCCAGATTTAAAAATTGCGTTCTTGTTGGGACACCCTTTACTACGGAATAAGCAAGATATTAAATGACAGTGCCCTCTCTCAACGAACAAAAATCCAGCTATACCAAATACTGGTTCATCCTTTTTAGATGTACGGTTCAGAATCCTGGGTTATGACACAAGGGGATGAATGGGTTCTGGCAGTATTCGAGAGAAAAATTATCCGTAAATTATATGGGCCCATCATCGTGAATGGAAAATATCTACGTCGAATGAATCATGAGCTGTACGAGCTGTACACTGACATTTACGCATTAAGGTGCAGCGATTGCGTTGGCTAGGTCATGTTGTACGCATGGACGAAAATGCTTCATGGACGGCGCAAAAGAGGACAACCAAAACTCCGTTGGAAAGACCAGGTTACTGAGAACATTGCAGAACTTGGTGTGACTAGCTGGAGAAGAAGAGCAGAAGATCGAAGCGCTAATAATATTTTTCTACGTGCAGTATATAATCCAATATGATTGCAAAGAAGTGCCAGCAGAATAGGTATGTAATATCCGTCCAAATGTCCGAAAAATCATGCCCTGCGTATCTGGTCAAAGGCTTCATAATTCCGCAGACCCATCTACTACAGCGTTGGTTTCAGGCAGTAATATGTTGTATGCTACTGAAATCTCATCTAGTGGAGTGGTAGCGCAGGGCTCCACTGGTCGATCTGCTAATAATGCACTAAAAATAAAGTCGACTATTTCGACTTTCGCAACCCGAGCCTGATACAGAGTGGTTCTGCGAAATAATATATCTGAATATCTTCCAAGGTCATAGTAGTATGCAATAGTGTTGTTGTTGTTGTTATAACAGCTGGAGAGAGTAGCTGTGGTAATAATTCTTTATACCGATTTTCAATTTATCGGCATTCGTTCGTGCATGTAATCCTATTATCATACGATCATTGTTGGCAACTCCGTTTCGTTCCTTCGTATACAGTAGACTACAAATAAGTGCACATCGGTTTTCGCGCGACTTTTTGTGCACTTATGCGGTTTTTGCATTTATACAACACTCGGATAAGTGCACAACTATTGCATATATACAAACATTGCATAAGTGCACGATTATTTTATTTATACAAACATTAGATTATTTTTATTAATCTGTAACACCAGTTCAGTTTGGACGGAACTTTAAGAATTAATTAAAATATAAAGCTGTTTTTATTTATATTTGGTTTGCATTACATAACAGGTTTTAATAAAAACTTATAGATTCAGTTCAGTTTAAGGTAAAAAAATCACAAATTTATATTTTATTGTTTTAGTGTTTTTCATATTTCATACAAAAAAAAATTAAAATATTCAGTTCTGTGCCAAAATAAGAGCTGTTAATGAATCATTGCAATCATATTTTGCAACATTGATTTTTGCAAAATACATATTAAATTGCACTCAATTCGATTCACCTAAACCACGTGTGCTGAAAAAGTCTGAAATCTTTTTTTCAACCGTGTTTTCTGTTCCAACCTTATATATTTTTTTCTCCAGTTTCTCTAAATCATAGTATGATAGATTTGCATTTATGCATGCAAAGTTGTACTAAAGAAGCACTTTCAGGTTAGCAAAAGTTGTGCATTTATCCGGTTATTGCATTTATACGTGTTGCACTTATCTGTGTATTTTTGTATGTAAACGTATAAAAAAGGCTAATGGCTTCAAGTTCCAGTGCGTTTATGCGGTTTTTGCATTTATGCGATGTGCACTTATCCGTAGTTTACTGTATAACAAGGTTTGTGTCAAGGAATTGTTTAGTTAATGTCGTGAGTTTTAACCGCCAAATTCCTCCAAAGATGGAGCCAGCTGGTTTTTGTTGATTTATTTGCGATGTTGATAAATCTGGATTATTGTAGTGGAAGCATTTTGTTGGCTAAAGAACTCGAAAATATTTGAATAGTCTGTTTTCATCGATGCTTACTTGGTCAGTGGCTCGGCCGGGAATCGAACCCGGCACCTTCGGATTGCTAATCTACGTCGCTTCCACTGAGCTCTCGAAGGCCACATGCAATCCTTTCGAATGCTGTTTGAGGTGCTGATAACTTAGAATAGATTCAATCGAGTTTCCTCAGCGCCAACAGTTGATCAAAGATCAAATAAGAAGAATAATTTGATTTTCTCTGGAGCACCTCCCCCGGTCTTTGTTTACGTTCCACATAGTCACAAAACGCCTTCCAAAAGAGCCTTCATAACCAAGTGTTCCGCATATAGAATAATTAGTCGGAGCAGGACAAGAGTTCTCCCCAAAGCAGTGGACAGATCGATCGGAAGTCATCTGAAGTTTCGCCAAAACGGCTATAATCTAGGAACACTACCCTTCCTTGATCGAAAAGATCCAAATATAATCCTAAACGGGCAATACATGGATCGTACAAGGAAGTTGATAGAGACCACGTTATTTGTGTGATCATAGACCGTAATAAAAGCAGCAGTTCATCAAGCGACTGGAAATTTACTATAGCGTTCCCAAAATTCGTTGGGAGCGACACGGACCACCGACTCTATGTCATGATGTGGGCTGGTATCAGGGCCACATTAAACTTAATGCTTTGCAGACGGGCCATCAAGCCAACTGTACAAGGCAGCTATAGAGCCGCTCGGGGAAGATTGGCCTGATGCGAGACTCGAAGCAATACATCTTGCCGATGTTGCTATTGTCAAGATCTCTCAATCCTTTGCAAACGAGCCTTTAACCCAACTGTACCACGCAGCTTTAGAGTCGCTTGGAAAGATTAGCCTAATGCGAGACTCGAAGCAATACATCTTGCCGATTTTACGCAGAGGCCAATAGCTATTGCCAACATCCGCGCCGAGCCTCTCGATCCTAAGTTAATCCTGGAAATTCTTCAACTCAATAAACTTCACACGGGACTGCAATGTGGTTAAGGTTACTGAGGAGGTGAAAGGATCCTACATGGAAGTGTGTTCTATGAATTCGTATCTATCTTCCTTCGTCTCTATACTGGGCGGCAAAATTAATTTTCTTACTGGTAGTAAAGCTTGGGTTCGGCCGTGGCTTATTGGTTAGAACACGCGGCTATCTTGCGGGAGATATGTGGTTCGATTCTCGGCTCCAGTCATCTACATTTTTCTTTCACTGCCGGCTCCCTCGATGATGTCGACAGTATAAGTGTCGAGTTAATCGACATATCTAGGATAAGTTCTTAAACAGTGACGTTCGCAATCGTCGATAAACAAGTAGGTGCCGTTTGTTGTGAAACTAAAATTGAAAGCGTGTTAATTCACAACAACATGAGAAGCATTCCATATTAAGGAAATTAATTTTTTTGTACTGGTAGTAAATCGGCTATCAAGATCCCTGGAGAACCTGTTCACCACTTCGAGAAATGTCCGATAATGCCGGTCGTCTCTAGAAGATATAGCGAGACATTCGATGGTTCCAGGACGTTGGAACATATATGATGGCCACCAACGCGAATTCGAGTGAAATTAACAGTCAAATAGCTAATTGCAGAGGAACTGAACACTATTGCTAAGGAAAGATGGGTAAAAGAACTTACTTGAACAGCGATTAAAAAGTATTGGCCTACCATGGATATTCAAAGGACACAAACCTGTCTAGAGTCCATCTAAGGAACATCGTAGCTATATTAACTTTTCACTGGCAGGATGGCAAACACGCTAAGTAGTAAGAACTTCCCTACAACAATTTTTGAAGAGCTTTAACAGTGCGTTGGAAGAGGAGGCACGGATCATCTTATATATCACTTTAATCTGACTTTTCTGCGAACTCTCTGTCTGCTACATCGAAGGGGCCGCCGATGAAAGAATATTGAGACAGGAATCTAACTTTAGTCGGTAATAATTTTATATTTATAAGATTATATAATCATTGCAACCGCCTACCGCATATCTGTAGGCTCTAAACTTACTTAAGCAAGCAAATCAGTTCTGCGCCGTTATCCAGCTACCTCGTTCCTCAACATCACGCACACGCACACGCACACCCACCCCCCATATCCTATCAAAATATGAGCAATATTCCTAAGACCAGCAACAGATTCCAAATCATAAATGCTATTTCACCAAAAACAATAAACCCCAAACTAAGTGAAGCACATAAATGAAACGTGGAGGCGCGCTCGGACGACACACAACAACAGCGGTAATAGCTCACAGTTCAAGCCAAAAATGAAAATACCAAACGCGACGTGATATCACAAGGGGGGTACCGAACAGCAGCAGCAGCAACAAAAGAAAAAATAACACAATTCAATAGAACCCAAAAACATTAGCATCCTGCTGGTCGTGGTGGTGGTGCTGCGCCCGTTACTGGTACGGGATTTATTTCATTTACTGATACCCGCGCACTAACCCTCTTCCACGCCTTAGCCATAGGCCTTCGACAGGAGTAACTATGTTTAGAAAAACGCAAAAAAAAAATTGAAACATCAGCCAAAGAAATATTGTTGCATACTTTTAAGTGGCGTTCTTGTTTTCACATCAAGAGCAGTAGTGAATATGGGTGGTATTCCTTCCTGTGTGCTACCATTCTTCCAGTTTTTACGACATAGTAGATAGTGTTATTAGGTTTTTTACGTACGCCTCCACCCCAGCAACTTTTTGTTTTTTGACAAGATACATTTCTACGTTTTCCCGGCTAACGGGGCATAAATTTCTATTTAATTCTTTTACTGGCTATTTGCAGTAAAAGAAAAAAAAACCAAAGCGATTGTATGTGTGAGCAAATGTCTGTTTTGCCAGGTGTGAGTGGTACCAAGGCATTTTTTTCACCCACTTGGTGTAGATATTCGGTTGCAAATTTTTGCTAGCAGTTAGGCACTGTCACAGACATGGGGGTTATGTTTTCATTAGATGAAGGCAGCTAAAGGAATTTATGGAGTACCAGTTTTTTTGTGCGCCAAGTTCTTCTGTAAATGTGTTTTGGGGGTTTTGGTAAGACAAACATTGATTTAACGTATATTGTCCTTTTTTTACTGGATGCTGGTGAAGATTTGTAGCAAAAAGTGCCGTGCTTCCCCCCTCCCAAAAATATATGCAACACTGTTATGTGTCTATTATGGGTTTGTCAAAGTATGCAATTGAATTGTGTGTTGTGTTGAGAAGAACTCTTATGCGAACTCTTATTGCGTTAGTTAAACGGTTTTTTTTTTGTGGTGTTGGGTATATTGAAGTTTATGGAGTTAGGTTGATACAGGGGGAGGTAATAAAGTATACTCGAAGTAAGAAAATATTGTCATCGTGAAAGTATTGCAGTTTTATGATGGAAATGTTTGCATATGGCATAGTAACGGCTAGGAGGTATTTTGGAGAGTGTTTTAAAAGGAGTAGGAGTTCGTAGACACGGATATAATAGACATGTAATTTTTGTGACTAGTCTTCATAGGTGGAGACAGAAGACATATTAAATTGTCATTGAAATGATTGTGTTGTGCCATGGAGTATGCCGATATTTTGTGATTATGTATATTTATACGCTTCACCACCCGCACGCACGGACCGAAGGGTATATTCTATTAGTTTCTCCATTTGTAATGCCCAAAAGGAGGATGAGGTACCGACCTGAAATTTGGTATGTAATATTCTAATTGGACAAAAACCACTACTTCCACCTCCAATATAAACTTTTGGGCGGCGTCCGTCTGTTTGTCCCGGAAATCACAGCAGTAGATTAAGAGCTATCAAGCTTAAATTAGCTATACAAGCTTCTTTCCTCCAAGGGGAGGTTTAGTTCAAAGATTAGCATATCAGACAAAATTACTCCCACTTTATATATAAACTTTCCCACACCTTCCATACAAACTCCCCTTCTTTGGGGGTACGGTCCTTCTGTTCCGGAGATTACAGCAGTAGATTAAGAGCTATCGAGCTTAAATTTGGTATACCAGGTTCTACCCTCGAAGGGGAGGTATAATTCAAAGATTAGCGTATCAGACAAAACTACTCCCAGTCTGTCCCATCGATTAGAACCGTAGTTTTAGAACTACTGAGCTTGGATTTTGTATGTCAGTTTTCCATCCTCTCAGCGGAGGTTAAGTTCAAAAATGATCAATGATCGGACACACACTACTCTCCTCCCTCGTACAAATTCCCTCGTTTTGGGGATGTCCGTCTGACTAGTAACCTAGTTGAAATTTGTGTCCGTCTGTCTGATCCCGCGAGAAGATATCGAGCTAAAATTTCGTATGCAAGCTTTTATCCTTTAAGTAGAAGTTAAGTTGTAAAATGAGCAACATCAGACAAAAACTACATCCACCTCCCATACAAACTTCCCCTTATTGGGGGTGTCCGTCTATTTATCCGCACGCTTAGATATCGAGCTTAAAATTTGGTATGAGCATGATAGGACACACACTTATTCCACCTCCCACACAAATTCCCCGTTTTGACGATTTCCGTCTGACCCTCTGTCTGACTATCTATCAAGCTGAAACTTGGTATACAAGCTTCTTTCCTCTAAGCTGAGGTTAAGTTGTAAGAAAAGCATGATCGGACAAAAACACTTCCACCTCCCATACAAACTCCCAATTTTTTTTAGGGTATCCGTCTATCTGTCCAAGCGATTACAAACGTAGAGTTAGAGCTTTCGAGCTGAAATTTGGAATGTATGCTTCTAGCCTTTAAGGGGAGGCTAAGATCCATGAAAAACAAGATCTGACAAAAATTGCTACCAGCTCTCATACAAACTCCTCCTATTTGTGGGTTTCCGTCTGTCTGTCCCCGCGATTAGATATGGCGACATCGTGCTGGAATTTTGTATGCCAATTTGCATCCTCTAATAGGACGTTAAGTTGTAAGATGAGTAAGATGAGACAAAAACTACTTTCACCTTTCATACAAACTCCACATTTTGAGGCGTCCGTCTATCTATCCCCGCGATTACAGCCGTAGTTTATGGGTTATTGAGCTCACACGTTGTATGCCAACTTCCGTCCTTTCAGTGGAAGTTAATGTCTAAGATGATCATGAACTACTTCTACCTCCCATTAAAACTTCTCCTATTTGGAGTTGTCCGTCTTTTTGTCCCCGTGACTAGATATCGAGCTAAATATTTGTAGTCCAAATATTAGATTAATATAATACTTATATCCCAAGACAAATGCCTTGACTTTTCTCTATCTTAAATATCAGCTAATGTCTAACTCCGTTACAAATACGACCAGAAATCACTTCCATGCGCAATGATCTCACAAATGTCTGCATTGCATAATCTTAAATTGTTTACTTACACTCTTACATTATTCATTGCATATTTCAGGGGCGGAGTATACAATGCAATGACAAATATTGTGGTCCATTTATATCTTTCTTGTTGCAATTTTCAAAAATAATTCAACAACGACTAAAGTCACAACATCAACGCAGCACTCCCCTATACAGTGTCATTGTTTTGCTTTTCAAATAAATTTCTCATCATTAGTCCTCTTCTGACAAGTGCTTTTTCATCATTGCACACAAAAGACACACAAGTGTGGCGTGGCAAAACCAACGCATTTCGGACCAACCACAGAACCAGTATTTTGCTCATCATCGCCACCACCAGCGCCAACAGCGCGCCGCTCCCTTACATCTACTTGGAGAGGAGTACAAATGCAGGCAGCAGCAACAATCGGCTGGCTTCCTTGACGTTCTCATCTGTAGCCATCACCACCACTCAAGCATTCACCAAACAAAGTCAAGCTATTCAATCGGAGCATCGACTTAAGAGATGTGTCGGGGGTGGCAGAGAAGCCAACAAGATGAGCGGGAGTTGCCATTGCTGGCCATAGCCAGTTGTCGAGATTTACTTGAAAGTTGTTACGACGATACAGTAGCTAAACTTAAAAACCGCAATAACATTGTGTTTTTTTTCTTTCTGTTGCTGTTGGTTTCGCGTTTTTGTTTGTTAGTGTGTGTGTGTGTGTGTGTGTGTTTGTGTTATTTTCTCCTGTTTTCCATTTAAGCTGTGCAAAATTGTTCAACGATTGACTACTCTACTATATGCTCTACTTAATCACTCAACCGTGAATCTATTCTTTTGTTAGAATTGCCGAGCATCAGACGGGGCGAATAATGTAAGCAAAATATTCTATATAGTGGATTTCTTAGAGACGCCATCAAGGATGCAAGCAAGAAAAAAATGGTTATCATTTTTACACAAACAAAACAAAGAGAGAAAAAACGCATTGTAACAAAGAGGGTGTTATGTTAAGAATAAGTAAACCCTAGCAACGATTAGGGTCATTAATGAAATAATTAACAATTTGTCGAGCTGGGTGTTATGTTTGGTGGCGCACTAAAAATTAATGGAGTTCAAGCAATAATTACAAGGGGTGAAGGTGGGTCTGGTCTCCTTTTATATTCTTAAAAAAAAAATAACAAATAATAAAAGCAAGAGATTGTTCCTTTTCACATACTTGAATCTAATTTCAAAATTTCCACTTATCATTGTAGAAAATAAGAATATAAGGCTACTGTACTTTGCACGCAGCCGGATCAGTTACTGAGCATGTATTATGATCACAATTAACCTTAAAACTTTGACTTTAGCGTTAAGGACACTTACACTATTGCAATTGAGAACAAGAGTCAAATAGTCTAGATAACACGGTACAACATTTTTCAGCTCATTGATTTGGGACACAACTCTGAGAACTGCACATGAAAGTAACCCCAAAAAGAAGAAGTTCTGCATCATTCGTTTTGTCAAGTTACATGCCATAGTAATTTTATATCTGTTGTACTCCGTGACGTATGATTTACGTGGAATATTGCTTATGATAATCATACGCCGTCATTTAACAAAAGAGTCTAAAACGTGACAAATTCCTCATACGATACTTACTAACTTCAAATCGCAATTTATATATTATGGCATGTAACTTGAAAAAACGAATGATGCAGAACTTCTTCTTTTTGGGGCTACTTCCACGTGCAGTTCTCAGAATTGGGTCCCAGAATCATGTGTTGTACTATTTATTGAGATGTAGATGGTGTCGCACAACCATTAAGACAATCCACCTAATTCCACGCACGTCAATTCGTGTCATACTATCTAGAAGAGCTCAGACACCAACCGAACAGGTGAGTCGCTTTTCAAATTTTTTTTGATTTAACACAAACTAACAGTAGTAAATTGGGCTAATGATCCAAGTTTTATTGTTACTAACAGAAATGAAATTCTTGATGTTATACTTATTAACGACAAACACTCGAATATGTTCAGTAATTGGAGGGTGTCGACAGACTGTTCCTTTTCTGAACACCTATATATTGACTTTGACCTTTCATTCGAGGTGGATTCATTATGAAAAACTGTCGCATATGCTAAAAACGTAGCACATATAGTTACTGGAGAGGATCCTTTCTGAGCTTTTGGAATCTGCGCTATAACTACTAAAATGGTTTCAATACTGTGGGCTGGGTATATACCCGAGTAAAATTGAACTAGTGCTATTTACTTGGAGATACATAACCCTCAATTTGCCAAACCCAGATTAAATGGAGTCGCACTTATACTTTCTGATAATGCCAAATATCTTGGACTCAGATAGGACAGTTGGAGGCCGGCACTGGAGAAGACAAGTTAAAGACTGAAATACGAGCGCATTATGAGACTGGTGGCAATCATGATAACAGGGGCACTTAAAACTGCCCCAACTAAGGCACTGTTCAAGATCCAGAACTGGTTACCCCGACATTGAGGCGAAGAAGCGAACACGGCAATGCGTTTAAACGCCACGCGCCACGAGAGAATGAAGGCTATGCACGGTAGGCTTAAATGAACTTGTATTCTGGGTTGATCCTACATAAAATAAACTTGAATTGAAATCCCAGCTGATCCTTTTTTTTGAAAATATCGATATTTTTCATTAATACAGACTGGACCAAAAGTCTTTTTATTTTTTAAACGATGACAATAAAAAAAACTGGTCAAATGAGTTAAAAACTATTTATTTGTTATAGAAGTACACAATCAGGGATTTTGATTTTTTTTAATTAACATTCATTCATGTGTAATCTTTGATTATTTTGACATTGCTGCAACCTGGAGGCTAAAAGTGCTCACGATAGGCTTAACCTTTATATCAACCGCAAAATACCTGGGTATGTTTTGCGATTTTAAAACGCTGTTGCTGTGAACTGAATATACGGATCGACTTGAAATGATATCCTTGCCAAAACTGTTCTACACAATAGTCCCAAGTTTGGTTAGAATTGGATCACCCGTTTGAAATATAAAGCCCACTTACAAAGTTACACCCTTACGTCAACAGAATACATATATACCTGCGTATGTATAGTAAAATACATGCAAATATGATGATATAATTAGGAAGTATAGTTTATTTTGAGTGAATGTCAGATTCGTCATCGTCAGATTCAAAGAGGTCGTCCTCATCTATGGCTAGTTAGAGTCTTGATGATGGACACGCCGTTTTATCGTCGCCGATGTTGTTGGTCGTCGCTTTTGTATTCACGCAGGAAGAAGGAGTCAAATCTATAGAACTTCCTCCCTTGTGTCTATCTAAGTGGCAAAAGTGAGTCACTATTAAGTATTATGGTGGCCTACCGGTAGTCTTCCCCCGTTTCAGTAACCTTAACTACTTTCCAGTCCTGTGTGGGTAGTTAAGAATTACTGCAGTGAAGAATTACCAGGATTTCCATAGAGTCGAAGGGTTCCGCGGGAATCTAGGCAATAGATCGTAGTCTCTGTGGAACATCAGCAAGATGTAATGCTTCAAGTCTTGCACCAGGCCAAACATCCAGAGCGATTCTATAGCTGCCTTGTACAGTTGCGCTGAGCGTTCATCTGCACAGGCAACGAGTTTGATGTGTCCCTGATATCAGCCCACATAATGACATTCACGACAACTGATTTCCAATTTCTTGAGGAAAAAGTGCCGTCGCTGTTATTACGGTCTATGATCGCCCAGACTGTGTGGTCTTAGCTGCATCCTTATGCGATCTTTGTAGTGTCCGTGTAGGATTAAATTTGGATCTTTCGGATCCCAGACTGCTGCCGTTTAGGCGCTACTTCCGATGACTTTCGTTTAGTTTTGTAATCCTCTTGATGTGGGATTGTGCCCACTAGAGCGAACTCGTCGACTTGGCAATGAAGGCCCTTCTGGACGGTGTTTGTTGCCAAGGAGGAATAGTAGTGGAAGTCCAGGACGTTGAGGCCGAAGGAGGTGCTTCGAAGAGAATCGAACTATTACACGCCTTTTGTCCTTGAACTGCAATAGGAACTAAGGAAGCTGAGTTGGCAGCCAACTTGCATCACCACTGGTGATTCCCCAGCACCTAAAGCAGGGATTTCGTCAGTATTACATCCCATCAGGACTTTTGGAGCCTCTGAGATACCTGGTTTTGAAAAATCACTATATACCAGGCTTGGATTATGACTGCCTTTTGACAGTGTCGGTTTGGTTTTTGGCACGCTAGTAGGAGATCGACTGGTGCCACCACGCCACTAGACCCCTAAGGATCAACGGACGTATGTCTCCAAACCGCCCCAACTGGTGTGAAACAGACACATGGAGACTAGGGTAATATAAATACTTTGTTCGTACTTAGTTCAGGCCTCACTGGTATTGGAGACTATGTTAGTAATAACTCAAGCTAATACCGCACTACTCTAAATGCCAGTGTGATTAAAACTTTGGGCGAGAATTAAAATTAAATTTTATACGCGAAAAACTGCCACTTACTATGAGAACAGACGCTAATTGGACTTTAACAAAATACGGACCGACGATCTTTAGCAAGACAAACAAGAGACATCTAAGGGTTAACGGACGAATGTCTCTAAGTCGCCCCACTGGGGGAAAACAGACGGTTAGACCGGTGATCATAATATTTTTGAACATTTTGTCATGCATTGAAAATAATGCATTTTCCTAGAAATTGATTTATTAATATAACGTATTTTTGTGTTCAAATATGGAAAATAAATACAATTTCCGAGAAAGCTAAAAAAATCAAAGAAGATTAAAAAAATTGTTAAATTTTAAAACTTGTATGGTAACGGAACTCGATGACTTTTCCTAGAAACTCATTATATGTGCATTAAACAGAATACATCTCTAATTTTATTTTTAATATTTAAAATAAGCAATATTTCTAACAAATGACCGAAAAAAATACAAACGTATTAGATTTGAGCTAACGGCATGCCATTCCCCATACAAAACGTATGAACATAGCCAGGTATGTTGCTGTTGACGTACGTTAAGAAGTTCTGCTGTTGACATAAAGTTAAAACTTTCACGTTTAATCGGTCCCCTATAAATGTCTGCAACAATATTCCACAATGTCAAAATATCATCATATTAAATATGAATGTATTAGCTTCTCAATAATAAACACTTTGAATTTAAGCACATTGGTACTTTTCAATGTCCTTCAAATTTTTTAATTACTTCAGATTATTTCCAACAAAAATCTTAAAATTGAAGTCAAAAAATTTCATAAATTTTATAAAATAAAATTCAAATTTCCAATTTTTTCGATTTCAAGGACATTAGTCCCATTACACTTTAGTCCATTACAATCGTTTCATTATATTATTGTTTCATAATATCGTGTTCTTATAATTAATTTGAGAGTTATAAAATTTTTACGCCATTTTTGTCTTCATTTCCCAATTTTACAAATTATCCCTCGTCTATGCGCTGTAATCACGCCATGTAATGGTCATTAATGTCCTTCTGATAACAGCGAAAACTTTTGCGCAGCAGCAACAAAACAACACTATCATGTAAAACATTACAAAACAAACTATTCCATAAAGCTATAACTATGTATGTACCACTGTATATATATACATACATTAATACGGATAGTTAAAAAGACGTCATCATTTAAATATTGTTTTGTGATTCGTTGCCTCAACTCATCGTGCTCTGATCTCTTGTCATAATAAGAATATTTCCGCTTCAATAAGATATTTACTTGTCCGTTGCCCGTTCATAGTGTTCTTAGTGGCATTTACATTAGACACGGACGGACGGACATGAAAAACGGTTAGTGTATAAGCTGCAGACCATTGTAGTGGTTAGAGACAGGCGGATCCTTATAGTTTTGTTTTTCTCAATTTAAGTTGTCTTGTTCTTATGCTTTCCTTTTGTGCTTGGTATTATAATAAATATTTATAAATTGATTTCATATTTTATGGTTTATTTTGTTATTTCTTAGCATGACCCATCCCGTAGTACATAAACGGCGAGATGACCAAGCGAAAGGGGCTTTATTGAACAACAAAACAATGTAAACGTTGGGTAGAAGAATTTATGATCATAGATGAGTCAGTGAAAATTTGTATTTCATATTTAAGGAATTAGCACAAGATTTATTTATATAAATGACTAACAAGTATACTTTGGATTATGTTTGTTTTTATGGTTGTGTGTGTGTGAGAGAGAGTGGAGACAAAAAGCATACTTTGATTTGTAATCCACCAAAGTAAATATGCAGAGATTTGTGCTGTTAAGTCAGTGGGGAAAGATTTAGTAAAATGCAAATATAGTTTTCTAAAAAATTTGCGATTAAATGGAGTGGAAGCGAATGTAAATTATAGTAATGTAGGAGAGGACAAAAGACGGGTATTAGCGAACTAGAATTGACTCTCATCTATACATATCCATGAAACGTTTATGAATAAACAATATTCATATCTTCATATCTTCATATCTTCATATCTTCATATCTTCATATCTTCATATCTTCATATCTTCATATCTTCATATCTTCATATCTTCATATCTTCATATCTTCATATCTTCATATCTTCATGTCTTCATATCTTCATAAAATTAAAAATTAAAAATTAAAAACTAAAAATTAAACATTAAAAATTAAAAATTAAAAATTAAACATTAAAAATTAAAAATTAAAAATTAAAAATTAAAAATTAAAAATTAAAAATTAAAAATTAAAAATTAAAAATTAAAAATTAAAAATTAAAAATTAAAAATTAAAAATTAAAAATTAAAAATTAAAAATTAAAAATTAAAAATTAAAAATTAAAAATTAAAAATTAAAAATTAAAAATTAAAAATTAAAAATTAAAAATTAAAAATTAAAAATTAAAAATTAAAAATTAAAAATTAAAAATTAAAAATTAAAAATTAAAAATTAAAAATTAAAAATTAAAAATTAAAAATTAAAAATTAAAAATTAAAAATTAAAAATTAAAAATTAAAAATTAAATATTAAAAATTAAAAATTAAAAATTAAAAATTAAAAATTAAAAATTAAAAATTAAAAATTAAAAATTAAATTCACTCTATATCATGGGACGAGGACCGACCGGAATGATGGGAAGAACCCGAGATTATTATACTGGTTATTGATGGTCCCCACTCTGTTGTCCATAGCAACTTTTAAGCAGTCGAGTTGGAATATCTGGTGAAAGCTCTACCTCTTATCTAAAAAGTTCTTATTAAGCTCTTTTTGACTATTGATTTGCTGTTTCATTACAGTAAAACGCTTTAGGAATACGAATTATATATTAATTTCATACACATCTGTCCAGTTTTATATATTTAATATGACTGCCAATTCTGTTATGTCAAATAAATAACACTTGTACAAATTTCTGCGAACATCGTAATAATCAATGTAATTTGCTCTATTCATCCTCCCCCTTAAGTCAAGATTATTACATTAATTTATTGGCATTATTCGTCTTCCGCCGCAACAGAAAAAAAACCTTGATTAAATCTGTGGTTTTTAATTAACCCCTTAGCTTTTATCACCTCCTTTATGCGCTGCGGCATTGATTGTAATGACTTCATAATTTTCCACCGATATTAAAACCAATCAACATTCCCCATGACCCCAAACCATCACTCTAATCCTTGCATCTATCTGTTGTATAGATATACAATATCTGCGAAAAGTATCTAAGTATTTGTGTGAGTATATAGTAGATACATGTACATAAGTGTCTGTGTTGTTCACATCCATACTTACCACGATGCCATTAATAGTCCATGTCAAATTAGCAGCTGGTTTAGAGTATTTAATTGAGCAATTGCCGTCAACCAAATCACCGATACGATAACGTGGCTGGATGCCCGTTACGCTTGCTTGCTCCTCGGGTAATTCTGTGCATCAACCGGGATGGCATGAGAGTAGGACGGCAAAGAAACAGCATACAAATGTTATAGCCCGAAATTGGCACCGCATCAAATTATGGGGAATAGACAAAGCGGATGGGGAGAGAGAGAGAAAGAGACATAGTGTGAGCAATAAAGGAAAAATCAATGTAAATGAACAGTGTTAAGTCGGAAAAAATTGCAGAAAGTTATCAGTGTTTTTTTTTTTTTTGTTCGGCGTTATATTGGACAAATGACCGATGTCATGACGCTTTGATGGTATTTAAGCTCAAAGAAATATGTCTGTTAAACTTGGCCGAGAATCATTTAGGGTTTAGTTGGCGCCAGTTAAAATTTATAAGGAACCGTCCATGGAACCAGTTTTAACTGTTACAACAGGAGACATTAAAAGTTTAAGCAAAACTACGTGGATAAAATACTGTAAGTCCATACTCGGTGTCAATAATGCCGCCCTATTCAGAAAGGGAAAGAAAAAAGTCTATCAACCGGAGCTGCTAATGAATACATACTTTCCAGATAGTTAAGATGCTGACAATGCGGTCGGTATTATGAGCCCACCCACGTTGACTAACTATACGGACGCGGATAATATGGTGTATGAGTAAAAGTTGAAGTTGGCCATAAGTCCCTTTCAGCCGTACAAATCTTCTTGAACGGATGGCATAATATCAATCATGCTGCAGACCTCTGTGCATGATACATATAACCCTGATTTTGGTGGATATCTTCAAGGCTCATATCCGGCTATGTTGTGTTCCAGAAAAATGGAAGGATGTTAAAGTGGTTTTTATACCCCAGACGGGTAAGCCCGTCGATACGTTTCCTAAGAACTACCTACCAACTAGCCTCTAATATTTTTTGTATAAATTTTTACAGAGATTGATTGATGTATATGTAAGGATCACTTAAAGCCCTCAAACTGTGAGCACCTCTCAACATGCGTACATCGCTGGAAGATTTGTCGAGTGCGCTCTTCATGACGTGGTTAGATTTACGGAGCGCAATCTAGGATCAGGTGACTTCACTCTAGCTGCTTTACTGCATATAGAAGGGGCTGTCATCAATATGACGTCTAGGGAATTAAGGAACTCTCTGGAGAATATTCATGTATCACCATCGCTAGTGAATTGGGTGGATTGCATGCTGGATATCGTGTCGTCAACTTGGAGAAGGATATCTACTAGAGGAATACCAGGGGGTAAGTCCTGTCCCCTCTTCTATGGCTCCTTATCCTCAATGAGGATAATATGAAAATTGTGGCATATAAGGACGACGTAGTCATCATGATAGGTGGGAAATGTCTGCAAACGATGTGTGACCTTATGCAAATTAACCTTAGAATGCTTGCACGATGGGCCATAGTTTACGGATTGGCGGTTAATCCTTTCAAAGCTAAAGTAGTTATATTTACTCTAAAATATAAGTTCAAGGACTCAAGACACCGAAACTGAATGCTGTGGAACTGAAGCTCTTAGCGAAAGCCAGGTACCAAGGTGTTGTTGTCGATTACCAGCTATATTCAAGACAAGGAACATCAATGCACTTTATGCATTTCGGAACTCTATCCGTACAAGCAAGGGACTCAGCCCGAAGGTGACGATGTGGCTGTACTAGATAGGGTCACTCGATTTGATGGGTTCACCCCCATAGCATTTTTTTGGTCCTTGCACCCTATTACTCCACGTGAAAGTATTTATTATGTTATGTCGTCATTTGATATATATCAAATGACGACGACGGATATATCCGATCGAAACGAGACGCGTATCGTTATTCAAGGATAATCTTGCCAAAACACTATTTCGGGGGGTTGTAGGGTGCACGGATCAAAAAAAGTGTTAAAGTTTTTAAATTGTCTTCGGAAAAGCTACAAAACTAGAGGGTCAAACCCTTTCCGTAATCTCTTATGGATGTCTAGTTTGGTGGAAGGGCCTAAATAAGAGTAAATTGCTAAAAATGCTCAGCAATGTGAAGAGGTTGGCTGCATTTTGGATTACTGGGGCTAAAATAAGCATACCGCAAGCGACTTTGGATTTGTTCTTGTGCCTTTCGCACAAGGCTACCTCCGCTTTGGGGTAATAAAAACACTTTTCATCTGCCATATTTAACTGATTTTTTGAAGATACGTGTGGATTTCCGTAAAGTGGCCTTTGGAATTACGGAAAGATCGGAAAGATCCAAATCTGTTTTCACTTGCTGATCGAAGATGGAATATGGCACAAGAGCTGGTGTATACAACGAAGACCTTCCAATAAGCCTTTCTTGGAAAACAATATGCAGATGTAAGATCTCCAGAATCGACTTTATAACTGCCTTGGCCCGAATGTAGCTGATCACGAACGGAATACATTGTTGGCCTATGTAGGAGTGACTTAAGACTGGTCAGTAACCTAACAGGCAAATGAGGTGCGACCATACTGCCGAAAGTGACAATATGGCTGTACACTGCGGTAGACAAATAATTACCTATGTCTGGTTTGCGGCGAAGGCCTTCATGGGGCTTGAAAGAGCACACAACAAGTGGCTTTGGCGAAACGCCGGGACACGTATAACTTCTTTTTTACCGATATAACTTTTCCCGGTAGCTTGAACCCTTTCCGATCACTGACCCCTACAATTTGTCCACAGTGTTATTTGACAAAACGTGTGGATTTCCATAAAGTGGCCGTTGAAATTCCGGTATGATCGGAATGTACTGAAGGCGGGATTCCTTATGGTGACTCCATTTCCGTCTTTACTGACGGACCGAAGATGAAGATGGAACATGGCACAGGAGCTGGTGTATACAGCGAGGACCTTGCGGTTGGTAACAGTCCAGACATGGTCATGCAAATATGATCCTGAATTTAGATAATGAATACTTTTATCTTTTGCCACTTCATACTGATTATTTGGACGAAACGTGAGGATTTCCATAAACTAAAGGTTGAAATTTCGAAAAGATCGGCATGTAATTACTTCTTATTGTGAAGTTTTTTCAGGCTTAGGTACTGGCCATTCAGAAACCTGTGGAGGCATTTATGGAAATCGATCCTAGTAGAAGGATAATCATCCTTGTGGATAGTCAAGCTAAAATTAAAGAGAACAATTCTACATGGTGTAAATCAAAGTTGGTGAGGAACTAACTGTAAGAAGAACTTATATGGGATAAAGTCTCTTGATGTCAGCCTCGGTTGTGTACCAGGACACTGCGACATCCCTGGGAATGAACCAGCATACTTATTGGCTAGATAATACTGTAAGACGCCTGGTCATGACTCTCTGGTAAATGTTCACTCGTCCATGTGTTACGATTATAGCACAGAACAAGATGTGTAAAACAGACGTTAGACCTCCAGAACCTACTGTATAACATCAAGATAGCTGTTCTCTGTATAAAAAAGATCCCGACCGGAAAACATGGTTGTCTTACGTTGGAGTGACTTGTAGACTGGCCTGTGTAATGTTTACTAGCCACTGCAATACCTGGCACCTAACGGGCAAAATAGATACGTCCAAACCACTGCCCTGTGTGTGTGAGGAAAAGATGGAGTCCGAAATGATGGAATATCTTCTTGGTAGCTCTCCCGCTCTAACCCGTAGGAAGCTAAGATACTTTGGACAAGCTTATGTATGGAGGAGCTAAGGACTTCCGGACACTGAAAATGACTGGCGTGGAACTGAAACTTTGAGCGCAGGCCAAGTAACTAGGTGTTGATCTTGATCAGAAGCTAAATTGATCAAGGAGCATCAAGGAGTGGTTGAAGAGCGGTGCCCTTTATGCCTGCCGGAACTCTATAGGTAAAAGCGGGGTACTTAGCCCGAAGTTGACAATTTGGCTATACACTGCAGTAGTCCGACCCATTATTTTATCTGGATGGCTGGTATGGTGGGAGGGCTTAAAAAGAGTAGCTAAAAATGCTGGGCAAGATCTAAAGGATGCCTGCAATGGGAATTACTAAAGCTGGATGGAGCACACTGTTCCTGTGCTTTCCGCCCATGGACTTGTACGTCAAGAAAACCACGGGCAGAGGGACAATCATACTGAGGGGAGTTGGCGATTGACCTCAATCCACATATGGTAATGCAAATATTCTCTTTTGGGTGATAAAAACTCTTTTCATCCGAAATTTTTAACTGATCTTTTGACGAAAAGTGACGAAAGAGAAGTCCGAAATGATAGAACATCTTCTTGGTAGCTATCCTGCTGTAACCCGTAGGATGATATGAAACTTAGAGCAAGCTTATATTTAGAGGAGCTAAAGTCTCTCCCCTCAGACGGAGTAAGGAACTAAATTGGTTTCACGGGGTACCTTTAATGGTTAACTTCAAGATGATTGCTTAGGTACATAATATAATGATTCTCCACGACCGTCTCTATCTTCATTGTCTATACCTAGACCATCATAATTCTATGCCCCTTGTTTTATTGTCCCTTCAACTTCTCGTTCTTTGACGGACAAACACAATGGGTCAATAGATCACAAAGTGTAGTGTGAAATTGTTTCGACCAGATCACATACGTTCTTAACCCAACCTAGCCTAACCTATAGTTCATTACTTCTACTTTTGCAATACTTCTAGCCAATCCCTATTTCAATTACACAGAACAACACATGATTTTGGGACTCAATTCTGAGAACTGCATGTGAAAGTAGCCTCAGAAAGAAGAAGTTCTGCATCATTCGTTTTGTCAAGTTAAATGCCATAATAATTTAAAATCGATTTGAGGTTAACATAAATTTGACATAGCATGTTTGACATAACATAAATACTTTATGGTGGCGTATGATTATCATAAGTAATATTCCACGTTAATCATACGCCACGGAGTACAACAGTTTTATTGTAACTGCTACAAAATAAACCTAGTTGAAAATCATTTGATGAATGGAAAAGTGAAACTGTTGCTTATGTAGGGAAACGTTATATGAATAGATTAAACGAATTGTATTTTTATTACTTTTTATTTGTTAATCTTGTTTTGTAAATTGATTTCAGCTAAATCTTTATTTCAGCTTAATCTCGAGTTATGTCAAACAAAAGAGCATAAATTGCGACAATTTCCCCTATACGACACTTACTAACTTAAAATCGATATTAAATTATTATGACATGTGACTTGATAAAACGAATAATGAAAAGCTTCTTCTTTTATTGGGCTACTTTCACGTGCAGTTCTCAGAATTGAGTCCCAAATCAATGAGCTGAAAATTGTTGTACTGTGTTATCATTTTTTATCGATCAATAGATCACAAAGTGTAATGTGAGATGGTTTTTACCCGATCACATGTATTGGAGATTGTTCACAGTGTCAATTCTATTTGTCTGTATTTCAAATATATATTTTTTTCTCTATAATACTCATACTC
This sequence comes from Muscina levida, assembly GCA_964034835.1. NCBI lineage: Eukaryota > Metazoa > Arthropoda > Insecta > Diptera > Muscidae > Muscina > Muscina levida. The sequence continues at coordinate 15,091,522 of OZ035881.1, forward strand.
AAAGGTTGCTCCTATACGCCATATATGCTTTAGCGTTCTCCTCTCTTTAAAGTTAAATACAACTTAATCTGTTCCCTCTAATGGTCAACTATATTCCCCTGACAATTTTCTTTGAGTGTTGCAAAACGTTTAATCAAAATGAGGGTAATTGTGGTTATTGTACGAAAAAAACCGTACGCTGCCCATGGAAAAAGGAACACGATTTTGAAAGGAATACCACAAAAATTCATTTGTCTAATTAATTTGTATTCGAAGTTCTGGTTTGTTTTTCTGTTGCTGTTCCATTGCCGACCGCGTCCATTCACTTTTGTAACCCATACCCCGAACCAAAATTTCTTATTCACTGTCCCCCCCCCACCCCTCAAACAATTTGAGGTTTAACACACATTTTTCAATTTTCCGCTCGCCGCATCCCATCTCGTAAACACATTGGGGTTAGGGATATCCCTAATACATTTTTTCACATTAAGTGAATCATTTTTCATGGTTTCGCATTATACTCACCTACAACTTCCATTTCACCGGAAACCATAGCTGTTTGGAATGAAGGCGCCTCCACGGATATTTCACAAGTGAATTTTCCCGAGATATTCAAAGGGACAGCCAATAACACGACATGACTTTGATTGGAAAGATTGCGCTGTAAAAGAAACAAAAGAACAGAATTGTAAAAAAAGGAGTGGCGAGCAGTGAGCTTATAGAAAGAAGTGAACATGAAATATGAAGCAAATTCTATGAATGTTTTAATGAGCATCAGGGAGGTAGAGAGAGTAGCACATTTAACAATTTGCATGTTTTTTTTTTTGTTTGGTGCCTCAAAAACCTACATTCCCCCTGCACTGTGCTGTGCGCCCCCCTTTCAATAACATTTCTTTGAATTATAATTTTATTCTCGCCAACGCCCTTCTTCGCTGGCTGGCTGGGCTGGCTACAAATGCAAATTGCAAGTCATGATAATTAGTATTCCGGTTGTTGGACTGTTTTCCAACCACCGACCGACAGACCGACCAAACCTGGTTTTGGTGGGGGCCAACTTGGTGGTCTTTTTCATTATAAATAAATTTGCAAAAGAATCAGAAAAAATTATCCTGCAACTTTAGGTGTTCCAGGAAAAAAAAGTACTGCTCTGAAATTGATGATGAATAATATACAATCTAGTTGTTTTTCTGTTGCTGTTAGGTTTTTTTTCTTTTGTTACCAGATGTAATGAGTTTTTATGTAGCTTTTCATGAGTACTATTTTTGTGCGCTGCCGTTCGTTCGTTGCCTCTTGTGGTCAATGCTGTATGAGGAATTCATGTTTCTTTGGGGACTTACGGTGTGTTTGTTATAATGGCTGTGATGGTGGTGGTGGCAGATTTTGCTAAAATCACAGATTGTGTCGGTGTGTAATGTAATGACCATTTGCTACGTGCTCTTTTATTATTTATATCTTTTTTTTTGTTTTTGGTATTGATTGATTTCATGATATTTATGAATTTAGTTTGATTAGTTAGTGTGGTAAGAGTGGTGGCGGTGGTGTTGGCAGCTGTGGTAGGGGGAGGAGGCGTAAACAATATAATTGAAAGGAAATTTTTGGACTATTTAAAATTCATTAGCTTTAATGTACTCGTTATACATAAAGTTATGCCGGCAGATGAAATGTTACTATATTAAATGAAATTATTGAATTTTAGTGAACATTAATTTTGTTTGGAACTTAGCCAACATATTGCTGCAAACCAATTGGATTGAATTTTTATGTCTTTTTCCTACAGCTGAGAGCATCTCCGGGTACTACCAAGCTAAATAGAATGCTTCGACCGACGCGTCTCTTGGGGTAGGTAATAGAAGTAACAAAGGCAATCTGTAAAGCTCAACACAACGGACTCTTCTATTGGCTTTGGCAGCCTCCAGCAATTTGGTACGAACTCTCTATAGAGATAATGTACCTACCCAGGATGTCTTCGACAAATACAAAGATGATATCACAACCATTCAGGAAATTCGATAGAAGGGACAGGGATGCATACGACCAAAGATCTGTCACACCTTTAACAGCTGTCATGCAGAAAGACAAGAAGTTGGATGTGGATTCATATTTGGTAAGAGACATTATGTCTCGTGGTTTAACCCTGCAAGTGAGAGAATAGCCATTATCCATATCAAGGCGAAATATTTTTACATTACACTGATTTATCAACACTACCCGACAAATGCGAGGACATAAAGGATGCATTCTATGAGCGCCTGGAGGAAATATATGACAGCTGTCCTACTTACTTAAGTGGCCTATTACAAATTACAAACGTAGTTCATAAATTTGAGGCCTGAAGTTTTAAAGAATTTCACACGCTTCTGCCTTCTGCGTGTGTTCTCTAGTTGGTCCTACCAGATGGTGGCACGTCGCCAACCACTTGGTCCTTCCACGGAAGTTTGGGTCTCCCTGCTCTGCGCCGTCCTTCAGGTTCGCCTTCAAACACCTTTCTTGTTGGAGCATTTACATCCATCCTGGTAACATGTCCCAGCCATTATAGTCGTTGGATTCTGACAGCCTGACAGCTGCCCTGGCCATAACCATTAAACTGTTCTGGGAGATGTTAGTGCAAAATTAGAAAGGGAAGATACTCTTGCCTTAGCAGTTGAATAATTCAGTATACACAACCAGAACGCTGATAAAGGATTCAGACTGGTTAGCTTCGCGTAGGCAAGAAACATGATAGTGAGTGCAACCAGATAGATTAACTAGTGATATGGAAGGCATTTCTCAAGCGTTATTGACGTGGGTGTGATGTGTGGTGCAAATATTGACACGGATCCCTACCTAGTTTCAGCCAAGGTACGTACATGATTAAGTCTTGCTAAAACACTGTTTATCAAATGCAGAGGAAGCTAGACATCACAAGGCTGCATACCACCGATATAGCCAATGTCCAGTCTAACCAACTCTCTCAATTACTCCAAACAAATCCCCTTAGTTCTGATGTTCCCGAGTAGCAGCATATTGCTAATTCTATGACCACTGCCGTAACGACCGTACTAGGATATAAAAAACCACTGTCAGACAAGCCAAGGTACAATAAGGAATTTCCCGTATTGTCTGAGGAAATGAATGCTGTATACAAGGCAAAACTGCAGCCAATGGCGACGCTTGTGGAACGGAGCAGGCGGAAAAAGCATCTGTGGAAGAAAAGAGAGAGTCGGGATATGGAAAACTACAGCGATAGAGGTGAAGTCCGAAAGTTCTAGCAAAAGGTTAAAATCGAAGGTTTTGCAACAGGAATCTCCACCTGAACGGACAGAGTGGGAATCTTGTCAAGGACACACAGCGTGTGCTGCAAATATGGAGGGAAACCCTTTCGTACTATGCTTGTTCTCGAAGGCAGCATAAGTGACGAAATCACGCTTATCATCGACGACCGAGTAAATTGTCCACCACAGAGCCAAAACGGAATCAGCACGGCGATTGTTCGGTTTAAACACAATAAAGCTGCGGGGCCGATGGACTGTCGGCAGAGCTTTTTAAAGCCAGCGGCGATGAGCTGGAAACGTTCTTGTACTACCTCATAAACACGATTTGGCTGAAGGATTGAAATTTGGGTATTCTATGTCCTTTGCTTAAGCAAGGCGATCCAAGTGTGGGTACCATCTATCGTTTGATCATCCATTTCCCCTTCGCAAACATGGCCCTGTCTAGTGAGTTATGTAAAAGAATATAGCCTTTCCTAGCAAACCTGATTGGACCTTATCATTGTGGCTTTAGAACTAAAGCATCTGTTTATCGATTATAAGGCTACTTTCGACATTCCGATACGACAGAAATTATTATATTTTATGACTAAGTTTGGTATCTCTGCGAAGCTGAGCCAGCAAGGCCGGTGGTTCTGATGGTCTTCCAGCAGAGTTGTTTAAGGTGGATGGAGATGAGCTTGGTTTAAGCATGCAACAGCTGATAGAGAATATTTGGCTTCAGGAGAGCATGCCAGAGGATTGGAATCTCAGTGTGCTATGTCCAATCTACAAAAAAAGTGACCGTAGTGAGTGTAAAAACTACCGTGGAATTAGCCTCTTACTGATTGCGTATAAGGTCCTGTCTAGCATACTGTGTGAACGTCTAAACCCAATTGTGGAGAACCTGATTGGACCTTATCAGTGCGGCTTTAGAGCAGGCACATCCACGACAGATCAGATATTTACACTACGGCAGATTATGGAGAAAACCCATGAGAAGCAAATTGCCACTTACAACCTCTTTGTCGATTACAAAGCTGCCTTCGATAGTCCCATCAGGCATCGACTATACGAAGCCATGTCTAAGTTCGGTATTCCTGCGAAGATAATTCGTCTCTGCCGGTGTACCCTTACGAATACCTAATCCTCTGTATGGATCTGCACCATTCGATACGACGAAAGGTCTTAGACAGGGTGATGGTTTGTCATGTATACTGTTCAACATAGTAATGGAGAAGGTGTTAAGGAAAGCAGCGGTTAACATGTCTGGCACCATATTTTATAAGAGCCACATGCTGCTCGCATATGCCGATGATATCGACATTATCGGTCGAACGATGCGAGACGTAACAGCTGTTTTCTCGTCAGTTGAAAGGGAGTCAGCGAAAGTGGGTTTGACAGTGAATGAGAACGAGATGAAGTTAATGGTATAATCGAACAAAGTGTCCATCCGTTGGGGAGAATAGTTATCGCCAGCAGATATTTCTTTGGACTATGCGAGCACTTCATAAACACTACCGTATCTCGAACCACCAAAGTCCAACTGTGCCAGGTACTAATTTTACCGGTGCTGTTGTATGCCTCCGGCATAGTGGTTAGAACACGCGACTTCCATGCGGGAGATCGCAGGTTCAAACCTGGCTTCAGTCATCTTAAAGAATTGTTTCTTTCATTGTCGGCTCCCCTCGAATGTTGTTGACAGAAACTTCGCAGTATTAAGTGCCGAGTCAATTAGCGTGTCTAGTAAGAGCTTCTCAAACAGTGACGTTCGCATTCGTCGATAAACAAGTAGGTGCCGTTAGTTGTGTATCTAAAAATAGAAAGCGTGTTAATTCACAACAACGCGAGAAGCTATCCCATACCTCATTCATGGGGTGCAAAGGGAAATTAAGTAAGTAAGTTGTATGCCTCCTCATCTTGGGTGCTTACACAGACATATGCAGCTCATCTGGCGGTGTTTGAGAGGACCCATTTGCGTAAATGGCGAGTTTAGGATTTGGATCAACCATGAGCTGTACGAGTTATACCACGACATTGATGTGGTCAAGCGAATCAAAGTGCAACGATTACGCTGGCCAGGCCATGTCGTGAGAATGGATGAGGAAACTCCAGCGCGAAAGGTATTTTATCAAGACCTCGAAGGACGGCGCAAAAGAAGGAGACCGCGATAGCGTTGGAAGGACCAGGTGGAGGAATTACTGACGCTACTTGGTAGGACTGACTGGAGACGGTGCGCACAAGATCGAAGCGAATGGAAATCTCTAATCATTTTGGCCTCTGACTTAGACACTAAGATATAAATATATATGTTGTCAAGTTGTTTTAAAGGCTAATAATAATAACTTGTGTTGACGAATTTACTAACACTTTCTATATTGAAACCTTTTCTACAGTTTTACTATATGTCTGTAAATATTTGGTCATAGGATCGTTCGATCTATCTCCAACCGTTTACACTCCACAAGAAAATAATAATATATGCGTAAGTTCACTTCAAAATCGGTTAGTGTCTATAAGCCGAGAATTAAACAATGTCATACACAGGGTTAGGGTATTTATTAATCAGTTCACCTGACTGAAAGTTCAGTTGCTGGTTTAATTTTAAATATATATTATATATTTTATTCACACAAGACGTATGATTCATATTAAAGTAGTACTGTGTAGCACATAATACTCATACGCCACCACACCAGAGAAACTAGAAAACTTGACATTGTTATTTGCAATTAAAGATTTCAGACAAAGAGAAAACTATACTAGCAAACTATAGACTTTTAAGCGAAATTCCCTGGTGTATTGAATAATATAAAAATCTACATCTAATGACATCTAATTAAAATTCATAGAAAATATTATAGCATATTGCAGTTAAAAAATCACAGATAACTTTCATATAGACAAGTTAATCAATCAAAAATATTAGATAAATCCTACTCTCTTCCCTATCTTATTCATGGAATTCTTAAGAAATATACGTATTCCTCTTGTCTAATTCCTCCTGTCTAAAGCACTTTTCCTATTACAACTAGTTAAAGAAAATAAACTATCTTCATTGCATCTTATAATATAGCCTTGCATAAAGTTATTTTATTTTCCGACATAACATTACACTTTTTTTCAATAACTCATTACCGTTCTCTCTGTTTTTTTTCTTGTACTCTCTGCCTTAATTTGCCACTTTTAATGTTAAATCCGTTTCTTATCAGCATTCCTGCCAAATTTTGCGCTGCTCTCTTAATGCTATTATCCTTCGTATTTGTATTCTTAATCGCATCCTTGAAATTAACAGTTTCAATCCCTTTCTTTGCCTTCGAATTGTGTAAATACCTTAACACCGGAAGTGACGAAAGGAAGGTGTTAAATATTCATTCCCATTTTTATTTTTTTGCTCATTAAAAACCATATCTGCTGAATGTAATGTAGCAACAATTTGTAAAATATATAGAGAGAGAGAGAAAGAGAGACAGAAATAATGAAAAAAAAAACGAAAGTACATAATGTGTAAATAAAAATAAAAAACAAATGTAAATTGCAAAAATGTGCAATAAAGGCAAAAGTTCCAAGAAAAAAAAAGCAAATAAAAAACAGGAATGTTTTTTAATAAATGATGGGATTAATAACAAACAACAATGATAGGACGGACGGTTGGCGGAAATTGCAGCAGGTGAAACATGAATTAAGAGCAGCTGTGGAGCACTTGCTGCATTTGAAAAGAAATGTTAATCGGGTAATGCTTCGATCCTTAAGTCCGGCATTTATTGCTTTAGCTGATGTTATAGTTTTATAAAAAAAACGGATAAAATAAGAATTAGCGTAATAAAGTGACACTAAGCTAGCAATCCTGTATTACTAAATTTTAGATGCGTTGGTATTAAATACAAAAATAGGATTTTTTATTTACATCGATAACTTTAGCTATAATAGCTTAGATTTATCACGCAAAGAATCATGGTTATCATTGTACAAATTTCGAATGACCAACTTAAATGTGATTTAATCATTTGGTTGTCTAATTAACTTCTTGATTAATTTTGACGAAAGTGAGACCAAAACTTAGATTTTACGAATATAACAATTACGACATAGTCGCGGCCACTATTTGAATAAAATATAAATATTCGATAATGTACTTTTGGACATGCCTAAAATTACGTCATTTAAATGTATTTAATTTTTTTTTATTTAGAATGCAAAAAGGTTCCAAATAAAACACGGAACAAATGGTTTTTCTTTGATGTTAAATTGTGCCAAATAATGTCTAAAAAATGGGAAATTGTACATTAATAATATTTGAACTTCTAAAACTTCACTTCTACCAATAAAGTTTATCAAAAAAAAATAAAAAAATTGGAAAAAAGTTGTCCATTCGACAATTCATGTCACTTCCACTAGTAACGTGTTAAGGTGGCCATAGAACACCATTGTGCAATTGAGTGCTGTTATTGTACATTTATTACACCAAAAAGTACGAACAAGAACTTCTAGTTTGGTAAAATGTACTACAAAACTACTTTTGTTGTGACAAGAAGAACATTCATTGTACCGCAAAGCACTTTAATATACCAACGATTACTGTTATTGTACTTAAGTTTGTGATACAAAATTTCAAATACGTATTTTTCGAGAACTTCAAGAAGGTCATCAATAAGTTTTCGAACACCCTGCAAGTCCAAAATTCACTATCAAAAAATACTTAAAATGTACCAAAAGTACTTTTGTTGTGGCACAATGTCTTTTTGTTGTTCAAAAAAACTTTTATTGTACAAAAAGTCACTTTTCAAAAAGCAATTTTACTGAACAAAAACTTATATCCAATGTGGCAATATGTACATTTGTTATTCTAAAATAACTTTTATTGTGCCAGCATAGCTTTCATTGTACTTTAATGTACTTATGTTTATCATAAAAGAATTTCAAATTTGTACTTTTGAATGAATTGGGGAATGGGACTTTGCCCAGAGGTTGAAAGTTACAGATTTTCACTCACTTGGGAGTGACCAGAAGCGATTCCTTTGTGGCACTGTCCAAGCAGCTAACTACTTCCGGTTTTAGACCAAGTATTCCCCGGGCAATGACTTTAAAGCAACCGTTTAAAAGTTAGCTATAGTTAGATGGCGAAACGTTGAGTAACCTAATCGGCATGCTACCACCGATGCGTCTTAGGAAGTAGGTAACAGAAGTTACTGAAGCTCAACACAGGCTCTCTTAGTGGCTTTGGCGGCCCCAAGAAATTATGATCGGGCGCGGTGGCCTGGAATGTTCGAACTCTTTACAAAGATAGTGCCTCTATCCAACTGGCGGATGTCCTCGACAAATACAAGGCTGACATCACCGCCATACAGAAAATGAGATGGACGGGACAGGGATGCACACGACGAAAGAACTGTGACATCTTTTAAAGCTGCCATGCAGAAAGACACGAATTTGGATGTGGTTTCATAGTCGGCAAGAGACTTCGACACCTGGTCTCGCGATTTAAGCCTGTAAGTGACCGAGTAGCCAACATTCGCATCCGGGCGAAATATTTTTACATCACGCTGATTTGTGTACACGCCCCAACGGAAGATAAAGAGGATGAGATTAAAGATGCATTTTACGAGCGCCTAGAGGAAACATACGACCGCTGCACTGGCCACGACATTAAATTTGTTCTGGGAGACTTTAATGCAAAAATAGAAAGGGAAGATGTTCTTGGTCCATCGATCGGTAAATGCAGCCTGCATACCGGCACGTCAGATAACGGGTTTAGGCTGGTTAGCTTCGCAGCGGGAAGGAGCATGGTAGTGATTGGAACCAGATTCCAGCATAAAGATATCCAGAAGGCAACCGATGAAAACACCAAAAATCAAATTGATCATGTAGTAATCGATGGCAGACATGCATCTAGTGTCATGGACGTGCGTGTGATTCGTGGTGCTAATATTGGCTCGGATCATTACCTGGTTGCAGCCAAGATGCGCCCAAGATTGAGCAGAGCGAAAAACGCACCTAACCAAACACAATGAAAGCTGGACATCGCGAAGCTGCAAACCCCAGAGATAGCTACTGCCTACTTCAACCAACTCTCCCAACTTTTACGACACAACGCCTCTACTTCTGACGTTCCCGATACACAGTGGCAGCATATTGCGCATTCCATTGCAACCGCCGCAACAACCGTGCTAGGATATGAAAAGCGGCGCTCAGACGAATCCTGGTACGATAAGGAATGTCGCATAGCGTCTGAGGAACAGGATGCTGCTTATAGGGCACCGCTACAGCAAATTGTAACCCGTGCTGTTAGGGAACGGCATAAGGAGAAAGCAAAACGGGCGAGACAGCTATTTAGGCGAAAAAAATGTCAGATGAAGGAACGGGAGAACGAGGATTTAGAGCGATATAGGGATAGAGGTGAGGCCCGAAAATTTTACCAGAAAGTAAGAGCAAATGGATACGGTAATGGCCTCCCCACCTGTAAGGACAGTGATGGAAATCTGGTCACGGATGCGCAAAGTGTGCTGCACATATGGAGAGAACACTTCCAGCAACTGCTGGTTCCAGAAGGCAGCGCACGTGAAGTTATCACGCCAATTGTCGACGACGGCTTAGATTGCCCACCACCAAGTCAAGCCGAGATAAGAAGAGCAATATCGCGGCTGAAAAACAACAAGGCAGCCGGTGCCGACGGTCTGCCCGCAGAGCTCTTCAAGTCTGGTTGCGAGGAGCTGATAACGATCATGCATCAGCTCCAGCGCACGGTTTGGCTTAAATAGTGCATGCCCGACGATTGGAATGTAAACGTATTATGTCCTGTGCTGAAACTGAAAAAATGTTATCCAAGTGTGTGCTCCAACTACCGCGGGATCAGCCTTTTACCATATAAGGTCCTGTCGAGTGGGCTATGTGAAAGACTAAAGCCAGTGTTATCCAACCTGATCGGGCCTTATCAGTGTGGCTTTAGACCTGGAAAATCAACAACTGACCAGATTTTCACACTTCGGCAAATCCTGGAAAAGACCCAAGAGAAACAGATCGACACGTACCATCTTTTTGTCGACTATAAAGCTGCCTTCAATAGCCCGATATGGCAGAAACTACTCGAAGCCATGGCTGAGTTTCGTATTCCAGCGAAGCTGATACGTCTTTGCGGAATGACGCTGACTGACACGAAGTCTTCAGTGAAGATTGGCAAGGACCTTACGGAGCCATTCTATACCAGACGAGGCCTAAAACAAGGCGACAGCCTATCGTGCGATCTTTTCAACATTGTGATGGAGATGACAATGAGAAAAGCTGTAGTAAACACGAGTGGCACTATATTCAACAAAAGCCACATGCTACTCGCGTACGCTGATGACGTAGACATCATCGGTCGAAAACTGCGGGATGTGACTGCAGCATTCTCAGGTATACAGAAGGAATCAGCGAAAATGGGCCTAATGGTGAACGAGGACAAAACGAAGTTATTAGTTTCATCGAACAAAGAATCTACTCGTTTGGGAACTGCGTGAACGTCGACAACTATAATTTCGAGGTGGTGGATAATTTTGTCTACCTAGGCTCCACCATCAACAAAGCAAATAATGTCAGCCTAGAAATCCGGAGAAGAATCCTGCTTGCCAATAAATGCTACTACGGACTAAGCAAGCGATGACAGAGCCCTCTCTCGACGAACAAAACTCCAGCTATACCTGATACTGGTTCTACCTGTCTTAATGTATGGCTCAGAATCCTGGGTTAAGACACAATCAGATGAATCGGTTCTTGCGGTATTCGAGAGAAAAATACACTTAAAATATATGGGCCCATCATCGTTAACGGAGAGTATCGGCGTCGTATGAATCATGAGCTGTACGAGCTGTACACTGACATTGACGTGGTCAAACGCATTAAGGTGCAACGGTTGCGTTGGCTAGGTCATGTAGTTCGCATGTACGAAAATGCTCCAGCTCGAAAAGTCTTCGACAGTGTACTCCATGGACGGCGCAGAAGAGGGCGACCAAAACTCCGTTGGAAAGAGAAAGTTACTGAGAACCTTACAGAACTCCGTGTGACTAACTGGAGAAGAAGCGCAGAAGATCGAGGCGCTTATAATATTTTTCTACGTGCGGTATATAATCCACCGGGGCTGCATTGAAGTACCAGCTAAGTAAGTAAGTAAGTACTTTTAATGTGCCAACATTAAGTTTACCTTAAAGTGCATGTATTGTAACAAGTACTTATACTGCATCAGAAAATACTTTAGTGACAACAGAGCGTACTTTTCTTGAACCAACAAGTATGTTTAGTACCAAAAGGTACTCTATTGGACTTAAATGTTATTTTACTGGAATCACAATAACAATTAAAACTTTCGGCGGACTCCAAATATGGCAGGCTATTTTCGTAATATAGATCCTCTCATGCAATGAATAATGTACATAATAAAAAGTTATACGTATGAGTAATATTTATTCATCATTTAGTTACATATATGTTACTAGTACGTCAAAGAGTTGAATGTGTTTTCAATAGACCTAAATTAATAATACTTTTGAAGTCCTCAATATATGATAGCATATTCATAATTTGCTTTGTGTATGTTAGTTAGCAAAAAATGACTAATTACTTGCTTTTATATGATAAGCCAATTATAAAATGATTGGTGACTCACCCAAATCCGAAGTTCTTTTGCATGAGTAATTATGCTTTTTTACAATTTCGAATTAAGCTCTGTTTTATTATACTCTGCTGATATTAAACTATGCTATTATCATGCCCTCACATGTTTACAAAAAAAAAACACACACACACACATTTGCATATTTAAAACTTTACATTTAAGCACTTTGTTATTTTTATTATTATTTGCAACTTTTTACCGTGTCTCATTTCTGTGTGTGTGTCTTTGTGTTTACAACAACAAAATGAGCCTTTGTTTTAATAAATGTAATGCGATCGATAGTGCATTATTATCGAATGCATTGTTAATGAGCTTTATTTTCGCAACAATGTTGTTTTAATTATGCCTCAATGTAACGCTATATCACGTGCAATATTTATTTTCCCTAACGATTTTTTTTTTGGCGTATTTGTTTCTTGTTTCCTAGCTGCCATCAGCAAAACTAGTTAACGAACACAAAAGTTTTTGCCGTCCAACCACAGCAGTGTCAAGGGAAAGGACATTGGTGCAAAGTTTCCGGTCATTAAACTGCATACACATAAGGGGCTGAGCACCTGAAAAATGTTGATTGCCAAGCGGCTAAACTGAATGTGAGACTTACCTCTACGTTGAGACCACTTTGGCTGGGGAAAACTTTCATAGCCGGATTTTCCTTTGGTGTATAACGATAGAATTCCCGTCGTCCTTTATACCATTTAACTGAATATAAAGTATCATTTTCCATATCGTAATTACAAGTTAGCATTGCATTACTGCCACGTTTTACAGCTTGTGGTATCGTTACCGAAACATCCTTTAATGCCACAATAAAATCTGCAAAAGTACAACGACAAATGGAAAGAAGAGAAAAAAAGAAAGAAACAAAGCATTAGCACATGTATACGAATGGAATACAGTTATATAGAACTATATGCTAGCTTATATTACAGGCAGAGATGATGATGATCATTATACGCATCATCATCATTTAAGGTAGCCCAAAAAAAAAGTTGAAACGTAAAGAGTTATAATGGTTGTTAGTATTTGTTTTGTTCCCCTTCCTGCTGTCGGTTTTTCTTTTTCTGAGAGAAAACGAAATAATAAGAATGGCAAACAGGAAATATTGTTTAAAAAAGTTATATATCCTTAAGTATTGCAGCAATAAAGAGTGCATGTGTAGGGTAAAACCATGCCCACTTACACACACGTACTTGCAATAGCAGACAAAAAGTATAAGCCTGCATTGCATTTAAAACTGTCTCTTAACTCTGCCACAGCAGTTGGGTGCTTCCTTGTGTATCTCTCTCTCTCTCTCTCTGTGTATATGTGTGTGTGTGAACATTGGCACACATATGTGCATTTCGTTTGTGGTTTTACTAGTCCGTCCCCACAATTGTCTTTGTTTACACAGGACAAAATTGCATCGCAGCGCATACATCTATGGAAATTGCTTAAGTAGTATGATTATGTACATTACAACAGGCTATATTGCCCCAGAGCAACGAAGAAGTTTTGGGAAATCTTGTAAATATGATACAATTTGGTATTCTAAACATGTTGAGAGATTCGTAAAGTATCTTTTGTGTCAACAGCACAGCACAATATAGACAAACAGACAGACGGAATATTATTTTCAGGATAGTTATGGGCTTGGGTAAAAGTTGTTAAATAACAAACGATCATTGACACTTTGAATTGCTGCTGCACAGAAGAGACCCCATTGTAATGTCCGGCCTTTGAACGTAGCAATAGAAAAATTAAGTTGGTTAGGTTTTAGGTAAAGGTGATTGATGTGAAAAAAAAGTTATGTAAGGTTTTAATGATTTCCGGTGGAAAAGTTATGATCGGTAGTATTGATTTGTTACAAAATTGATTTCTGTCACAATGGTAATGCAAGCATGTGATACTTGCATGCTCTGCATGGCATATATTGCATCGTATATGAGTAATGTGTTATGAATGAAACTTTGTGTCACTTGGAAGCTTGTGACTGCAAATTTTTTATATGACGGTCTGGCAGCCACTAATGTTTGAAATGACAAATGCCAGTGGAATTTTGGAAAATTAAATATGTGAGACAAACAAATTTCCAAAAATTCATTGAAATAGTTAAAGATTAGATATAATATTTTAAGTAAAAAAAAAAGAAAATTAATTCTTAAAAACTCAATTTTATTATAAGGCTAGGTTAATTTGGCAGCCGCCTTTAACCTAATATACATAGATCCCGTTGTGATACCACTATCACTAATTATAATTATTATAATTATAGTGTATTAATAATTATTAATACACTATTCGGTCAACGTCATTGCTTTGATAAAGGTGTGGATGTTAAGCAGATCCACTACTGACAACACATAATTTTGGGACTCAATTCTGAAAACTGCACGTGAAAGTAGCCCCAAAAAGAATAAGTTCTGCATCATTAGTTTTGTCAAGTTACATGCCAAAATAATTTAATAACGATTTGATGTTAGTAAGGGAATTTGTCACGTTTAAGGCTCCTTTAATAATATATATTGTTATATGGTGGCGTATGATTATCATAAGTAATATTGCACGTAATCATACGCCACGTATACAACAGTTTTATTGTAACTGTTACAAAATAAACCCAGTTTAAAATCATTTGATGAATGGAAAAGTGAAACTGTTGCTTATGTAGGGAAATGTTATATAAACAGATTAAAGTAATTGTAATTCTTTTTTTTTTTTTAAATTTGCTTCAGCTAAATCGGACTAGTAATTCTCGAGTTATGTTAAACAAAAGAGCCTTAAATGTAACAAATTCCCTTATACGATACTTACTAACTTCAAATCGATATTAAATTGTTATGGCATGTAACTTTACAAAACGAATGATGCAGAACTTCTTCTTTTTGGGCTACTTTTACGTGCAGTTCTCAGAAATGAGTCCCAAATCAATGAACTGAATAATGTTGTACTTTGTAAGTGTCCGATGACCAAATTTTTGATATCTTAGGTCACCAATAGCAGGACAGTGATGCCCATCATCAAAATATTATGGTTAAACACTTCTAAATGTCAACGAATTAATTATAAACTATGTTAAGTATAAAATGGTAATTTTACATGAACGCCTTGAAAGTTTACTAGCAATAGAGATTAAGAATTATACCCTGGGTTAAAATTTGCTTATAACATCAGGTTTTTTTTTGACTGATTAGTGTAAAATTCAAATGGGATATAAACTAAATTAGGTAAGGTTAGATTGTGGACACACAGCACACCGAGTTGCATGATCTGCTGATACGTTGTGATTTTCCGTTAGAAATGAAGGAATCTACTGTATTCGAGCACCAGCGATCTAGCAGTAATGCAGTTGGTTCAGGAGATCCTGCGTGTGCTGGATGTTTCCCACATACAATCCTGCACTAAGCCAAAGAGGTAGCAAATGAGTGGGTAAACATCTTCCAGAGAGACAAACAAATTCAGTATAAATTGCTAGGAAATAGGAAAGAAAAAAACGAAGGATTGTGTAAATCGACCCAAGGACACGCCCACCTCCCATATTTCCTGAAATGAAAAGTAAAAAAATTTTTGTTATTATTGAACCAAATTTCCCTCAATTTGTCTCTGATATATTACTGACAACTGTGTTGAATTATATCGAATTATCTTAATTGACACACCCAATTTTCGAATATCCTAAAATGAAAAAAACTTATAATTTTAAAAATTATTGTTGGTATTAAACCAAATTTGCCTTAATTTTCCTGTGATATATTACTGATAACTGTTTTGAATTATATCGAATTATCTTATAGGACATACCCAATTTTCATATATCCCGAAATGGAAAAAACTTATATTTTTCAAAATTGTGTTTGGTATTGAACCAAATTTAATTATGAAAACACGAAGAAAACGAAAAACAAGAACCCCCCCAAATGTTGACGACCCCCGCAAACGATATAAGGACCATTTATAACAGCGAAACTGTTGGTTATGCAGAGAAATCATATAAAAACAGATTTAAAGAATTTTAATTCTATAATTTCGCATTTTGTTTCATCAAAGCTGGACTAGGCGTTCTTGAGGTAATCCTCCAAAACTTGTATGTAGGAGCTTAAAAGCTTTAAGCCCAAAGCGGCAAGGGTTAACATACTCCAATCGTGCTCAACATTTGGCTATCCTAAAATCTGCAAAGACTTATCATTTTTGGGGGATGGCTCCGACAAAAATCTGAATTTTTTTTTCCACATATAACTTCCGACCGACCTAATGACCATGAATGGATTAATGCCAATTGCCAGCTTAGCCTTGACATACAAGTCCAGGGACGAAAGGCCAAGAAACATTTCCAAAGCCACTTGCGTCGTGCTTCTTCTAGCCCCAGTAATCCCCATTAATAAATAACAAATCACAAGTACTTTTTTCTTGACATGTACTTTTATTTTACAACAAAATACTTTTATTGTACCAAATAGTAGTTTTTATTCATCAAGATATATATATATATAATAAAACGGTCCACGTATATAAACCCATCACTTGAGAACTGTTGGAGCGATTTGTCTGAAATTTATTTTTTTCGATTCGAGATTTTCAGAAATTTGTTTGTAAAGAAAAAATCCCCTCCAGGTGGCGTAATGGTGAATTTATATCTAAAACTTGGATGCATGGACCAATTCAACTGATATTTAGAATGAATATTTGTTTGAGCATAAAAAAAATTTTATGTACAAATGCCACCTATCGCTCTGGGATAGTTTTATGATCAAAATTGGAACGTATGGACAAAATGTTGTGAATTTATATCCATTTATTAAATGGAAGTTAAATTACAACAAAACTGTTTCGATTATAATATATTTTAATAGTTAACATAGCCAAAAGTTTTATGAGGTTATGTCAAAAATTGTATATGATGCAGTAAAATGGACTTTTGATATGGTTTTAGTGATCCCGAAAACATAAATAAGTCATGATCTGATCTCGAGCTCATTATATCATTTTTTTTAAAGCTTGTAAATAAAATTGATGTTTTTAGCTCGAGGTCAGATCATGACTGTTATTTGTTTTACCACATCACATCATATTTTAGACATAACCACGAAAACTGTAACTTTAGGATCGAATTTTGATGTTTCTTAGGTTACGATAAAAACATGACGGGATTAGATAAAATTCAGATTCATCGCCCCCAAAAGCATAATAAAGTCAAGGTCTGATCTCTAGCTCATAACCATGACTTCATTAAATTTTTGTGATCGTTGAAACTGATTTTTATCCAGGACAGGTTCTCTCCGACAGCAGAAAATTTTGAGAAGTTATTTATATTGAAATTATGCAAAATGTTTACATAATTTGAAAATATCATTGCGCCTATATTACATCGTAGTACTATCCAAAGTTTAACACAAAATTATCAATTGAGATATTTTTTAACAAACTAATTTTATGGCGATTCAAAAACTTTTAAGTTAACAATATGATACACCAATATTTTTTTTTTAAATCTTATTATTTGCAAATCTTTTCTTGCTAAAATTCAATATAAATTCGTTTAGAAACTAGTATTTAAAATATTACCCCACATTTATTTGAACTGTTCTTTTAAAGAAAAAACATTTAAAACCTCATTTGCTTCACAAAAAACAAAAAAAAAACCAACGATAAAAACTCCTTCCAACTATCGATGATTGTGAAACTTTTGTCACAAACATAGTTCTGTCTGTCATTCACACAGAACTGCTAAAACTATAAATGTCCTTTGAAGACCAAAATAAATGGCACTGCACACACAAAGAAAAAACAAGCTGCTCGTGAAATCGAAATAACATTTCGTTTATAAAATAACCTTTTCTCCTGTTCTATTTCTCGTCTGTCTCTCTACCTAACGCTATCTGTATCTGTATCCAACCTCAGAATAGAATAGTGGTGGCAGTTTTAAAAACAATCACACACCAATAAAGTTTTACTGTGGTCCACATACAATTTTGTATCTTTCTTCGGCCAAGACCACCACATTTTTTTTTCTGTGCCCTCTCACCAGCTGATGGCAGTAGTAATTGCCACATATGCTTTTCCTGCATTTAGGATACATTTGCACACAGAATTGGTTGGCAGTAGCAGTTGTAGTTGTATTAGTAGTAGTTATCAAAGGATAACGAGTCTTTTACCTGTATAATAGTTTTCGTTTAGATTTGCACACATATATTTTTAAGTTTTATAGCTTTATTTAAGATGTAGGTATTGCTCTTTTTTTTTGTTCCTGCAGCTGCCATGTTTTATACAAGTTGGAAGGATGAAGGTGAACTAGCAAGGCATTCGTAGGATATTGCTAACCATTGGCTATCATTTGTCGTTAACCTTCACCTGAAACATCTCAATTTATAACTTTTTTTCCCCCCTCTCACAGTGTTACCGGTTGAGGGTTCTTTTTGGGGCGGGGGTGCCAACTATCCATTTATTTATTATTGGTTATCAGTAACAACTTTTCCACTATGCAAACTATTTGCAGTGCTCTTTTTTTTTGTGGCACTCTATATCAAACATTAGTTAGTGGCTACATATATAAAGTGTTTTATGTGAAGGTTTAGAAACCAAAACTTGCAATGACCTCAAAAACTTGATATGCTGTATGTGTGGTGGAGGGGCGGGGGGACAAAGTTTAGAGGATATGTTGGTCAGTTACAGCAATATGTAAGAGAAATTTATTAAATTTGCAAACAGATAATTTGCAGTAGCTACTAACGTAACTGATTACAAGGGTAATAAATGTAGAGTTCAATACGTGGTAATTAAGCTCATTCGCTTTGGGTTATCTTGCAAAAAAAAAATTTATTTACTAAACATGCAGTATGCATTAGATGGAGTACAGGACATAAAGTATGTTCATGTATATAGCTATTGATGACATTGCGATTTGAGTTACATTGACATAATATTTGATCTTATATGTGGAGTATACCCGCTGGGGCCGTTAACGATGATATTTTCTGAAGTATTTCTCACTCGAAGACTACCAGAATAGCTTGATAAGCTTGTGCCATTATGTAGCAAGACAGTTAGGATCAGTGTCTAGTAGAGTTGGATCTTTGTCCGTCGAAAGAGGGCTTTTCGATCAAATCTTACCTAGCACATAGTAGCAGCGGTTTGCGATCAATACTAATCTCTTGACTTCCAGGCTGACATTATTTTTGTTTAAGACGCTGTCAATGTATACAAAAACATCTACCATTTCAAAGTTATAGTTGTCAACGCTCAAGCAGCTTCCCAAACGAAATGCTTGAAATGGCTGCAGTAACATCACGAAGTCCTCGGCAAATGATCTCTTAATCATTGGCACACTCGAGCAGCATGTGATTTTTATGAAAGATTGTACCAGTCATTCTTACTGCACCCTTCCGCATGATCGGATGACAGATTATCGCTTTGTCTAAAGCTTCGCTTGGTTGTTGTTGTTGTTGTTGTAACAGCTGGTGGTTAGCTGGAGTGATAATTCCTTATACCGATTTTCAATTTATCGGCACTCGATCGGGCATATAATCCGATTATCATACGATCATTATTGGCAACTCTTTTTCGTTCCTTTGTAGATAACAAGGTTTGTGTCAAGGATTGTTAGGTGTTGTTGTTGGTGTACTGTATCGACGGTGGCCCTGCAGATTTTGATGGGTGCTGCCCCGCTGGATCTTGTTATTATCCGTCGTACGACGGATTTCAAGTCCAGGAAAGGGTATCCACTCATGGGTTTGGACTGGCTTGTGGATTTTTGGCGAGTGTGTCTTGCTGAGATGGCAAACACGTTGGGATGAGAGCGAAACGGACTTAACACATTGAGTGCCAAGCGGTTTTGACGAAAACCTTCCCAGGAGGCCAAACATTTTTTTTTTGTTAATTGCGTGTATTAGTGATAAAAAACGATTTCTGTGATATCCCCAGTCCATTGTGACCCTTACTTTTTATTTTATATAGGCTTTTATGTGTCGTACATTTCTGTACGACGTGGCACTGCACGACGGGTGCGCATTTGTAAAAGTCGCTGTCGTACAAAAACGTACGACGCTTTTTTTTTTTGTTTTTCTTCTTTTTCTTGTTTTTTATTTTAGTTTGTTTTCTTTTTTCTTTTCTTTTTAGTTAAAATAAAAATATAATAAATTAAAAAGCAAATACCTACTATGTCGAAACGATCGTTGAGAGAAAAGGAGATATTGGAAGTATTGACGGAGAGTGATGAAGATTTTTCTAATGATGATGATTGTGATTGGATACCGGAGGTTTCGGATTCTGACTCTGAGCCTGACATAGATGCTGTGGGAATCGATGATATGTTGTTTGAAGATGGTATCAATACGGAAGACGAAGCTGACGAAGCTGTCGAAGCTGAAGAAGACAGTTTAACAGCAGACGCGGAAATGTTGAATACCGAAGGCAATTGGACTGAATTTTCATCACGTCAAAAGACCTTTACATTTACTGGAAAATCTGGTATCCAGCAAAATATTTCACCAGTCATTTCCTGTTTGGATACATATTTGCTATTTGTTGACAACGATATCATTGATTTAATTGTCAAAGAAACCAACCAATACGCACAAGAGATTTTGGACAAAACCGCCGTAACTAGATCTTCGAGAAAAAAACAATGGGTACCGACAACAAATCTTGAAATTAAAAAGTTGCTGGGACTTCTTTTATGGATGGGTTTGGTGAAAGTTGGGTCTCTTTCGGATTATTGGTCAAAAAATCACCTATATAACTTTACCATTCCTGGAAAAACAATGTCCCGAAATCGTTTTCAGTTGCTACTGAGCTTCATGCACTTTGCAGATAATAGTAACATTATTCCAGGTGATCGACTTGGAAAAATCCAACCATTGTTAGATATGCTCCAGATGCGGTACCAAAAAGTTTATGTACCAGGAGAAAGTATCGTTATTGATGAAACACTGATTCCTTGGAGAGGCAGACTTGTTTTCCGCCAATATATTCCCAATAAGGCTCATCCGTATGGTATAAAACTGTTTAAACTTTGTTCTACTGAAGGATTTACCTGGTCATTGAAAATATATTCTGGAAAATCAGCTACTGGGGTAAGAGAAATTGGCTTAGCAAAAAATGTTTGTGAATATTTAATCACTGATTTGAAAGGAGAAGGTCGTACATTATACGTTGACAACTTTTATACCAGCTACGAACTCGCTCGCTCAATGCTAAATAATAAAACCCACCTTGTCGGCACTCTTCGCGCAAACAAGAAATATTTGCCAAAAGATGTGATGAATTCTGCGCTTAAAAAAGGTGAATTGGTGGCACAAGAAGATGAAAACGGAATAGTAGTACTAAAATGGAAGGATAAGCGAGATGTCAGAATGCTTTCAACAAAGCATGCTCCAGTGATGATATCCGATACAAATCAAGATCATGATCCAAATATGCCATCAACTAGTAGAGCAAAAAGACGCAGAAGTATAGCTAAGTCAAAACCGTTAGCTATCATGGAATATAACAAAGGAAAAGCTGGAATAGATTTGTCGGACCAAATGGTATCGTATGGTAGCACCCTACGCAAAGGGGTGAAGTGGTATAGGAAATTGGCAATTGAATTATTACTTGGCCTGTCAATAGTAAACGCCCATATTGTTTATAAGGAAGCTACAAAGAAAAACATCAACATACGCAAATTTCGTCAAAGTGTAGCTAATGACCTTTTGGATCTAACATCTCCGCAATCAGTAAACCCCGGCAAACACATTATAACTAAAAGGGTAGATGCCAACAATAAACCAATTCGACGTTCTTGTGTTTTGTGTTACGCAACTGCAAAAAAACAGCTGGACCGGAAAACAGCAAGGAATCACTTGAAAAAAACGAGTACTTACTGTCCAAAATGCCCCAATACCCCGCACTTGTGCCTGGATTGTTTCCCAAAATACGCCCATCTAAAATAAAAATATGTATACTTACTTTTTTCCTATCAAAAATGAATTTAAAATTGAATTACTTGTAAATTTAATGTAAATTTCAAAAAAATACATTTCATACATTTATCACTCAATAAAACCTCAAAAAATCATCCTAGACCCATGGATGCTTTTGCAAAAATATTCAGTAAAGTATTCTTTATTTAAAAATCGTAACAAATTTCACTCAGTGTCGTATATAAAAGAACGACAGGCTTTAAGATCAAGCAATCACTGTCGTACGGAAACGTACGACGTGGCACCTTAAAGGACTTTGTCTAGTGTTAGGAAACCTGACTTTGGTTTTAACCTTTGCATTGGTTTTCTAACAACAGGACATGGGTCGCTCAATGTCTTTTTGCATAAGAGAACCCTGTCCGACCGCGCTTCGTGAACCTGCGGAGAACCCTCTAAAGATTGGTTGCACGTATTAAGTGTTTGTCCCTTATATGATGATATAAGGGATCTCCAGGGCTAAGCGCTTACCAGATAAGGCAGTTAGTTGGATGTGGGTGAGATACTCTCTACTCCAGCAGCTTTAGCTAGAGCAATGGAGTTTGCTTCCAGACTGTTCGCACGACGTAGAGCTATTTCGAGATAATTGTTGAAGCGGATGTGCTGACCTTAATAAGGCAGGTCTTTCAGGGGTGTTTGAGATCGTGAGACTGTTTGATGAAGTCGATCCCACAATCTAGTGCTGCCTAATGACGATTGCCACTGTCCGTTGCGGCGGCACTAGTCGCTGAACTGCAAGGAGTTGAAACTAGTAGTAGTTTCTACGAAGTACCACCAGAGGCCATTTTCTGGTACCATGGGTGAAAAGGGATTTACGGGTGCAATGTCTCCAGTAGGTGCCCTTGTTCATCCGTTTCTTATGGATCTCACGGGGGTTCAGACGGGCTAAGCCTTCTAAATACATGGTAGCCGTTCACCATCGTCGAATGGGAGGGGTTTGGAATTTCACCCGCCTCCCATCGGTGTGGTTACTACATCCATGCAATGTAGTATCGACCGTCCTCATCTACTTGGGTTGCTAATGTGTTGGCATTAGTACTTGCGAGTATGTAAAAGTTTCAGTCGGAATTTTCTTTTCTGCGTAAGGTGACCAATCTAGTGAAGTATGGGTTTTTAAAAACACTAATTGGTGGCAGCTGCGAAAACTCCCACCGGTGAGCGTGACCGGTAGCGAGGGGATCAGGAGCGTCGAGACTTATTCTCTCCTGAACGGTTGGTTGTTGGCGCCCTTGTGGGAATATCAGGCGGGGTGTTGTTTTAACCCAAATTGCTGGTAGAGTCTTCGGGTTCGATGTAGAGTTACATTGTAACCGGGTGCTACAGACCCACAGAATAGCAGAGGTGGTAAGATAGGCCTCACCAGAAGGGGGTATGGCCCTTACTGCCATACCCAAATAGGTATCCCCTGGCTGAAAGAAAGAGCCGACAATTGCGGAAGCTTACTTCCAAAACTCTTGACTCTTTGCTTGTGTTATCCCAAAGGCAATCTCATTGTAATTTGCCCAGTGTGATCAGCACAATATGGGAAAGGCATTCACGGCGAGACTCATGTAAAACTCTCGTGGACTCTGCATCTTTGTAATCGATGAAAAGATTGTAGGTGTTGATCTGCATTTCTTGGGTCTTCTTCAGGATTTATAGTGGTGTAGATATCTGGTCGGTAGTGGATTTTTAAGTTCTACAGCCAGACAAATAAGTCAGTTTCTTTAAGATGGGCTTTAGTCTTTCACATAACACACTCGACAGGAACTTGTATGCGATGGGTAAAAAGCTGATCCCGCGAGAATTGGTGCACACACTTGCATTGTCTGTAATCAGCAACATTCAGATTCCAATCACCGGGACGCACTCATTTAGCCATATGATGCTTATAACACAGTACAACACATGATTTTGGGACTCAATTCTGAAAGCTGCACGTGAAACTAGCCCCAAAAAGTAGAAGTTCTGCATCATTCGTTTTGTCAAGTTACATGCCATAATAATTTAATATCGATTTGAAGTTAGTAAGTATCGTATAGGGGAATTTGTCACGTTTAAGGCTCTTTTGTTTGACATAACATAAATACTATATAGTGGCGTATGATTATTATAAGTAATATTCCACGTAAATCATACGCCATGGAGTACAACAGTTTTATTGCAACTGCTACAATATAAACCCAGTTCAAAATCATTTGATGAATGGAAAAGTGAAACTGTTGCTTATGTAGGGAAATGTTATATGAACAGATTAAAGGTATTGTAATTCTGAATTTTTTTAAATTTATTACAGTTATTCTCGAGTTATGTCAAACAATATAGCCTAAAACGTGACAAAGTCCCCTATACGAAACTTACTAACTTCAAATCGTTATTAAATTATTATGGCATGTAAGTTGACAAAACGAATGATGCAGAACTTCTTCTTTTTGGGGATAGTTTCACGTGCAGTTCTCAGAATTGAGTCCCAAATATCTATAAGCTGAAAAATGTTGTACTGTGTTCGTAAACGAAAAGCTTTGGTCTTTAGTGACGTCAAATTGATATTTTTAAACCGAGCAGAGTATGAAAATGTTCTCTTTATATTTGCCGCATACTCTGAGAGTCCGTGGCCAGATTTCCATCGCTATCCATACAGGTTCGGATCCCAGTTCCAAAACCTTTGATTTTAACCTTTTGGTAGAAATTTCGGGCTTCACCTCTATCCCTGTGTTTTTCGATATTTTGTCTCCTTCTTTTCTTACATAGATGCTTTTACCGCCTGAATAGGCATTTTGTGTCTCTCCTCTTCTCACTATATCGTACCGTCACAGCACCTATTTAATTGGCTGCAGTTTTTCTTTGTATGCAGAAAATCTTCCTCAGACAGTTTATTGGGGCAGCCAAAGGCACTAAGACAGCTGTTGTGTTGAGCTACAGTAACATCTGTTACCTACTCCCTCAAACGCATAGGTGTTAGGTTGCTCAACATTGCGCATTCTCAAATTTGCTACGGAAGTTCAGTGACACAGCCCGCGTCACATGACACGTTATGTAACGGGCGTTGTTAGCTGTTTGGGGACCACCAAAGAGAAATTGTGATTATTGTCGTAAAAAATTCAGGAAAATTCGTGTAGAGGTGCAGCCCTTACTAAGGTATAAACACTCATACCGAAAAAAACAGGCATGACACTTACAAATGTAATGACCGAAGTACAATATAATTTACTATCATATGTGCGAGCAATAAAACCCTTAAAAATATTTGGTGTTTATAGCCAACGCACCATTACTAAAAATTATTTTGAATATAAGACTACAACATATGCTCTTTTAACAATCTTAACAACAATCTAGTAATATGATAATTTTTCAGGACAGGCTCGTCCAAAACCAAAAACTCGTCTGATATTCACGACAACTCGTATGGTATTCAATAAAACCTTTGATTTACGATTTGTTTATTAGCCATAATTTGCTAAATGTTCACACACACACACACACATAAGCCCCCACCAACAACCTGCGTCATCAGTATTCACATACTATATGTTGTCAAACAAAAATTCTCACTTAATAATATGTTCACAATTAACAAACAACAAAAAACTAAAACAGACAAAGTTTGGTAAACTTTGATTTTTTTGCTGGCGAAAAACAAACCTTTGACCAATACAGCAATGACATGTTTACTAATACAAAAAAAAAAAAACAACAGAGAAAACTTTTGCACGAAATCACTACTAACGCCAACAGCTAGCGAGGGCGAACGGTAGGGAGTTAGGCAGCATCAACAGCTACTGATAGCAAACACGACCCGAATTCGAACAACAACCAATCACTACCAGCACCACCATCAGCACCATAGTATATATATGGCGCCGCAAAAACATTTCTCTATATAAATTGAGATGTGGGGGCAAATAAACAACAAATAACTTTTTTTCCAACTCTGGGCACAACAACAACACAACAACTAGCGATTCGATATGAACCAAATTTTCACATAATACACAAATACACACATAAGGCACTGAGTCCACACCACCACCCCTTTCCCCAACCTTTTGAATTCATAAAAAAAATATCACCGAGAAAAATAAACATTCACAACATCCTATCTACAATTTGATTTCATTTTAAATGAAATTGTAGATTTTTTCATAGTTTTATTTTGATTTTTTCGAATTTTTTTTCCACTAGCGGTGGGGTTATTCGCTGCGTTAACGGTTTGTATGAAACAAAAATTGGTACCCCCATCAGGGGTTTAATTATAAACAGGAGGGAGAGAGAGCGAGCGAGAGTACCAGTAGGCTTTTGCTTGTGTGTTGTGTGTTATTAAGATAATCTGAAAAGTGTTATACTTCCAATTCTTTGAAATGTTGAAGGACGGTTTATTTTACTATATTCAAGTTATTGACATAATCGTGAATGAAACAGAAGTGGTCCATGATGATGAGTTTTTATTGTTCGGAGAGAGAGGAAAGGAGGGGAGTATCGCCAGCAAACAGTGAGGCGGAAAAGTCTGTTATCGCAGAGTAACACTCTGGTATTTTAAATTGTACTATATAACAATGGAAAATTGATGAAGAATTTGTCCACTGGGCAAGGGCATGTTGGCTGTTATGAGGTGGTTGTAGAAGAAATATAGAAATAGCAGTTGAAAAGAAGTTGGCTTTACAATTTAAAGTTTACACAAAACCAGTTGGGCATTTGAAAAGGTATCGTAAACATAGCATTTTCCTAACTTTTCTCACACATGATTACCTCTCTTTCACGAATTTTCTCTACAACGTAGGAAACGGCGATCACAGTGACTGCGTTATAGAGAAGTGCGACTGTATATCCGAAAATGCAATTGTCAATATTAATATTCAAGTGGACCCGGCAATTCTGCGCTATTGTAATGTTACCGAAAATTTCTAATATGTTTAGCTTGCTTAAATCTTGCTTAAAGCAGTAAAGTGGCTAACGTCAAGCATCGATCTTATACGCTCTGTAAACAAATCGTTACACCAAGTTAATCCTTAACCTGGTCAAACTAATAACGTCTTATTGTATCAAAAGTTATCTCTCTATGACTTTTGATCAATAATTGAAAGTTTACATGCTTATTCAAGTGCCGAATACTACTTGTTTATAAACTTTTATCTGTGTAAATGGTTAAAACCCAAATTTCCAAAGATCGAAAGTTGAAATTATAAAGACATAATATTTCATTTGCTCAGTGGCAGCAAATTCATATCTATAGTATCGAATTTATTAGATAGTACTTGGTTCGTATACAATTCTGTGTCAGTATTTGCCCTTAAAATGTATCAGAATCGTGTAAAAGAGATTGTTTTGTCAGAATTTACCGATATAATTTTTCTGACGAGATATTGCCAATTTTTTTTAACAGTCATTGACCACTACTGATACAATTCTAAAAATCATATTATTAAAATGCTGAAAAAGTCTCAGTAAACAAAATATAAGAACATCATGAAGTTAAGAAAAAACCGTTGTAGTCATTGCTATTTGCTTTATCAATAGAACTTTTTGATAAAATAAAAATACTATTTGATATAATAGGAATAATTGTTGGGACCATTAAAATACTGTTTTGTAAAAAAATAGTATTCTTATGGTGTAAAATAAAAGTACTTATTAGTAAACTAGCTGACCGGGCAGACTTCGTCCTGCCTAAAGAAGTATTGACTTCAATGTTATATTTTTGGGTGGAATGATATCCTCATCGAAGTTAAACAACAACTTTTGAGGTACGATAAAGGATAATATTTTTGTAACGACAGAAATTTATTACAAAGCTTTTAATAAAACGTCTGTAGGAGAACCAAAGAAGTGTACATATGTTAATCAGTGGGACTTTCTACACGTAAACATGCCCTTCAGCTGAACTGAAATGCAAACTGTAATCTTTTGAAATCAAACGGCAAACGGTGTCGGTATTATTGGAATACATAGTAGCAATACATCGATTTCCTTATATTTTCTGGTTAAATTTAATTTAAGAAGGATACCTCAACCATGTATTGCTTCTTAAATCCTGTAATGCGCGATCAATGGGTTCCAACGATTTTTTATATGTAGGGTTTTCAGAAAATTGCAATTTATTGCGCTACTCTGCGAGGAGGATGCAGTATTCAACGCAACACGTTTTGCGATCAAACATTTGACAAAATCAACTATATCAAAACCGATGCTCTACCCGTATTTGATTTTACTTACAATACAGGTCTCAAATAAGGCATATCAAATATCAACTCGAATGCTGCTATAGTCCTCCATCTTTGCGTTTGTATGACAGAATTGGGCAGGGCAACCGCTTTTTGAGCTTGATCACGCATATTCGTGTTTATTGCACACCCTATTTTAAATGCCTCTTTTTTCCTTTAAAATACGTATACTTATCTTAATTGAATCCACACCAAATTTCATGGTCATTCGCAAAATAGTTCTTCAGACATCACATTATAACAAATTAAGTTTAACGAGCAGGGCCACGCCTAACGATCTTGTTCTTCAGATACAGCACTTTAACAAAGTATCTCCCATGGGCGGGGCCACGCCTAATAATCAAAGCACGACTGTTTTTGACCTAATCATGTTGCATCCACTAATAATTTAAAGTCACTTATTGTATTACCATTTCTGGTAATGGTGTGGAATGGGTGGACCACACCTGAAGAACATCGTTTGAATGCTGTACCATACTATAAGTTTCAAAATTTATATACATTAGACCGACTCACCAAATAAAGTATCTTTGTTCCACCCCTTAAAATGTACCTTGGCTTGTTTTATGATGAACCCCTAAAAATTTCGTAGCTAAGATTACGATCCAGTGAACTGGACGGTTTTTAAAAATTTTCTTTTTTTGAGTTTTTCAAAGATTTTTGATATTTCGTTAAAGACTGTATGCGCAATATTAGTATCATAGAAAAGACGCATCCAATGGTATGAAAACCATGCCCACAAATGTCCTTATCAAGTCATTTTTTCAGGAAAATGCTGCACAAATATGGATTTTTAAGTTTTTAGTAGCGACATTTTTCTGATTTGAACGTCAGATTGACATATATTTATCCTTATTCGATTTAAGTAAACACGTGTTTCAGATTATTTCCCTAACATCTTTATTTTAGTGTATACTGCACAGTGGTTCCTTTTTGGTTTTTTTTGGAATTAATTCTGTAACTTTTGAACGGATAATGCTATCTTGATGAAATTTGAAATAGTTAAAGCTGAGGTGTTTTCGAGATGATTTGGAAATACTTGGCTCCCTAGGGGGTGTGGGGGCCACTGCGTGGCCCTCCAAAGTTGGTCACCTCGGGTGTTTCAAAATTTCAAATGCTTGAGGAATGTGCATTTATGAACCGATTTAAAAGATATTTTGCATTTAGATAGTGCTTCGAAAAACCTTCAAAAAACATGCTTACATGCACATGTTATCTCATTTATGTCAAGAGATATTTGAGAAAATAAAAAAAATTGTGTCATTTTTGGACGAGGTTGATTTGGTATTTTTAAGGGTGTGAGCTCAGTTTTTCCTTGATTTTAAAGATATTTCTATCGTTAGTTAGCTTATAAAATTCTGAATGAAATTGCTGAAAAAATAATGCAAATATTTTGTTCCAATCAAAAGTTATAAGCATCGCAAGTAAAAGTTTCCAAAAAAAGGCATATTTTTACTGTTTTTTTGCAAAAAGGCGACTACATTCTTTCGTTTGTAAAAAAAATATTTCTTCCGGGAAGTGGCAATTTCTTAATTATTCCTCATAGAAATGTTGATGCAGATGCATTTAATGCTAAATTTGAATCAGTTCAGCAAAATGGTTCCCCGGCAAGGGAAGTCAAAAATACCCCATTTTTGAAAAAAAAAATTTTTTGTTTTTGAAAATTCTCAAATCGCAAAGCGCCAACGAGAAAGCTCATTATATATTTTTTTGACCACATATGTGGACTAGTTAACCGTAACGTATTTCAACATCCCTGCCATAAACAAAGACAGTGTGGCCATTTTAGTAAAAATTTCGGAATTTTGGAACATATTTTCCCCGTTTTGGGAATTTGGGTATTTTGATGTAACATATGGCAACATATTGTTATCCGATTTTTTAAGGACAATTTTTTGTACATTATTCCAAAATTTCATTAAGATATTCTAGTCCGTTTGAATTTTACCCTAGTTTCATATAAGATATTATTTCTCCAAAAAATACGTTTTGACCAAATTTTATATTTGACTCAAAATCCTGCCCAAGATAAAATGTGCTTTTAATAAATTTTTATAAATTATTAAACCTTATGTTATTCCCTTTCGAACGATATGCAATACTTGTATGTCAAGAGTTTATTTACTGTTTATAATTATAATCAAACTTTACTACCTCTGTAAAAAAGTATATATCATGAAACACATATATATATGGGGGCTATATCTAAATCTGAACCGATATGCTTAGTTTTGTTACCACATTAGAATAGTAAAAAAAAATAAGATGTGCAAAGTTTTGTTAACATCAGAGCAAAAATGTGGTTTTTGGCAACAATAATCTATAAAAGGTTATGCTAATTTGTATGGGAGGTACCAGAAGGGGCGGGGCAAGTGGACCCATTATTTTAGTATATACTTCACGCTGTCAAATAATAATACCATCCAAATTTTAGCTTCGTAGAGCCCTCCAGCATGAAGCTAGTGGCAGAATAGTGGTTTTAGTAATATAGGTCATTTTGTATGGGAGGTACTTGAGGGGGCGTGACTATTTCGCCCATTTTCCAACCAACCCCGCGACATTTGATTCTTATGCCACTGGTAAATTTATATTCAAATTGATTAAGAACTACTCCAGTTATCGTCTTAAACACTTACCCAGCCGGCCAGACGGACATAGCTTTATTGGGTTAAAAAGCTCCAAAACTTATTTTTTGTAAAGAAATCTAGGGTCTCAGTTATTTGTTCTGTTGTGTTTAACTTTTTCCCGTTTAAAATTATATATTCTCTCTACCATGTAGCTGAGCTTGTACAAATTTTATTAAAAATTGTAATAATAACACACAAAATCCACAAAAACATATAAATATTGCATTAAAAATCAAATTTTTAACTTAAAAAAATAATTTTGCTTAACACATTTATGTAATTAGAGACATTTTTAGTACACATGAGACTAAAACATCATTATGGAGTCGTTACTTATTAATAAAACTTACATGCTCATAGACTCTTTAATTAAGTTATTTATGATTTATAAATCCCTATGCACAGGAATGCGAGACAAATTACGAAAAATGTCCCTTATTGCATAAATATGTTAAGCAAAATTATATTTTAAGTTAAAAATTTGATTTTTAATGCAATATTTATATGTTTTTGTGGATTTTGTGTGTTATTATTAAAATTTTTAACAAATTTTGAATAAAATTTGTACAAGCTCAGCTACATGGTAGAGAGAATATATAATTTTAAACGGGAAAAAGTTAAACACAACAGAACAAATAACTGAGACCCTAGAATTCTTTACAAAAAATAAGTTTTGGAGCTTTTTAACCCAATAAAGCTATGTCCGTCTGGCCGGCTGGGTAAGTGTTTAAGACGATAACTGGAGTAGTTCTTAATCAATTTGAATATAAATTTACCAGTGGCATAAGAATCAAATGTCGCGGGGTTGGTTGGAAAATGGGCGAAATAGTCACGCCCCCTCAAGTACCTCCCATACAAAATGACCTATATTACTAAAACCACTATTCTGCCACTAACTTCATGCTGGAGGGCTCTACGAAGCTAAAATTTGGATGGTATTATTATTTGACAGCGTGAAGTATATACTAAAATAATGGGTCCACTTGCCCCGCCCCTTCTGGTACCTCCCATACAAATTAGCATAACCTTTTATAGATTATTGTTGCCAAAAACCACATTTTTGCTCTGATGTTAACAAAACTTTGCACATCTTATTTTTTTTTACTATTCTAATGTGGTAACAAAACTAAGCATATCGGTTCAGATTTAGATATAGCCCCCATATATATATGTGTTTCATGATATATACTTTTTTACAGAGGTAGTAAAGTTTGATTATAATTATAAACAGTAAATAAACTCTTGACATACAAGTATTGCATATCGTTCGAAAGGGAATAACATAAGGTTTAATAATTTATAAAAATTTATTAAAAGCACATTTTATCTTGGGCAGGATTTTGAGTCAAATATAAAATTTGGTCAAAACGTATTTTTTGGAGAAATAATATCTTATATGAAACTAGGGTAAAATTCAAACGGACTAGAATATCTTAATGAAATTTTGGAATAATGTACAAAAAATTGTCCTTAAAAAATCGGATAACAATATGTTGCCATATGTTACATCAAAATACCCAAATTCCCAAAACGGGGAAAATATGTTCCAAAATTCCGAAATTTTTACTAAAATGGCCACACTGTCTTTGTTTATGGCAGGGATGTTGAAATACGTTACGGTTAACTAGTCCACATATGTGGTCAAAAAAATATATAATGAGCTTTCTCGTTGGCGCTTTGCGATTTGAGAATTTTCAAAAACAAAAAATTTTTTTTTTCAAAAATGGGGTATTTTTGACTTCCCTTGCCGGGGAACCATTTTGCTGAACTGATTCAAATTTAGCATTAAATGCATCTGCATCAACATTTCTATGAGGAATAATTAAGAAATTGCCACTTCCCGGAAGAAATATTTTTTTTACAAACGAAAGAATGTAGTCGCCTTTTTGCAAAAAAACAGTAAAAATATGCCTTTTTTTGGAAACTTTTACTTGCGATGCTTATAACTTTTGATTGGAACAAAATATTTGCATTATTTTTTCAGCAATTTCATTCAGAATTTTATAAGCTAACTAACGATAGAAATATCTTTAAAATCAAGGAAAAACTGAGCTCACACCCTTAAAAATACCAAATCAACCTCGTCCAAAAATGACACAATTTTTTTTATTTTCTCAAATATCTCTTGACATAAATGAGATAACATGTGCATGTAAGCATGTTTTTTGAAGGTTTTTCGAAGCACTATCTAAATGCAAAATATCTTTTAAATCGGTTCATAAATGCACATTCCTCAAGCATTTGAAATTTTGAAACACCCGAGGTGACCAACTTTGGAGGGCCACGCAGTGGCCCCCACACCCCCTAGGGAGCCAAGTATTTCCAAATCATCTCGAAAACACCTCAGCTTTAACTATTTCAAATTTCATCAAGATAGCATTATCCGTTCAAAAGTTACAGAATTAATTCCAAAAAAAACCAAAAAGGAACCACTGTGTACTGTACATCTTTAATACAGACTTCTGATCTTCACCGCATAACCTATATCGTCAACTAAATAATTCTTCAAGTAAATACAATTGGTTTTCTTGTGACATGGTGTAATTAACAAAAAATATGCCTTGTCTAAATATAAGTTTCGTTTCTCGCGAATTAAATAGCATTTAGTTCAGAAAAATGTCGCTACTAAAAACTTAAAAATCCGTATTTTTTTGCAGAATATCGCTGAAAAAGGACTTGTCAGGACATTTGTGGCCAAGTTATTCATACCGTTGGATGCGTCTTTAAAAAATCTTTCCTATGATACTAATGATCTTAATCCTAGGCACGAATTTTTTTGGGGGTGGACAGAAGATACTTTTTTTGGCCCCATACAAAATGAGTCGCTCTAATATACAAACATAAATGAAGTATTTGTCAGAGCCTATTAAATATTTCAATATTTAAATTTTCACAATTTAAAACTTTTGAACATTTTTTGTATGGGAAAATCAAAAATCGACTCAATAAATGGACCACATGATTCAAATGCGATGTTTAAGTAACCTATAACCATCCTCGAAAGAATGCCTTTCTATTGATGCCGGTTTGTTGCACATCGGTTGGGTGATTTTGAAGTCTATAGCGGTCATACGTAGAAACAAATGTTCACTTTTATATATATAGATTAAAAGTACTTCTTGGTATAATAAAGGTACTGCGTTGTACATGTAATTGTTCTATATTCTACAATAATAGAACACTTTGGTACAATAAATTGTACTTTTTGGATACAACAAATGTACTTTTTGGTACAATAAATAAACTTTTTTTGTATAATAATAGTACTTTTCGGTACAATAAATTGTACTCTTTGATACAATTAACGTACCTTTTAGTACACTAAATTTTCTTTTCGGTACAATGAATTGCACTTTTCGGTACAATGAATTGCACTTTTTGGTACAATATATGTAATTATTAAGTCGAGTATTATCTGTGAGGGACCGGCCGCGACATAGTGATTAGAACGCGCAACTACCATGCTGGAGATCTGTGGTTCAATTCCCTGTTCCAGTCATCTACATATTTCATTCATTGCCGGCCCCCTCTATTATTTCGACAGCAACTTCACAGTATAAATGTCGAGTCAATCGGCATGTCTAGTAAAAGCTTCTCAAACAGTGACATCTCTTTAGGGCTTAAAAACAGTTTTGCCACGCCCACTTTTATACTACCCCAGATATATTAAGAAGCAGTTCACTTTGTATACAAGGAGCCACACCTACTTCTTCTTCTTATTCGGTAACAGTAACAGAAATTCAATCATCAATTGGGTCTTATGTCATTGCATTTGGGCTATATGTCATTTTGCAGTTAGGTTTTTGCTCGATATGACATGGAGGATATGTCATTTTCGTTTTTGGGAAAATGTTGGTACGCCGAATTTTTGTGCTCAAGGTGGATTTTTAGCACTTTTTTTCTATATATTAAAATGGTTATATCTCGGTACGTCTCGGACAGGTAATATTTCTTTTGTGTCTGAAGCAAAGCTGTATATATTGAATAGGAGAAAACAATGTTGTACAAACCTATCTTGTGTTTAAACGGTTTTCCGCAACTAGAACGTCAAAGCAATTTCTTATCGATAACACTCCTGATATACAAGATTTTCGACAGATTCCTTGTGTCTGAACGCGCCATTATATTTACTTTCGTATATACTGTCTTACGTATGAGTAATAAATAAAATTTCACATAACTCATACGCTCTGGTATAGGTAAACTTCATATCGTCATATAATATGCAATGACCTTAGTAAATAGCTTAACGTTTAACAATTACTAGGTCATACTAAAAACAGATTAACATAAGTTAAACTTAAATAAAGTTTTATTTGCAATAGCCATACCCCAAAATATAAATATAACCGTGTTGAAATATAGAAAAACTGCTACAAATCCACTTTCAGCAAAAAAAATACTTATGTCCATTACATTATTTATGCAGTTAACTTTATAAAACGAACGATGCAGAAGTTCATATTTTTAGGGCTACTTTCACATGGAGTTCTCAGAATTGAGTCTCAATATCATGTGTTGTATTGTGTAAAACTTCCAATGCCTCTACCCAAACACAAATACCAGCTTAGAAGTTAAATCAATTCTGATTGCGATTTCCGAAAATTAATCTTATAACATAGTTAAAGTAATTGGCAAGACTTTAATGTATAATAAACAATCTGTCACTATTAAAGCCCGACTTAAAACTATCTATCAGTTGACATAACCCACAAAATATTTACTCCTTTAACCTTCACTGTGTTTATATATTTACCCAATATACACCTGTAGTTGTTCAGGTCAGCTTATTTACATTTTCTCCCTTACTCTCAGTGCTGCCACTCCCGCCCACTTTGACCATTATGACATTCATTGTTTGAGTTCTTAGTTCTTGTGCCTGAACTGACTACTGCAACCATATTAATTAAGATCAACTGTCATTTGAAGGCATGTTTGTGCATGAACAAATTAAAGTTTTATTTTTTCACAAACGCGGATACCTGTAACTGAATGGAATATATACAAGATAAAACACACAAAAATTATATCGTATACCTGAACATTTGAATTGGCTATATAAACGATATTTTAATATCCGTTTTTGCCACGGTTTTTTCTGTTGTTGTTGTTGTTTTGGTTAACACATTTGCTATTGTTTTTAGGAAAACTACAATATTGCAAAAGTAATTGCAAAAATATTCATTTATGAGAATGAGCTTTAGGTTTTTTTTGTCATTCCGCATTAAGGTTTTTTGTCAGTGATATTTTGCGGAAATTGCGGAAAATAGCTGAAAAACGGCTAACGACATACACCTGAGTGATTTCAGAAGTAAATTATAAAAATATTGCATTTTATATATTGTCCAATGAGGTATGAATAGTGTTTATTTTTCTAGCGAGTACGGTATTGTATATATTCAGCGGCAGGGTTGTGAAATGTTGCCTACATTTAGGCAGCACTTAAATAAAACATATGTAGTGGAATTTTCTATGTGAATTTAAAGCAACCCTACGGGAAAACGAAGCTATCGCAGGACTTGAACTGTGACTAGTCTGTGGTGGGTAGGGGCCGGTCCCTGTTCTAACTCAAATACATGAAGGGGACACGTCACTTTCACATGGGTTTGTCATTGAAGGGAGCAAAACTATGGGAAAAGAAACTAACACAGAACTTCAACTGTGACTAGTCTGTGGTGGGTAGGGGCCGGCCCCTGTTATAATTAAAATATATGAAGGGGACACGTCATTTTCACATGGGTTTTTCATAGGAGGTGTGAGTAGACAACCTATGCCATAACATGGACCACTCCTGTGTCCGTTCTACAGTGTCTGTCTTACATAGGGACAATATTGAGAAAAATGACTCAGACCACTCCTTTGTTGTTTACTCAATTTGTAATTTTTTATTCAATCTTAATGATTGTGTCAAGGAT
This sequence comes from Muscina levida, assembly GCA_964034835.1. Classification (NCBI taxonomy): domain Eukaryota; kingdom Metazoa; phylum Arthropoda; class Insecta; order Diptera; family Muscidae; genus Muscina; species Muscina levida. Next base: position 15,128,046 of record OZ035881.1, read on the forward strand.
CCCGATTATTCTAAATAAACACCGACGTTGAAAATATAGGACAACATTGGAATACTAAACATCAATCAACTTGATTTAATACTTTAGAATAAGTTTGGAGACACCTTCCCTTTTCACCAATTTTTGAACAGAAATCTTAAGTCACTTGCCACCTAAACACTTCCACGTAGGGATTGTTATAAAACATCAGCACATATAAGTAGAATACAGGTTAAGGATAGATCTATGCAATAGACTCACGAAAGTGGATTTCTCAACTATAAGACCAATGTTTTTCTACCTGTCTTATCGAGTATTTGGGAGGTACAATTTCGAGACATGTGATATATAAAATGTGATTATTTCATACGGCCTCTTCTATAGCATATGATAAGAGGGTTTGTCAAATGGAAAACTTGTTTAATGGGGTTCTAAATACTAATCAAATATAGATTAAAATTACTTCCTACAGTGAAATTTATTTTAGATTTTGACAAGTTGAGTACCTTAACTCAATGCTTCTTTTATAGATCTTCAAAGCTAGTTAAATTCCATAGTAACATTGCATTATTGAACATCATCAATTATTGCATGAACTCAGTCTCCTTAAAAACTGCTTACATAAATATTTATTATTTAAAATCTCATTCTTCCATTCCCCAATTTTACTTGATCTCTTCCCCTACCCCACCTTCATACCGACTTTATTGCGTCATACCTACGTCACTCTATTTTCATTGTCCTTCATATTGGTATAACACAGAAAAAAAATCTAGCTATTTCTTCCATTACATTCTTAATTTCTATTTTGTTATTCTAAACATTTATCAACAACTAATTAAAAAGACACATTAAAACTAAACTTTGACAAAGATGAAAAAGTTTTCGTCGTTTTTTTTTGTGTTTTTTTTTTTGCGCTACGTTTTTATCTCTGTGCGGAAACAATTTTCTCTATTTTTAGCAATTCTTTACTCAAAAACCACAAAAAAAAACAACAAAAACTGTTGGTACCCGTATGGCTAATGTTACGTCTTTTGTTGTTGTTGGTTTCTTGTTTTCTTTTTTTATTTCTCATGGCGAGTTTTTTGGTCCGTTGTATTGTAAACTATCGCAGCAAGTATCCAATGTATACGATTGTGTGTGTGTATGTACACGAGAGTCCTTCATATGTGCTTCCCAACTGCAAGAGATTCATCCTCTGTCTGATGTCTGTGCGATAGTAAATTAAGTTTTAGTTGTTTCACTTGTTTGGTCTCTGGTGATGACAGTTTTCTATGTTATCTGTTCAACGTAAAGATAAATACAGTTGCGTTGTCTGACCGAATAACAAGATTCGGCGGGTGAATTAAATGAAGGAAATAATTTGTGTTTATTAAGTGGAAATTGTTAGTAAAAGTTTAGGGGGGGAGATAAATATTTTCTAAAAACTGTTTTATACATAGCTAATTTATGAATTGCATGATTTGACTAGTTAGTGGATAACAAATATAATTATATATAGATATTTATGTTATATACAGCAGATAAATCCTAGTACACAAAATACTAATGATGTAGACCTTTATGATGCCTTGCCACCTGTTCATCCGTTGAGTGGTACCAAATGTGAGAAGGCACAATGTTGAGCAACCTTAAAGGTGTGCTACCACCTATGCATTTTATGAAGTAGGTAACAGAAGTTATTGAAGCTCAACGATTCTGTTAGTGGCTTGCGTAGCCGCCAGAAACTAGGATCAGTCGTGGTGGTCTAATTGGATACTCTCTTTAATAAAAACTTTTATGAAAAGACAATAACCTCACAAACGTTGATGATCACCGCAAACGTTATAAAAACTTTGATTTAAGGATTTGCACCAGGATTGTTCTACAGAGATGGTGCCTCTATCCTATTGCCACATGTCCTCAACAAACACAATGCCGGCATCATTGCCATACAGGAAATGCGATAGGCGGGATAGGTATATACACGGCGAAAAAACTGTAACATCTCTTACAGTTGCCAGGCAAAAATACACGAATTCGAATGTGGATTCAGAGTCGGCATGAAAGTTCTCTCATCTGGTCTCGCGGTTTAACCCTGAAAGTGATCGAATAGCAGTTATCCACATTAAAAAGGAAGATGCCCTTGGTCCATAAGTCGGAAAACACAGGCTACACAACAAAACATCCGATAACGAAGATATCCACAAGGCAACCTGGAAATCCCCTGTCAAAATACATGACACCATAATGATCAAGTGGTAATCGTTAGAAGACATGTCTTAAGCCTTATAGACTTGCGTGTAATGCGCGTTACAAATATTGACTCGGATCACCCCCTAGTTGCACTCGATTAAGAAGACTTACAAAATATCTTTACTAAACGCCTAAGAAGCTATACATCACAAATCTGCATACCACCGAGGTAGCCAACGCCTACTCCAACTTAAAACTTACGTTGTTGTGAATTAGCACGCTTTCTATTTTAAGATTCACAACTAATGGCACCTACTTGTTTATCGATGAATGCGAACGTCACTGTTTAAGAAGCTGTTACTAGATATGTCGATTGACTCGACACTTATACTGCGAAGTTGCTGTCACACAACATCGAGGGGGCCGCCAATGAAAGAAAAATGTATTTATATTTCCAGGAGTCGAACCTGGGATCTCCCACATGGTAGTCGCGTGTTCTAACCATCATGCCACAGCCGGTCCCCCCTACTCCAACTAACTCCCTAAATTACTGCAACCAAACCCTCCTAAGTCGGATGTTCCCGACTTATAGTGGCAGCATATTACGGTTCTATAACTAATACCGTAACGACCGTACTGGGTTACACAAAACCATGCTCCGACAAGCCTAGGTACGATAAGGGATTTCGAGCATTATCTGAGCAAATGAATGTTGCATAAAACGCAAGAATGCAAACAATGGTAACGTGTGATGTGACGTAACGATATAATGACAAGAGGAGGGTGACGAGAGATGTTTCGGGTGGAAAATGCGTCTCTGTAAGAAAAGAGAGAGTCAGGATATCGAAAAGTATAAGGGGAGGGTGATGCCCGAAAATTCTACCAAAAGGTTAAAAGCAAAGTTTTTGGAACAGACATCCGCACATGTAAGGGCTGAGATGAAAATCTGGTTACAGACACGCAGAGTGTCTTGCATATATGGACGGAACACTTTTGTACTCCGCTCGTTCCCGAAGTCAGTATAAGTGACGAAATCACGTCAATCACCGAGCGAAATCGAGATTGGTACGGTTATTGCAATAAAGCTGTGGGATTCGATGGACTGCCGGCAGAGCGTTCTAAAGCCGTCGGCGATGATCTGGCAACGTGCATGCACCAGCTAATAAACACAGAATGGCATGATGATTGCAATCTGAGTGTCCGATGTCAGGTGATCCCCGTGTGAGCACCAACTATCGCGGGATCTGCCTTTTACCCATCGCAATCGATATCCTGTCTTGTGAGTTATATGAAAGACTAAAGCACATGATAGTAAACCTGATTTGACCTTATCAGTGTGGCTTTTGGACCTGATAAATCCAACACCGATTCTGGAGAAAATCCAAGAAATGCAGATCGACACCTATCATCTGCTTAACGATTACAAAGCTGCATTGGACATTCGGATACGACAGAAACTATTAGATGCTATTGCTGAGTTTTGTATCCTCGCGAAGCTGATGCGACTTTCCGCAATGACACTGACTGACACGAAGTATTCAGTGAAAATAGACACAAATCAAACATAGTCATTTTCTACCAAGCGAGGCTTCTGACAAGGCGATAATCTGTCATGCGATCTCTTTAACATCGTAATGGAGATGATCATGCGGAAGGCAGCACTTAACACGACTGGTACCATTTTTAACAAAAGCCACATGTTGCTCGCGTATGCTGATGATGTAGATATCATTGGCGGAGGACTGCGGAATGTTACTGCGGTCATTTCGAGCTTTGAGAAGCAGTCGGTAGAAGTGGTGATTAATGAGGACAAAACCACGAATGAATGGATAGATGGGCCGTGACCAAAACTTCGTTGTATGGACCAGGTGAAAGAGCTGATATCTAAGCTAGGTGTGACTTACTATCTATTATCCACGGAGCGCAAACGACCGAAGCTTTTTGGCCTTTCTACAGGTTTCTTCATTCTTCCATCTGTCGTTTGCAATTCTAAACGTTAGATTTCCAATGGTACTTTTACAGGTGGATATAAGGCGAAGTGCTACGTGTTCAACGTCGCTTTCCTGCAGTGCAGAGCCCTACCTAGCCTCTTCGTCCGCTCTGCTGTTGCCCTCAATTCCGTTGTGTCCAGGTATCCACGTAACCAGAACTCTGTTTTTCCTGGATATCTCGTTAAGAGATTTTCGGCAGGCACAGACGACTTATGATTTGATGTCGCAGGGCTTCAAAGAGTTTACCGCCGCTAGACTATCCGTGAACAGGAGAATATCCTCCTGCGATATCTTTCTCACGTTGATCACGTCCTCGGCTCGTTTAATAGTAAGTATTTCCGCTTGGAAAATGCTGCAGAAGTCTGGAACCCTTGATCTTCTACTTAGGCCTAGATCCGCTGATTAGATAACATAGCCGACCTTGTCATCCAGTGTGGACCCATCGGTAAAGATGTTTATTTGGTCCATACATTGCGTTTTCGTTCTCTGTCCACTTCTTTCTGGAGGGCGTTCTAGATCCGTAGAGATCGTTTGATTTCCGTGCATTGAGCACGTAGTCAGTTTAAAGTGAGATGTTGATATGGTTCCTTCCTGATTGCCTTGTTGGATCTGCTTTTAATGTTCTGTCTCCAATTAAGCTTCATGTCCAGTATCAGGCACAGGTAGTTCGCCGTTTCGGAGAAGTTTAGTTGTTTACTGCCTAAATGGATGTTGACGCAGAGTGCTATGTCGTCTGCTGTGCATCCTTCCGACTCCAACCGTTTGAGAACGCTGTTTACGGCAAAATTCCACAATAGCGGCGATAATTCTCCTCCTTGTGGGGTTCCTCTAGTCTACCTCCTAGTGAGGGTGTGATTTCCTAGCTTTGAGGTAAAAGTTATCTTTAGTAGCATGTTGCGAATCAGATTGCTAATATGTGAGTTGATATGTAGGCTATTGTCATGATGAAGAGGGGTTCAATGTTGTTGAAGGCTTCCTCTATGTCCATAAAGGCAACTAGAGAAAATTCTTTCTTATCTAATGATTTCTCTATGGGATACAATAGTGCATGGAGTGCGGTTTCTGTCGATTTTCCCTTTGTGTATGCATGTTGAGCATTTTCGTCCATGATTCTCTTAAGAGTTTTCAGAAGGAATGATGTAAGACTTATAGGTCTAAAGTCCTTCGCTTTGGTTTGTGATGGCTTTCCTGCCTTTTGGATGAAGACCACCTTAGCCGTTCTCCATCTATTGGCAGGTAGGATAATTTCACACAGCCGTTAAAGATAGCCTCCAGCCATGTCAATAGTATCTCCAGGGACTGTTGATGTTCGGCAGGTATAATGTCGTCCGGACCGGGATATTTGTAAGGATCTAAGTCGTTGATGGCGTTTTTGACCATGTTTCTTTCAATTACCGGTACTCTATCGCAGAAGTCTGTAGGTGCGACGGATATGGAGTTGGACCCTCCTCTAGGGAAGTGGGTATCCGATAGAATTTCCAAGGTTTCCCTTGAGGATTCGGTCCAGGTCCCATCATTTTTAATTATGTATGCTGGGGCGCTGGTTGTCGAGGATAAAACTTTCCTAAGTCTACTTACCTCTGCGGTTTTTTCGACATCGTTGGTATATTTCCTCCATGAAGATCTTTTTGCCTTCTTTAATAGTTTCTTGAAGAGTCTTAGATTATCTTTGTACTCCCCCCTTTGGCCTGTTCTCTTGGCCATGTTGAAGGATTTTCTGAATATTTGTTTTTAATATTTTAAATATTTTTAATATTTTTAATACTTTTTATATTTTTAATATTTTTAATATTTTTAATATTTTTAATATTTTTAATATTTTTAATATTTTTAATATTTTAAATATTTTTAATATTTTTAATATTTTTAATATTTTCAGACTTTTTAATATTTTTGATATTTTTAATATTTCTAATATTTTTAAAATGTTTTAATATTTTTAATATATTTAATATTTTTAATATTTTTAATATTTTTGATATTTTTAATATTTTTAATATATTTAATATTTTTAATATTTTTTATACTTTTAATATTTTTAATATTTTTAATATTTCTAATATTTTTAATATTTTTAATATTTTTAATATTTTTAATATTATTAATATTTTTAATGTTTTTAATATTTTTAATATTATTAATATTTTTAATATTTTTCATACTTTTAATATTTTTAATATTTTTAATACTTTTAATATATTTTAATATTTTTAATATTATTAATATTTATAATATTTTTTTATCATTTTAATTTTTTTAATTTAATATATTTTTGTTTAATATTACTGTTTTTCTTTTAACTCTATCAGCTTTTGTATTTCCACATTTTCTATTTCGCCAAATATTCTAAGCTATTTAGATTTCCTATACAACATTTGCTCAAAGAACTTTCAGATTTAAGTCTTTTCTTATAAACGAATCACACAAAAAAAAACTTAAACTTCTCTTTGTCAAGTACTTTAAGATAACTATTCTTTAGTTTATTCTTCTATATTGCTTATTCTATTTCAATAAATTTAATACATAACCATCTAAGTATGCAATATGTTGTCAATGGTCGTTTTACTGCCACCATTACCCTATGTCCATTACCCCATTTACATAAATTGATATGGAGACTCACTAAACTTTGGCTCCATGCGATACGTTCGTTCCAAGCGACGACGATGTCCACTACTAGATTTCTCATATCCTCTGTGTATATGTTTTTGTTTTTATACTGTACCAAATGATGTCGTCGTACCGAGTTGCTTTTTTTGCGGTTTTGTATTATGTCATGTCTACAGCATGCATTTACATGCATTTTACTCTGAGATTGTATCATATTTTTTTGTGAGTAATGCAGCCAAAGCAGCAACAGCAACAAATCTCTTTATATGGTAGTAGTAAATGGCCAGATATATGTACACACACACACACATATATATAGATGTTTTTTCAGAGCCGTACGAATACTGTTAACAAATCATAAAGTTTCCGCTTCCGTTAAAAGGACATACATTAGAAAAGTGTCGCTGTGTGAGTGTATGTGTGTGAGTTGGGATTCTATAAAGCGTATGTGCGGCACTTTATGTTGTGTTAGACTGATGATGAGCTTTGTGTGAACATTTGCGTGTATTAGTAGTAGTGAGTTGGGGACCAGTAGCTTCCATAATTTAACACACACACCCATATTTTCACATCCTTGTGCATTCAATCTAACTTAGATTTACACACTATCACATGCTTACACACACACACACACGCACACACTTTGGCATAGCAATAAGCATAACATGTCTCATATAAGTTGTATTGTATAACAAGTCTGACATCATGTTTAGTGACATCTGCATATGCTGTGCATTGTGGCTGTTATTGTTGTTGCAGTTGCCTCTGTTGCCATGGTTGCTGTTCCTGCTGTCAATGTTGCTGTTGCTGCTGCTGTTGTTGTTGTTGCCAGTATCATTGCATAGATTTTAAAATATAATATGCATAACTACGCTACCAGTTGCATGATACATATTTGGTTCACTTGTTTTCTGTAGAAAACATCATAAAATATGATATTTTAACAACTTTGTTGTTTTTTCTAGTTTGTTGTTGGCTGTATGTGACGTGTATGACAAAACAAAGCAAAAAAGACCGGCAGAGACGAAATCATGACACCAAAACTAGTCGTAACTCTGCCATTGAGTAAATGGTCAGTGTAAGAAACTTTATATCGAATGGACGACAGGATATGTAAGTAAACTTTGTTAAAATTTAAAACATTTTTTTATCAAGTTTATAAAAATCATGGATTGAACTTTGTCCACAATAGGACTCATAGTAAAGTTACTGTACTTGAGACAATAACATGTATTGATGAGGTGTTAAGCCACTATAGTTACAGGAAATGTGTTAAGTCTGTAAAATTGATTTGAACGTTTCTGAAAATTAATTTCTTTAATATTTGTAGACATTCTCATACTAAATTCTTGAGAATAGATATAAGATATAAAAATTTACTAAAAAAAAGATTTAGAATTACAAAGTTTTGTTATTTTTTAATACATATTTAAATATTCTTAAACTTATTGACAAAATTTAACAATCAACTTAAGTCAGCAATAATTTTAGTAATCTGTTCAAAATAACAACAAAATCTCTAAATATTCCTTAAATTATCTGCTCTCCCTTTGGTTTTATGTCCCCAACCATTTAATGATAACATCTGCATTGTCGTTGCCTAATTTTAGCTTTATTTTTTCATGGCATAAATTAAACTAAACATTTTTGTTGTCACTTCTGTCGCATAGTGCGTAAGCTTTTTTTTTGTGGATAAATTATCGAATTCCAACATATGGTTTATCTAGTTCAGCCATAATCTAAGTGCTACTCTAAGCGTCTAGACTGTTTTTTTTTATTTTGTAATGTATTTAACGAAAGAATCTTATGAATACTGTAAAAAAATCAACAAAAACAAAAGAACATTGTTTACATGTATGAAGATAAAAAAAAACCAAGAGAGCAACAAAAATAAAAATACATAAATATGTATTATACATTCCATTATGTTAATAACGCCTCAATGTCACATGCGTACATAGCAGGCAGATGATAATATGATAACAAGCGTAAACTTATGGAGCAAATATGGTAAGTAGGTTTTAGATTTTATAGTACACACAGTCAAGTAGATTAGAGATAAGCATCGTTAGAAGGTAAAGATGTGAATAAAAGGGCCTAGAAATTGTGTTTAAAGATTACTTAAAGTAAAACGCAGATGTTGATGACTAAGTCTGTTAGAATAACATGTTGAGGACAGAGGACTTTATATAATTTAATTCAATTTTGGTAAATTTCATCAAATTTAATTTAAAGATATTTTCAGGAAATATTTTATATCTAACAATAATTTCCGTTGCAGATGTAAAGTGAATCTTGCATCTCAAGCCGACTAACAGCCTCCTTCGTGGTGGTACCTGGGCAACGTTATTCGTGATATTTTTTTTTATCATGAATAGCGGCAGATAGTGAGCGACGAACTCTGAAGGTTGGGCTAGCCACACGCCTTCAGGTCCTTTACTGGCTATGAAAACACGAGAAAGAAAAAGTAACAACCGGAACCCCCCAAATGTTTACGACTCCCGCATACGTAATAAGGACCATGATTTAAGGATAAAAAATATAAGGCTGACATCGCCGCCATTCATGGCAACCTTCGCAACAACCGTGCTAGGATATGAAAAATGGCGCTCAAACGAATTCTGGTACGATGATAAATGTCGCATAATGTCTGAGGAACATGATGCTGCTTATAGGGCAACGCTACAGTCAATTGTAACCCGGGCTGTTAGGGAACGGCGCAAGGAGGTAGAAAAACAGACGAGACAGCTTTATAGCGAACAAAAAATCTCAGCTGAAGTAACGGGAGAACGAGGATATAGAGCGATAAAGCGATAGAGCTGAGGCCCGAAAATTTTACCATAAAGTAAAAGCTAAAGGCTTTTGTAATGAGCACCCCTCCTGTAAGGACAAGGATGAAAATCTGGATACAAATACACAGAGTGTGCTGCATACATATATGGAAATAACACGTCCAGCAACTGTTGGTTCCAGAAGGCAGCGCACGTGAGGGTATCACGCCAATTGTCGACGACGGCTTAGATTGCCCACCACTAAGTCAAGCCGAGGTAAGAAGAGCAATATTGCGGCTGAAAGAGCTTTCGGCAGAGCTTTTCAAGTCCGGTGGCGAGGAGCTGATAACAAGCATGCACTAGCTCCTACACACGGTTTTGCTTAACGAGTGCATGTCCGATAATTAGAATATAAGCGTATTATGTCCTGTGCTGAAAAAAAGTGATCCATATGAGTGCTCCAACTACAGCGGGATCAGCATTTTAACCATCGCATATAAGGTCCTGTCGAGTGAGCTATGTGAAAGACTACAGCCAGTATCATCCAACCTGAGCGGGACTTATCAGTGTGGTAAATCAACAACTGACCAGATATTCACACTTCGGCAAATCCTGGAAAACACCCAAGAGAAACAGATCGACACGCGCCATCATTTCGTCGACTATTAAGCTGCCTTCGACAGCCCGATACTGCAGAAATTACTCGAAGCCATGGCTGAGTTTGGTATTCCAGCGAAGCTGATAAGCCTATACGGAATGACGCTGACTGACACGAAGTCTTCAGTGAAGATAGGCAAGGACTTTACGGAGCCCTTCTATACCAGGCGAGGCCTCAAACCAGGCGACGATCTATCGTGTGACCTCTTTAACATAGAGATATCGATGGTAATGAAGAAAGCTACAGTAAACACGAGTGGCCCGATATTCAACAAAAGCCACATGCTACTCGCGTACGCTAATGACGTTGACATCATCGGACGAAAACTGCGGGATGTGACTGCAGCCTTCTCAGGTATACAGAAGGAATCAGCGAAAATGGGTCTAACGGTGAATGAGGACAAAACGAAGTTATTAGTTTCAACGAACAAAGAATCTAGTTGTTTGGGAAACTGCGTGAACGTTGAATACTATAATTTCGAGGTGGTAGATAAATTTTTTTAACTAGGCTCCGCCATCGACAACACAAATAATGTCAGCCTGGAAATCTGGAGCAGAATCCTGCTTGCTAGCAAATGCTACTACGGACTAATCAAACGATTTAGTGACAGATTCCTCTCTCGACAAATACAAATCCAGCTATACCAGATACTTATTCTACCTATCGTGATGTATGGTTTAGAATCCTGGTTTATGACACAAGCGGATGAATCGGTTATGGCAGTATTCGAGAGAGAAAATTCTCCGTAAAATATATGGGTTAACGGAAGGAATCGACGTCGAATGAATCATGAGATGTACGATCTGTACACTGACATTGACTTGGTCAGGCGCATTAAGATGCAGCGGTTGTGTTGGCTAGGTCATGTTTACGCATGGACGAAAATGCTCCAGCTCGAAAAGTCTTCGACACCGAAATCAATGGGATGCGCCAAAACTCCGTTGGAAAGACCAGGTTACCGAGAACCTTGCAGAACATGGTTTGACTAACTACAGAAGAAGCGCAGTAGATCGATGCGCTTATAATATTTTTCAACGTCCGTTATGTAATTCAATTGGATTTCATAAAAGTGCCAGCTAAGTAAGTAATAATAATTTCCACGATATTAGTAGCACTTTAATTTGTATATACTAGATGACCCGGCAAACTTCGCTCTGCATTTAAAATTTTTGATAAAAATATTTCAAAGTGCTACAAGTTTATGACGATTGGTTTATTAGTTGGCCTCTGAGAAGTTTCTCATTAGTAGCAAAGACGATCGTACTTAGTTGGAAGACTGTAGTTACAATAGTACTGCGTGTAGATGATAATGAATATTATCTTTTCTGCCGCCAGAGCTTATTAAATAAAAATTAACTTCTCCACATTCTGAAGGTTGTCATTAGTACTTCATTGTCATTATACCCCCAGCCACAGAAAGGAGATCATATATCACTCAATTCCAGTGAAGGGTAGCGCATCAAATGAGACGAGTTGCATCGTTTCAGGAATTTTAAGGACGATTGAACTATGACCACCTGTCTGGCTGGTGGCAAGGATAACTCGAGCGAACTTTCAATGATTGTTACAAAAGTATTAATATTTTCCAAAATGCAGATATGTCATTATAAATAGGCAGAGTAACTCTGCGCACTTTCGTACCTACCTACAACCTACAGGATTTTTAAATTTGGTTAGTTTAATTATTTGGTAAAAAGTAGTAAAAATCTTAGAAAACCGAAACATTTGCCACACGTCTTCCGATACCTGCCATACAATTGTCCATATACACCCATATACTTATACGTTCATATCTTTGTTGTAGGTACACTGAATACAGTAAAATTTCACACATTCAAATTGTATATTAAATGTTGATTTACGAACTGAAATTGGCTTCGTTGTGCTGTTTGTACTGATACCGTCTATACAAGTTGTCCTATTTCCCGAAAATTAAACTTCGAATAGGAACTCTATCTTTGTTATTGGTGAACTTATTAACACTTTAAAGTCATTCACACATATCCATACGACAGAAAGTCCTATTTTTAACTGTCTATGCTACACAAGGAGGAAAAAATTATACATAAGTAATTTCACTTAAAAATTGGTTAATTTTAGTTGAGAATATTACTATTCTTTCTTGCATTGTCCGACCAATAATTTCTATATCATCGGCATATGCGAGCAGCATGTGGCTGTTATTAGAATGGTGTCAAATATGTTCATCGCAGACCACCTCATCACCTTCTCCTTAACTATATTGAAAAGGATGCAAGACAAATTATTTTCTTTTATAAGGCCTTTATTTGTATTGTATGACGTTTGTAGATTCTTGCTAATCCTAACAGAGAATATGGAGTTTATATTTAAAGATAGGTTATCTTCGCAGCAATACAAAACTCGGTCATGAATTCGCATAGATGATGCCTGATTTTACTATGGAAGGCATTGGTGTAATCGACAAAGATATGGTTAGTTAATTATAAAAATCACTACGGTCATCTGTTTTCGTAAAAAGGATATAATTTACGGCGCTATGACATTAGGCCCCACGAAAATACACCCCAAAGTGAAAATGAAATTAGGCCCCAAATTTGGGGTCTAATTTCATTATGAAAATAGACCCCAGGAAATTATACCCCAAACATAAAATGAAAATAGGCCCCAAAATTTATGTATTGGGGCCTAATTTCGTAGTTGTTATTTGAAAGTATGCAAATACACCCCAAAAAAATGCAAATATGCCCCAAAATATAGTGTTGTTGTTTTCTGTATAAAATTGGGGTATATTTTCATATTTGTGTTTGGGGTCTAATTTTGAAATAAATATCGCAGTTCGTATATAAAAACACAACACGCAAATAGGCCCCAAAACGGCGGTAGAAAATAGAAAATGAAAAGTTGCCCAGAATAAAAAATAAAAATTTACCTAAACCAATTATGAAAATTGCCCAAAAAAAAAAATTATTTTTTCATATGAAAAATCAACAAACAAAATATATAATTCCAATTATAAGTAGTTTCTTCAATTTCTAATCATTGCATATTAGCTAAACTATACTGACCGTAATGTCTTCGCATACAATACATATTTTGGCCCTCACGTAAAATTTTACGTTCTTATTTTTTTTATATTTTTATATTCATTTGTATGGCAAGAAGGTAAGAATATATACGAATATATAGCGTAATGTAAATTGTTAAATCAGGGGGAAGCACCGTAGGCGAAAAATTTAGAAACATGTAAAAAAAATGTAGTTTCTAAAATGACATTTTATATTTTTGCTGTTTTGTATGGGTTTAAAATAGTAGTTGCATAACGTAATATTTATTGAGTAGTAAACACCGCAGGCAGCACAAAACTTTACAAAAAAAAAAATGAGCGAATTTATAGAAAAGTTTCGAATTTTTGGGTGCAATTTTTACGTTGCCTATATTTATATGAAAATAAGCGGAAAAGATTTGAGCATAATTGTAAATAGTCTGTTCTGTGAAATGCGCCGTGACGAAAAATTATTTAAAAAAATCGCGCGATTTGGTTAAAATAATTTTTCATGATTTTAGTTTTTTAAAGAAAATTTTAATTTTTCATGTTTTTATATTTTAAAGAAAAGGGTCACAGACGAAAAATTATTTTATATAAATCACGCAATTTTTTTAATACATATGGTAAATTGTCTGTTTCGTAAAAGGCGTCGCAGGCGAAAAAATATTTAAAAAAAATCGCGCGATTATTAAAATCACTTTCTTTTTTTATTGTATATGTTAAATTGTCTGTTCCGTGAAAAGTGCCGCAGGCGAAAAATTATTTAAAAAAAATCCCGCTATTTTTTTTAAAATAATTTTTCATGTTTTTAGTTTTTAAATAAATGAGCCACAGACCAAAAATTATTATATAAAATCACTTTTTTTTATTGCATATGGTAAATTGTCTGTTGCGTGAAAAGCGCCGCAGGCGAAAAATTATTTTAAAAATATCGCGAGATTTTTTTTAAAATAATTTTTCATGTTTTTAGTTTTTTAAAGAAAATTTTAGTTTTTCATGTTTTTAGTTTTTAAAGAAAAGGGCCACATACGAAAAATTATTTTTTAAAAATCACGGGGTTTTGTTTTATTGCATATGGTAAATTGTCGGTGAAAAGCTCCGCAGGCAAAAAATTATTTAAAAAAATTTTTCGATTTTTTTTTTCAAAATAAGAAAATTTGAATTTTACAGTTTTTTTTGCAAAAAGAAAATTTGAATTTTTCATGCGTGCTTTTAGTTTTTGTGAGTTAATTGTACGTTTTCTTTATTTCCTTATTAATATGTATGCCAAAACAGCTGAGATGAAACAACGAGTCTGTAATCGTTGAAGCGTTGTGTTGTTAGAAGAGGCGAAGATAACGGTTGAAAAAATTCTTGAGTGGATGGATGGTTTTTTCTCCGTGCAAGATGTTATACAAGTTTACAAATTAGTTTAAAGGTAATAAACTGTATTATTTTCAATAAAAAACCAAGGCTTTTTTTATTTTGCCGAAGGAAATTAGACCCCAAAAATATTAAGCCTGACCCTAAGATGAAATTGAACCCCAAAAAAGCGAAAGTAGGCCCCACAAATTTATGAAATTATGCCCCAAAAAAATTTTTGGGGTCTATTGTCACACAGACATTTGGGGTCTAATTGCATTATGCAAATATACCCCAATAAAAATATGAAATTAGGCCCCAAAAAATCATACAATTTCGTGTTGTTGTTTTCCATATATTTTTTTGGGGCCTAATTTCATTTTCACTTTGGGGTGTATTTTCGTGGGGCCTAATGGCATACCGCCATAATTTACAAAAAGGAATGATTTGTCCTCGGTCATGCTTTCCTAAAGTTAAATACTTTCTGTGAGCAGTCGCATGCTCAGAACAAGCTTATCTTCATCCACTTTTAAACACCAATAGATCTAGCGGTCTTGTTCTTCTTATGGCGGGATATGACAGTTCCAATCTGTTGGGTCAAATCTATGACTTCGTTCCCCTCCCCCTTCGTTACACAGGACTATGCATGTGTAACTTAGTGCTCGGACATCAGCAGGCTATTTAAGTGTTCTTTCCACTGATTGCTTTCGGAGTCAGTAGCGACATGCCCAAATTTTTCTGGCGTTAGGCAAGCCCAGCCGACCAGTTTCTGCAATATATTTCAACCACCAGAAGTTACTGTAGCCGCCCAGATTCTGACAAGGAAGTTGCCTAATTTGGAATATAAGTTATATTATTTTGTTTTGCTGACAAATCGTATGTTGAAGTCTTAGTGGTTTCTCTAGCCAAATAATAAATATAACCTTCAGCGACAATTGTAGACAATCTTCATCATTAAATTAAGCGGAGTCAACACATGTGATGTCAGGCTATCAGGCAGATTAAAAATAGGTCGTCCCACGAGTAATCGGAAACAACAATTTTCAAACGTTTGAAGAAACCGAGTCTGTGAGGAGTCTGAGATTGTACTCCTAGCATGCACATTTCATTTAACAAAAATATGTTCGTCTCACGACTTGTTTTTAGAATTGAGAGTACTAGTTACCGAGTACGGAATCAGCAGCCTCAGAAAATGTTAATTCCTCTTTCGATAAATTTTTATAAATTTTTTACTGTTTTTTTTTCTATTTTAAAGATTTTTTTGTTATTCCTGTAAGCTCTTTGATACATTTAACTATACAAATACAAATCTCATAGACAAAAAAAAAACAAATTTGTTGTGTCATTTTAAAACAGCCCCCCAGCAATTTCACATAATATACCAATATAATGGTTTACGGTTTAATCTTATTGTAGCTTACTTTTTGGCTGTCAATGCCATGCAGTGTGATGCATACCTTTAGGCATATAAAGTTGTACCAAAACAAATGGATATTTAAAGATATCCTCAAAGCGGTTTTAAAATGCAATAAATGCAACGACGTATTGTTTGGCAACACAGTTTACAAGCAGCAAGTAACAAAAAAAAGAAAAAACTACACATTTGCGCCGCAAAAACTTTAAGTGTCAAAGGAGAGAGTTATAATGGCTCCTCTCACAAACACAAACACATGCCCTGCCGCTTGTACAAAAAACCTGCGACGGCTATGCAAACGCGGAGTTTATTTAAACTTTGTCCACAGAAAAACACAACAAAAAACGCTCTTAACCACTTTGTTGAAGGAACTTGCGGCACTTTTACCCTAAAAGCAAAAAATAAAACAACATATTACACAGTATAATTGTTTCTTTTGACCCAGTCCCCGCGATTGCACCTGTTTTAATATATGTGCATTTTTAGTTCAGCCGTCGTTGGCATGGACCTGACCACACTGAAATGGTCTAGTGAGCAAAATTTTAATTAAGTGCTGGACAACACCAAAGCGGCGTTCACGAACAGGTTGTGCCATAAAACATAAAAAAAATAGAGAACAAATGCAAATGGTATTTGGAGAAAAACTCAAACAACTAGATTGTAGGGATTTAAAAGATTATGCTGCACAAAAAAAAAATTACATCCAATGGAAATTGATAAAATACTTTAACTACCACTGAGTGTGGCTGCGGAAATTGATATCTATGTAAATACTGATAGTGCAACTCGTTATTGTTAAGCAAATCTAAGGGGTCGCAGATGTTCGGGGATATACGTTCATTGTTTTTCGTATTCGATTAAATGATAATGGTCATTATTGGAATGACATTATAAAACATTACTTTTCCATTTATTTGACTATTTTATGGAGACAATAAAACTAAGATACGGTTTTGGCAGTGAATGCAACACAGACGCACGCCAAAACACACACACATATCCACATTCATTGACATCCCCCCGCAGGGACACAATTTAAATAAACGTGATGCTACTGCAGCTGCTGCTGTGGTTCTACCTCACCCATCTTAAACATTTACATTTCCATATATCCTCTGCTGGTGCTGGTGTGTTTAAAAAGCTTTTCCATATATTATATGAACGAGATAATAAAAAACCGTATCAATTGTTTTTCCTAAAGTGTATGCCCACACCCAAACACTAACACTTGCGTTTACATTGTCACTTGCATCGTCCTTTTGCACCACCTTCATACACATTCGCAAATATGTATTGTACTTGGTGAGTTCCTTCCGTTTGGTTGTATTATCTATTCATCTCTCCTTTGGGTCGTCGAGAGTTGAGAGATCTTCGTAAGTAGTGGGGAGCGGGGACAGCAAATAGTGGGGTTATCTTATTTAAACCGTTATCTGCATATGTTGCACCATCTATATGTTTCAACTTACGACTTCACGTGACATTGTAGCAAATTACAAATTTAAGTTTGATTGTTTGTAGTAAGCGTCAAAGATGGACAAGTATTGAAATTTTGGAAAGGGAGAATATACTGATGGCAGGACATTTGTATATAGTTAGTTATTATATTTTAATTTTTAATTTTTAATTTTTAATTTTTAATTTTTAATTTTTAATTTTTAATTTTTAATTTTTAATTTTTAATTTTTAATTTTTAATTTTTAATTTTTAATTTTTAATTTTTAATTTTTAATTTTTAATTTTTAATTTTTAATTTTTAATTTTTAATTTTTAATTTTTAATTTTTAATTTTTAATTTTTAATTTTTAATTTTTAATTTTTAATTTTTAATTTTTAATTTTTAATTTTTAATTTTTAATTTTTAATTTTTAATTTTTAATTTTTAATTTTTAAACAAGATTCTATAGAAAATATTGATAGACAAGATTTTCTATAGAAAATATTGATAGACAAGATTTTCTATAGAAAATATTGATAGACAAGATTTTCTATAGAAAATATTGATAGACAAGATTTTCTATAGAAAATATTGATAGACAAGATTTTCTATAGAAAATATTGATAGACAAGATTTTCTATAGAAAATATTGATAGACAAGATTTTCTATAGAAAATATTGATAGACAAGATTTTCTATAGAAAATATTGATAGACAAGATTTTCTATAGAAAATATTGATAGACAAGATTTTCTATAGAAAATATTGATAGACAAGATTTTCTATAGAAAATATTGATAGACAAGATTTTCTATAGAAAATATTGATAGACAAGATTTTCTATAGAAAATATTGATAGACAAGATTTTCTATAGAAAATATTGATAGACAAGATTTTCTATAGAAAATATTGATAGACAAGATTTTCTATAGAAAATATTGATAGACAAGATTTTCTATAGAAAATATTGATAGACAAGATTTTCTATAGAAAATATTGATAGACAAGATTTTCTATAGAAAATATTGATAGACAAGATTTTCTATAGAAAATATTGATAGACAAGATTTTCTACAGAAAATATTGATAGATAAAATTTTCTATAGAAAATATTGATAGACAAGATTTTCTATAGAAAATAACGATGGGCAAAATTTTCTATAGAAAATAATGATGGACTAGATTTTCTATAGCAAATAATGATAGACAAAATTTTCTATAGAAATAATGATGGACTAGATTTTCTATAGAAAATAATGATAGACAAGATTTTCTATAGAAAATAATGATAGACAAGATTTTCTATAGAAACATTTATATTGATACACAAGATTTTTTATAGAAACATTGATCTGTAGAAAATATATTGGTAAACAAGACTATCTATAAACAAGACTTTCTATAGAAAATATTGATAAACAGGATGTTCAGTATAGAAAATATTAAGAAAAAAAATATGTAGAAAGTATTGAGGGACAACATTATCTCTATAGAAAATATTGAAGGACTAAATTTTCTCTATAGAAAATATTGAGGGACTACATTTTCTTTATAGAAAATGTTGATGGACAACATTTGCTATAGAAAATGTTGATGGACAACATTCGCTATAGAAAATGTTGATGGACAACATTCGCTATAGAAAATGTTGATGGACAACATTAGCTATACAAAATGTTGATGGACAACATTTGCTTTGGAAAATATTGTTGGACAATATTTGCTTTGGAAAATATTGATGGACAACTTTTGCCATAGAAAATGTTAATGGACAACATTTGCTATAGATAATGTTGATGGACAACATTTTCAATAGAAAATATTGATGGACAACATTTTCAATAGAAAATATTGATGGACAACATTTTCAATAGAAAATATTGATGGACAACATTTTCAATAGAAAATATTGATGGACAACATTTTCAATAGAAAATATTGATGGACAACATTTTCAATAGAAAATATTGATGGACAAAATTTGCTATATAAAATGTTGATGGACAACATTTGCTATAGAAAATGTTGATGGACAACATTTGCTTTGGAAAATATTGTTGGACAACATTAGCTTTTTTATATTGATAAACAAGATTTGTTATAGACGCAAAATAGACGCAATCTCATAATAGATTGTTGGACAACATTTGCTATGGTAAATATTGTTGAACAACATTTGCTATAGAATATTTTGAGGAACATTTGGGTTAGAAAATAGAATGGTTAGACATTTTCCATAGAACAAATTTTTTTATAATTTATAATTTTTTGTTAAAATTGTGAAACAAATTTCCTCTGTCCTATGTATATGTCACGCACCTTAACTAACTGTACAGCTTACACTTCTTTAGAGCAACAACAACAACTTTAGCATTTGTTGATATCGCTATATAAGTGCAGCAATAAAACTAAAAACCAAAGATGCAACTAAAATCATTAGATGCTCTGCAAAAGCTGCGAGGACACAAAACCCTCAACAGCACGTGACACACGTAGTTAGAAATGCTAGGGCTCACCAGGGGAATGGAGGTGAATGTGTAGCTAAGTGTCAAGCTTAAAATGGGAAAATAATAGAACTTGTATGATATCACACAGAGGAAGCGGTACTATACTCCAGGGACACCATATCCCTACCTATTGTTGACTGTTTTTTTATCGCGACCTCTTCTTCTATGTTTTCCTCCGTCCATCTTCATTCCCCCTCCTTGGTAATGGAGTTGAGTTCAATTTAGGGAATACATCGACACAGTCAAAGTCTCCGAATAACTTTACAACAATTGTTTCTTGTCGTTAGAAGTTTTCTACGTTTCCATTTTACTTGTTATATTCGCCACAACGTTTGTCTTCCCGGATATTTTCGTTACGTTTAATAGCGGTACGATGTTGTTGTTCCCGCTGCTATAGTAGCTGATGATGGTTTTTTCTTTCTGTGTGTGTGCCCGTTTTCGTTTGCCTTTGGTTTACGTATGCAAATCATGCTTATTTTTCTGAGTAAAGTGATATTTTTCTTAGATGCTCAAATAGAAAAACGTGTTGGGAAGTTGGTATAACTCCGACAACTTCCCCAACATCAATTCCACAAAAGAAATGGAGGTCACGAATAACTATCATCAATCTGATTGTCGCGCGGGATATTAAATGGGTGCGAGATGGCAAGAGTGAGAGAGAGAGCGGGAAGATTTGTGGCCGGGAACTATGGCGCTGTGTGTGTGTTATAGTATCAGGGGAAATTTTTAAATTTATGTTGATTGACAAATAGAACGAGTATTTGATTTGAGAGTTTTTTTATTTTGCTTCTTGTGAACAGTTCGTGCCATCTAATGTGTAAACAGGCTACGTCGTTTGTGGATATAATAAATGGATTCCATCTGTAGTGGAAATAAATTTAAAGGACGTTGTCATTTAAAAAGTCGTAAATTACGGACATTAATTCAAGTAAGGGAGTCATATACAGGAAAATAAAAAAAAGTATTTATTACAAGAATTGTTGAGAAATTTCAACTGGACGGTGGTGAGTGTCAGAAGTAGTATTAGTCATATGGGCCTCCGTAATTTGTTGTTGACAATTATATAACAACATAAACAGCTCCTTGTTTTAGGGAAGTTAAACTGAAAAATCCTACTCCTGTTTTATAGAGAGGACTTAAAACTTTAATTTGTTATTCCAGACATAGACTGCCAGGACTTGTGACCACAGATATAATTTAATAAAACCTTTAAATTCCTCTCATAAATATATATCAATTACGGTGTCTCTCAGTTTATCGACATAGAAATCATTTGACTTCTTTTTTACAGCATTACCCATAAAGCATTGCCTGCTTAAAGGCTCACAAAATATACAATATACAACTAAGTATTCATTCAACTATTTTATGAACCCACGTCTAGACTAACTTGTATGGCATACAAAAGCCATACGTTATTAGCTGATAATAGCATTTTAAATCAGTGTGCTAGCACTAGATGAACGAAAGTAGACTGAAGTGAAATCACACAAGAGCCTAAAAATAGGCAACGCAAAATATATATATATATTCATAATTGTTAACCAAAAAGAGCAATAACACAGTGACATACTCTCTACATGACCTTGCTGGCTGTCTCTGATGTTTTGATGTAAAATTTAAATGAAATTGATATCCAACTAGCGTAAAGTGCGACGATACTCTTTAAAGCTAAAGAGCGACTATGAATAAGGTGCCTTGAGTCGTGTTTCTTATCTACTTGAAGCTAACTAGTAAACACTCGGCTCTGTGTCATATTGTCTCAAAAGTTATCTTGTCATAGACATTGTTTATTTCGTAATTGTCTGTGAAATTCCCTGTGAGCTAAATGCGAGCCTATTTAATTAGATGTCACAACTTTTGTTCGTAATAAGATTAATGAAATCCAAAACAAATTAACACAATATAAGGCAAGACTAGACGTAAATAGTATTGGGCGCTGTGTGTAACAGATAAGCTGGGGACAGATGAGCGAGGAACATTGTGTTGGGCTATAGATTAATTAAATATTTGCCCAGGACAATTGACATTGCGGCAGTGGAATGGAATTTTTGAAGAAAAATTTCGTACTATCGTAAAGTAAGGACGAAAAACAAAATTGAAATAGTTAAACAAAGGAATGTCAGCAACAGATTTACTAGTTTAAATAAAGACAACAAAATTGTGGTAGTAATTTCATGTCCTTTAGCGGAAGTCATAAAATAATTTAAGATGTCAGTAAAATTTAAAATGTCTGAGCAGGAATTTCTGTCATTTGCTTATATTTTGTCATAGCAAAGTTTATCTTGGGCTAAAGTCGACGCTTGGATATTTAAAAGAAGCATTATTATTTTTAACTATATTGATTACTTATAGTCTTGGACAACGTCCGCGTTGCCTTCAAAAAAAAACAACGTATACTTAAAGTACTGTCAAGGTTATCTATCACTTAATTTAAAAAAAAATATTTGAGTTTTTTTTCTTCGTTCTTTTTTACAAAATGTTAGGAATTTTTCACCCAAAGGGATGAGGGTAAAAACCATGAAAAAACGAATTACGTATTAAAGATGTCAAGTTGGGCCCCAGGTATTTGAAGACCCCATTGATTTCAGCACTTTTTCAGTCAGTCTGTCTGGCAGGCGGGCGGGCTGGTATATACGATAACTCCTAAAACCTTCACCGATCCATATGAAAATAATATTTTTGGAAATATTGTTATGAGGTTGTAATTAGGCATAATAGCCACAACCCTTCTGTTATTTCTCATACAAAAATACAAGTTTTGGAAAATTAATATTTCTCCCATAACTTCCAGGATATTTTAATTTCATCAGATTAATAACCTGTTATATTTTTTTTATCATTTATAGCGGCAGATAGTAAGTGACGTACCCTGACGGTTGGGCTAGCCACCCGCCTTCAGGTCCTTTACTGGCTATGAAAACACGAGAATGAAAAAGTAACAAACGGAACCCCCCAATTGTTGACGATCCCCGCAAAAGTAATAAGGACCAAGATTTAAGGATATGCAGCTGGAACGCCCGGACTCTCTATAGAGAAGGTGCCACTAACCGACTGGCGGATGTCCTCAAAAAATATAAGGCTGATATCACTGCCATCCAGGAGATGAGATTGACAGGACAAGGATGCTCGCAACTTAAAAATTGCAACATCAATTACAGCTGCCGTGCCGAAAAGCACAAATTTGAATGTGGATTTGTAGTTGGCGAGAGACTCGGATAACTTGTGTCCCGGTTCAATCCTGTTAGATATCGAATAGCCCCAGTCCGCATCACTGCGAAATATTTTTATCACGCTGAATTGTGCTCATGCCCCGATGGAAGATAAAGACGATGAAATTAAAGATGCATTTTACGAGCGCCTAGAGCAAACATGCGACCGATGCCCTGGCCACAACATTAAAATGGGAGACTTTAATGCAAAAATGGGAAAGGAAGATGTTCTTGGTCCATCGATTGGTAAATTCAGCCTGCATACCGACACGCCAGACGACGGGTTTAGGTTGGTTAGATTCGCAGCGCGAAGGGACATGGTAGTGAGTGGAACTAGATTCCAGCACAAAAATATCCACAAGCCAACTTGGTTATCCCCCGATCAAAGCAACAAAAATCAAATTGATCATGTGGTAATTAATGGGAGGCATACATATAGTGTCATCGACGTGCGTGTGATTCGTGGTGCAGTAATAGCACTCGGATCATTACCTGGTTGCAGACAAGGTGGGCACAAGATTGAGCAGAGCGAAAAACGCACGTAGCCAATCACAGAGAAAGCTGGACATCGCGAAGCTGCAAACCAACTCTCCCAACTACTACGACACATTGCCTCTACTTCTGACGTTCCTTATACACAGTGGCAGAATATTGCGCATTCCATGCGAATTCTGGTGCGATGAAGAATGTCGCATAGCGTCTGAGGAACAGGATGCTGCTATTTACGTGAAAATACCGTTAGATGAAAGAACGGGAGATCGAAGATTTAGGGCTATACAGGGATAGTGGTAAGGCCTGAAAATTTTACCAGAAAGTACAAGCAAAAGGCTTCGGAAATGGGCTCCCCTCCAGTAAGGACAAGGATCGAAATCTGGTTACAGATACGCAGAGTGTGCTGCATATATGTAGAGAACACTTCCAGCAACTGTTTAAGTATATATATCTATATATATAAAAGAGGATGTGTGTATGTATGTAACGTAGGGACTCGAAAACGGCTGGACCGATTTTGATGAAATTTTCAGGGAATCTTCCGAATAACCCCGCGAGTAACATAGGCTACACATTGTTTGGATTTTTCTACATTTAGGGGGTGAAAATGGCAATATTCGATAATATGCAATAGCGAAGCATTGCCGGGCCCACTAGTATATAATAAAGCAGCAGGTGCCGACGGACTTACGGCAAAGCTCTTCAAGTTCGGTGACGAGGAGCTGATAACGAGCATGTACCACGCACGGTTTGGCTTAATGAGTGCCTGCCCGATGATTGGAATCTAAGCGTATTATGTCCCGTGCTGAAAAAAGGTGATTCATGTGTGTGATCTATATCGAAAGTGGCAAAATCAACAACTGACCAGATATTCCTGGAAAAGACCCAAGAGAAAGAGATCGACACGTATCATCTTATCGTCGACTATAAAGCTGCCTTCGATAGCCCGATACCGCAGAAATTACTCGAAGCCATGGCTAAGTTTGGTTTTCCAGCGAAGCCGATACGTCTTTGCGGAATGACGCTGACTGACACGAAGTCTTCAGTGAAGATTGACAAGAACCTTTACGAAGCTATTCTATACCAGACGAGACCTAATTCAAGGCGACGGCCTATCGTGTGACCCCTTCAACATAGTGATGGAGATGATAATGAGAAAAGCTGCAGTAATCACGAGTGGCACTATATTCAACAAAAGCCACATGCTACTCGCGTACGCTGATGACGTTGACATCATCGGTCGGAAACTGCGGGATGTGACTGCAGCCTTCTCAGGTATACAGAAGAAATCAGTGAAAATGGGCCTAACGGTGAACGAGGACAAACCGAAGTTATTAGTTTCAACGAACAAAGAATCTACTCGTTTGGGAAACTGCGTGAACGTTGACAACTATAATTTCAAGGTGGTAGATAATTTTATCTACCGAGGCTCCGCCGTCAACAAAACAAATAATGTCATCCTCGAAATCCGGAGAAGAATCCTGCTTGCTTATAAATTATACAACGGACTAAGCAAGCGATTTAATGACAGGGCCCTCTCTCGACGAACAAAAACTCCAGCTATACCAGATACTGGTTCTACCTGTCCTGATGTATGGTTCAGAATCCTGGGTTATGGCACAAGCGGATGAATCGGTTCTGGCGGTATTCGAGAGTAAAATACTCCGTAAAATATATGGGCCCATCATGGTTAACGGAGAGTATCGGCATCGTATGAATCATGAGCTGAACACTGACATTGACGTGGTCAGACGCATTAAGGTGCAGCGGTTGCGTTGACTAGGTCGCATGGACGAAAATGCTCCAGCTCCAAAAGTCTTATACAATGAACTCGATAGACGGCGCAGAACAGGCGACCAAAACTTTGTTGTTAAAACCAGGTTACTGAGACCTTGCAGAACTCGGTGTGACTAAGTGGAGAAGAAGCGCAGAAGATCGAAGCGCTTATAATATTTTTCTACGTTCAATCCAATTGGATTGAAAAGAAGTGCCAGCTAAGTAAGTTAGAAAGTAAACCAAAAGCATCTTCCCTTTCTTCCAGAAACATTTTACTGTCATGAACAGGACAGCATCATATATATTGCCTCCAGGCACTAATAGACTGCATTTTTAATGTATTCGTTATTGGCTTTATTCGGGACGTGCTTACAAATCAGAGTGATGTAAAAATATTGCGACTTGTTGCTGTTAGAGGCAATTCGGTCACTTACAGGGTTAAATCGTGAGACCAGATGTCTGAGTCACTTCCCTTATATGAATCCATATCTAAATTCGTGTCTTTTTGCATGGCAGCTATATAACATGATACAGTTTCTTTGTCGTATTCATTCCTGAACCGTCCATCGAATTTCCTGGGTGGCGGTGATATTAGCCTGGTATTTGTTGTGGACATCCACCAATTGAATAGTGGCACAACCTCTGTTCGGACATTTCAGTACATATCCTTAAATCAGCATGATCATGATCTTTATAACGATTGAAAGGGCTGTCAACATTTGGGGGGAGCTTTTGCTATAATTATTTTTTTATATTTTTTTAATTATTTTTGAAATATTCGAATTATTTTCAAAATATAAAAAAGGGCAAATCTATTAACTTTGTTTGTTCTACTGGCTACTGGCTTATCAGTTAAAATTATAATATGCACTACCTTAAAAACTCTCGCGTAAATTTGTTGCAGTTACATCCCGCATTTTTTCATGATCGCTTCCCACATCATCAATGTATGTACAAAGTTATAAAAAACGGTAGTTTTTTTATTTCCAAATTAAAATGTTAAATATTTCAATTAGTTTCACAACAAATTCCCCATAATTTCAAATAAAGCTTTTGTACAATTTACGACCTTAATCTCTAAACTGTCAGAAATTGGCTTCATTAATTGTGTTGCCTATTAATTGGTAATAAATTCTATTTCTATCTCTTTGCGCCACAACATTCTTATGCCATAGTCCGCACGTGCACACACACTCACTCATAGTTTACACAATCGCTTATACAGCTGCACAATTGTCATATTTTCTACTAATTACATTTATAGCCCGGTTCTGTAACCTCAGTCTCATAAGAAATTAATGTTACATTGGTTTTAAAATAAAACGAACATAGAAATGAGAGCTGAGGGCAGATGTCAAGGAATGAACAAATACACATTCATTCTGTGTGTATTCTATATATGTGTGCCTATGTATCTTTGTTTTGTGCTATTGGAATTTCCAAACTTTCTAAGGAAATTAATAAAATGTCAATGTAATTAATAGTCGTCTGTTAATTACATACCACAACAAAGTCCAGAAATCTCAATATGACACAGACAAGTTAACACCCACCGAGCGGGTGGGCAACCCGCATCAAGCAAAGAGAACGATAGCTGCAATAGCTGGCAGGAGGGCAAGCAAAATGGCATATTCGGTATATTCGAAGTTTGATTTGATTGTGAGGCAATTGTTGCTGCCAGTGTTCTAGGCATAGCACAATCATAGACGACTGTATACAAAAACCTTTTGTAGACGACGAATATTGGAACTATTTATTTAATTATAATACCGCATCAGCATAATTTTGCTTAACAACTTCCCCACATACAAACACACACACTCACATGAACACGAGCACACAAGCACATGTGTGTAACCATACAGTTGTCGTTGTGGTGGTGTATCCTGCTGCTAGTGCCGTATTCGTGCCATCGTTCTATGTAAAATGAAAAACCATAAATTTACTCTCAAAACAGGCTAAAAACCACAAAACTCAATACTCTACAACTACGCAAAATTCAATCAACAATATAACTGCATTCACTCACACAATTGCAACAGCTTACACATACACACACACACACAAACAAACAAACGCACACCATCGCTCATACAACAGGATTCCTACTGCATTACTACAAAATGTGATGTGTAAACACTTGTGCGTGCGTGTGTGTGCAATTTTCACTGCAGGATCCCAGTATAGAAATGTGTTATATTTTGTGGTTGTGTGTAAGTGTGTGCGTGAAATGTACTAACAACCAACTATGCATGAGAGTGCATTATGCCATATATCCTTATGTCTGTAAAATCAATAAGTCATATTACACAACTATCCTTTCCTTTTGATGTCAGCATCCCAAATTTCTACATCTACATCTGCACCATCTAACTACTCGCAATACCAACACTTGAGTTAGTTAAGACTTATGGCAAAGAGTAGCAGGATTTGTGTATAGCTGACTATTCTTACGACACGTTAAATTGAAATATATATATATGGGTCTATATATTTGTTAATGAATTTGTTAACAACTCAAAGAATAAAATTTATGGTTATTGATAAAATGTCGGTTACAACATGCGAGTAAAGCAACAGCACGGTTTGTAATTAAACAAAGTTGAGGCACGGGCAGGTAAAGGTTGATAGTATAAATAAAGACTTGCTGCGACTTATGATGCAGTTTTGTAATTGTCGGTATAGGCGTGTATACATGGGTGTAGGTAAGATCCTAATGAGGGTAAAGTTCTGAGGTATTACATCAATTTAAAATCGAGTATGAGGTGAAAATCAATATTAGGTTTCTAACGCAATTTCTGGACTTTGTACTGCTAGTAAAAGCGATGATCTTTTAGTAGCTATGTGGAAACTTCTCAAGAACTCAAACCGTTTACCACACATATCTTTGAATTTTTTGATAACATTTTTTTTAACATGGCGACTTTTATAAACTTCCGGTGACTTACACAGTACAACATTATTCAGCTCATTGATTTGGGACTCAATTGTGGGAACTTCACGTGAAAGTTTCCCCAAAATGAAGAAGTTCTGCAACATTCGTTTTGTCAAGTTACATGCAATAATAATTTAATATCGATTTGAAGTTAGTAAGTATCGTATAGGGGAATTTGTCACTTGTTAGGCTCTTTTGTTTGACATAACATAAATACTATATGGTGGCGTATGATTATCAAAAGTAATATTCCACGTTAATCATACGCCACGGAGTACAACATTTTTATTGTAACTGCTACAAAATAAACCCAGTTCAAAATTATTTGAAGAATGGAAACGTAAAACTGTTGCTTATGTAGGGAAAAAGTTATATGAACAGATTAATAGAATTGTAATTCTTAATTTTTTTTAATTTGTTTCAGCTAAATAGGACTAGTGTTTCTCGAGTTATGTCAAACAATTGAGCGTAAAACGTGACAAATTCACCTATACGATACCTATAAACTACCTATACCAACTGCAAATCAGTAGTAAATTATTATGGCATGTAACTTGACAAAACGAATGATGCAGAACTTTTTGTGCTTGGGGCTACTTTCGCGCGCACTTCTTAGAATTGAGTCCCAAATCAATGAGCTATAAATTTTGTACTGTTTTATTGAAGGTACTTACCCATAAGGCATTTATAACATAAATATAATTGTTTTTTTTTTTGTACAATATTTAAACATACCTGAAAAGAAAAAAAAGGAAAATTTTGATTAGAATTAAGTGGGAAAAGTGGGATACCTAAATTCATAAAATTCGACAATGGCAAAATGTGTTTAGTTAAGCTCTCATTATAAAGGTTTTTTTTATTAGATGTATAGAAATTTCGATAGGAAAAACTGTAAAACCAGCTGTCATACTAATGCAATGTGTCTGACTCATTTTTTCAGTGTACTTTGGCAAATCACCTGCCAAACATCTTAAGCAGAAAAAAGTTTAGAAATCGTGGCTATTGTTTGACTAAACTCGCACTCTATTCGCCCAAGTTATATCATCTATATCGTGATATTTAGCAATTGGACTCATCTCTGGCTTAACGGGTATGTAAACAAGCAAAATTATCATTCTTGTGGAGAGCACAATCCTTATAAGACTCTTAAGACCCCATTACGTATCGAAAACGTCACTGTTTGGTGCGGTTTATACGCCTAAATTGTATTTATTTCCTAAACCGTGAATGGCGAACGCTGCATACTCGATTTGTCATTCCAATAAGACGGTATAACATGACATGCAGCGCTTGAAACCATCATCACTCATGTAAGTTAAACGTTTGGTCACAGAATTTTTTCAAGAAATGGCCTTTCTATATTGGCCGCCTAATTCGTGTGATTTCATACCTTGGATTAATTTTTAGAGGCGTACGTCAACTCTCCGGTCTTCGTAGATAAAGCAACAATATTGATAAACTAAGATCGTGCAACAATTGGACCGGAGGTCACATGCCAGTAATTGTTTTAACTCTTTAAATGTGCAAACTTACTTACTTAGCTGGCACTTCTTTGCAATCCTTAGGGATTATATACCGCACGTAGAAAAATAGTATAAGCGCTTCGGTCTTCTACACTTCTTCTCCAGTCAATCACACCAAGCTCTGCAAGGTCTCAATGACCTGGTCTTTCTAACATTGGTTTGGTTTCTCTCTTCTGCGCCGTCCATCGAGTTCATTGTCGAAGACTTTTCGAGCTGGAGCTTTTTCGTCCATCCGTACAACATGACCTAGTCAACACAACAACTGTAAAGGTGCGTCTGACCACGTCAATATCATGTACAGCTCGTCCAGCTCATGATTCATATGACGACGGTACTCTTCGTTAACGATGATGGATCCATATATTTTACAGAGTATTCTTCTCTCGAATACTGCCAGAACCGATTCATCCGCTTGTGTCATAACCCAGGATTCTGAACCTCACATTAAGCCAGGTAGAACCACTATCTGGTATAGCTGGATTTTTGTTCATCGAGTGAGGGCTCTGTCATTAAATCGCTTGCTTAGTCCGTAGTAATATTTCGGATTTCGAGGCTGACATTGTTTGTTCTGTTGATGGTGGAGCCTAAGTAAACAAAATTATCCACCACCTCGAAATTATAGTTGTCAACGTTCACGTAGTTTCCCAAACGAGAAGATTCTTTGTTCGTTGAAATTAATAACTTTGTTTCGTCCTCGTTCACCATAAGACCCATTTTCGCTTATCCCTTCTGAATACCTGAGAAGGTTGCAGTCACATCCCGCAGTTTAGTTTTCGACCGATGATATCTACGTCATCAGCGTACGCAAGTAGCATGTGGCTTTTGTTGAATATCGTGTCACTCGTGTTTACTGCAGCTTTCCTTATTATCATCTCCATCCCAATGTTGAAGAGGTCACACGATAGGCTGTCGCCTTTTCTTAGGCCTCGTCTGGTATTAATGGCTCCGTAAGGTCCTTACCACTGAAGACTTCGTGGCAGTAAGCCACGAGTATCAGCTTCGGTGGAATACTAAACTTAGCCATGGCTTCGAGTAATTTCTGCCGTATCAGGCTGTCTAAGGCAGCTTTATAGTCGACGAAAAGATGGTACATGTCGATCTGTTACTCTTGGGTCTTTTCCAGGATTTGCCGAAGTGTGAATATCTGGTCAGTTGTTGATTTACCAGTTCTAAAGCCACACTGATAAAGTCTGATCAGGTTGGATAACACTGGCTATAGTCTTTCACATAGCACACTCGACAGGACCTTATATGAAATGGGTAAAAGGCTAATCCCGCGGTAGTTCTAGCACACACTTGGATCACCTGTTTTCAGCACTGAACATAATACGCTTAGATTCCAATCATCGGACATGCATTTGTTAAGACAAACCGTGCGTAGGAGCTGGTGCATGCTCGTTATCGGCTCCTCGCCACTGGACTTCAAGAGCTCTGCAGGAAGTCTGTCGCCACCGGCTGCTTTATTAGTTTTCAGCCGCGATATTGCTCTTTTTATTTCGGCTTGACTTGGTTGTGGGCAATCTAAGCTGTCGTCGATAATTGGCGTGATACCTTTCGTGCGCTGCCTTCTGGTACCAGCAGTTGCTGAAAGTGTTCACTACATATATGCAGCAGACTCTGCGTATCTGTAACCAGATTTTCATTATTGTCCTTACAGGAGAGGAGCCCATTACCGTAGCCTTTTGCTATTACTTTGTGGTAACATTTTTAGCACAATCTCTGTATCACTCCATATTATCGTTCTCCCATTCCTTCATCTGACGTTTTTTTGCCCAAATAGCTGTCTCGCCTGTTTTACTGTCTCCTTGTGCCGTTCCCTGTTAGCCCATGTTAAAATTAACTGTAGCGTTACCCTGTACGCAGCATCCTGTTACTCAGATGATATGCGACATATGTCATCGTACCAGGATTCGTCTGAGCGCCGCTTTTCATATCCTAGCACGGTTGTTGCGGCGGTTGCCATGGAATGCGCAATATGCTACCACTGTGTATAGGGAACGTCTGAAGTAGAGACGTTGTGTCGTAGTTGGGAGAGCTGGTTGTAGTAGGCAGTGGCTATCTCTTTAGTTTGCAGCTTCGCGATGTCCGGCTTTCTTTGTGTTTGGTTGCATGCGTTTTTGCTCTGCTCAATCTTATGCGCACCTTGGCTGCAACCAGGTAATGATCCAAGTCAGTAATAGCACCACGGATCACATGCACGTCCATGATACTATATGCATGCCCATCATTATTTACCACATGATCAATTTGATTTTTGGTGTTTTGATCGGGGGATAGCCAAGTTGCCTTGTGGATATCTTTGTGATGGAATCTGGTTCCATTCACTGCCTTTCCTTCCCGCTGCGAAGCTAACCAACCTAAACCCGTTGTCTAATGCTGACGGTATGCAGGCTGAACTAACCGATCGATAGACCAAGAAAATCTTCCCTTCCTATTTTTGCATTAAAGTCTCCCAGAACGATTTTAATGCCGTGGCCAGGGCAGCGGTCGTATGTTTACTCTAGGTACTTGTAAAATGCATCCTTAATCTCATCGTCTTAATCTTCCGTCGAGCCATGAGCACATATCAGCGTGATGTAGAAATATGTCGCATTAAAGCGGCTTGGGGCTATTCGATCACTAACAGGATTGAATCGCGAGACAAGATGTCTGAGTTTCTCGCCAGCTACAAATCCACATACAAATTCGTGCTTTTCAGCATGGCGGCTGTAATAGATGTCGCAATTTTTACGTCGCGAGCATCCTTGTCCTGTCCATCTCATCTCCTAGATGGCGGTGGTGTCAGCCTTATATTATTTGAGGACATCCGCCATTCGGATAGTGGCACCTTCTCTATAGAGAGTCCGAATGTTCCAGTTGCATATCTTTTAATCATAGTCCTGTTGGCGGAGGTTGTCAATATTTGGGGGGTTCCGTCTGTTGTTTTTTCTTTCTCGTGTTTACATAGCCAGTGAAGGACTAGAAGGCAGGTGGCTAGCCCAACCATCAGGGTTCGTCGGCCACTTTCAGCTGCTATTCATAATAAAACAATGTCTTATATCGTCAATAAGATAACTACTATTGAAGATTTGGAAACTATCTTGTCGTAATTTGAGACATACCGCGGGCAATGCTGGGAATCGATGGTGTAGTCGTATACAGCATTTTAATAAAATTATCATTTGATAAGTATTTTCCAGGAATTGTTTTGCGTCTCGCGAGAAATATTTCGATATAAAATTGAAATGGAAATATTTTATGTCATATATCGTCAAAAAGACAAATACTATTGAAGATTTGGAAACAAACATGTTGTAATTCGCGATATACCCCTGGCTATGTTGGGAATCGATGGTGTATTCGTAATCAACATTTTAATAAAATTATCATTCCATAACTAAATGTCAAGGATTGCTTTTGCGTCTCACGAAAAATATTTTGATATAAAATTTAAATGGAAATATATTATGATAAATTGAAAAACAAACCTCTAAATAAATCACCGGTAAATCTGGTGAATATATTTGTTTTTTCTAAACATTATCTTTGAGAACTAAATATCGGAGATTGTTTTTGAGTTTAATAATAAAGATTCCGATATTAAATTTTCCTTTAAAACTTTTCTTTAAAATAAAAAAAACAAAGGTCTAAATGAATCTTCGTTAAATCAGGAGCATATTTTTGTTTTGCTTAATATAATCTTTAACAATTTAATGTCAGCGATTATTTTGTGAGCCACATGTTGAAGATTCTGATATCCAATTCAACTTTTTATCTTTTATATTAGACTAGATTTCCCGGCTCGCTTTGCTTCACCCGTACCTACAATGAAACTTCTTAAGAATGTAATCAATACAAATAAAATGCAAACGTTTCATAAGACTAACGGACACAAATTTATGTGATTGTAGCTTTATCCCATTTGTCTGAGTGATTGTACCGCTTTAATCCTTTTTATCCCTAAAACTATAATTGAGTGGTCCCCCTTTAATTCTATGCACATATACGATAATAGCTTAAGCCGTTTGGTCTGGGCGCACCCGCAATGTTCAAATTTCTAAATACACCATCTGGCGGATATCTAATTCTATAGGGAGCAATGCTAAATACATTTTCGTAGCTCTACTTTTAGTTATTTGGTCTAGGCGATTGTACCAGTTTAATTGCTTTTCAGTATTTTTACAACTTAAGAACGAATTTCGAAAAATTAATTAACGTTGTACAACTAAAACATTCACTTCAATTTTTAAGACTTATCCTTTAGCCGTTTAGTACCAGTTTTATTCATTTTCGGCCTTTTTGCCCCTAAAAGGTAAGAATTTCTAAAACCCTCCTTGCTTCGTTCTAATTCCATAGGGAGCAAGCCCTTAAAATTATCATAATTACATCCCTTTTCGATATTTTTTACCCAGAAATTACGCATTTCGAAAAAACCTTCAATCCAATTTGAAAGTGATCATGTCCATATCAATTTTCGCGATTAAAGATTTAACCGATTCGTCTGAGTTTATCCCTTATTGGTAATGTTTACACCCTAAAGTACGCATTTTCCAAAATCCATTCTTAGCTGACGTGTACTCGAAAAGGAGAACAACTACCCCAAATTTCATCATCGAATCTACAGCCATTTCACCCAATCAGTTAGTTAACCAATTTGAAATATACGAAATTGTAATTACAATAGTTCTACTTATATGACCGACATAACAATTGTTTCAAAAGGGGCGTGGCACTGCCCATTTCCCAGCGCGACGTAATCCCCCATGTACCATTTACTTATGTAGAAAATCTCATCTTCATACATTTAATGGCCCAAATTTCATTGCAATCGGTCCATTTGTTTCGCCAAGATAACGATTTTTAAAAATAGGGCGTGGCACCGCCCATTTTTCAGCGAGACGGGTTCGTCTTCGTATCAGTAACATATGTAGCAAATCTCATCTACATACCCCAAATGGCTCTTGAGATATGACCGATTGAAATTGAGGCTTGAGTGGGCGGTTCCACGCCCCTTTGTCTAAATATGTTTCCATGTAGCCTATGATGAACGACCTATGGGCAATATCACACAAAGAAAATATAATTACAATCGGACCATTTATTTGGCCAATATAACTATTTTTTTAAAAAAGGGGCGTGGCACCGCCCACATTCTTTAAACAAAATGTTTTTCCTTATACGTCCAATATACCTACCAAATCTTGACTTCGAACCTATTATGGCTTAAAAGATACATTCATTTAAAAGTTCGAGTTGAATGGAGCGGTGCCACGCCCATTTAACCCCTTTGCTGTCCGAATTTCCGAATTTCCGTCTTAGTACGCGCCTACGTCATAAAAGGAACCTACATTCTAAATTTCACGGTTCTAGCTTTAGCCGTTTGGGCTGGGGAGTAATCAGTCAGCCACCCAAGCCTTTTACATATATAGATTAAAAAAATGGGCGTAAAAGTGGGCGTGGTAGAAAAAAAAGTACCCTATAAGTTGTGCCAGAGTCCCAGTTAGATGCTGAGAAAAATTCAGGAAGATTGGTCCAGAGGTTTGGTCTCCTATAAGGTCCAAACAAACAAACAAACAAATAAATAAACAAACACACATTCAATTTTTATATATATAGATTAAACAACAAATGTCTAAATGAATCACCCTTATATCATATCGACATTTTCTTTGCTACACTTATATTTAAAAAGTAAATAAAAGAGATTGTTTTTTTTTATCTTATAGTAAAGATTTCGATATCAAATTCTACTTTTAATCATCTATATAAATTAGAAAATGCAATGCATCACCTTTATATCGGCTGGATAGTAATTTTGGCTAAAAATTATCCTTAAAAAGGAAATGTTCGAGTGTTCCCTATAAGAAGGATTACTATATACAATTTTAACTTACATCTTTTAAATTTCAAAACAAACCTCTAAATGAATCAGCCGTAAATCTATTCTTTATTTTTAAAACTTATTCTTAGAAGGTATATGCCGGATATTGCTTGTATACCTAATAATAAGTATTCTGAAATCTAGTTCTATTTTATGTCTGTTATTTTAAATTAAAAAACAAAGCTAGCAATGAACCACCCTCATATAAGAAAACACCCTCATTTTTAGGAAAAATTAAAGATATGATATGAAAACCACAACGATAAAGATATTTATTTGCCATTACTTATTTTCCATAACTGTGTAAGTAATATTCTTAACAACAAAAATGAAACTACAATATTTGTAATTCCGTAATGAGACTATTACGTATTAGTATTAATTTACCAATAGTGAACTATAGTTCACAAATAAATTAATTAATTTCATATTTTGTAAAAATCTCAATTATACTACACATTTGACTGCACGACACCAACAGAAATTGCTGCCTCTTCATTTCAATATTTCTCCAGCAAGGACTCCAGAGCGTTACACGTGTCTACTTTCGTTCGTTCGTTCGTATTATGTAAAAGTAATCATTTATCTCACTTTGCGCATCAACAACTTTGCCGCTAAGCAACTTATGATAAATCAATGAAATGTAGAATTATTTGCAAACCAAAACCTATAGTTAAATATTTGCAGATATCAGCAACTATTTCAATATCTACCAATATACTACATACATTACTACAAATAGTACGTTATATGCACAAACGGTAACGTTGTCGTCAATATATCATAAAATCATAGAATAATTTATATTGAATTTTAATGCTAACTTGAGTTACTGGTACTCACATCAACAAGCAGCAAACTCAGTTGCTCAAGATGAGATGCCAGGCAAAGTGCTGATTATGAAATTTCCAATAATACTTCATATCCTGTGTGTGTGTGTTGGCACATCCACACGTCCTATGGTAGTAAGTAAGTAAGCAAGCAATTGAGTTGTACTATGAGTACATAACATAGTTAACATTAATTTTATGCCAGTGAATTCATTTTCAACAAGCAACGTGTACAGGTTGTATGTGCGTATGTGCGTATGCATGTGTGTGTGTGTGTGTGTGTGTGTGTGAATATGTCCTTTTTAGTAAAACTAGACAAATATCTGATATTGAAGCATTTGACAATGTTAAATTGTGTGAATGTTAATGAATGATTGTATGGGAGGCAATGTGGGCAACGTACCTAAAAGTGAGAGGAGCGTGTGTTGATGCAAAGGATAGCACCAGTATCTGTGATGTGGCTGTGTGGGTAAGTATAGTTGTGGGTAGTTGTGGTGTGTGAGATTGTGTGGTCTTTCTGCCTTGGAAGACCACAACAAAACATGTCAACTTAAGAAGGTTTTGAGGAAATGTTTATTGTTCTCCAATAATTGTTGTGGTGGTGGCGTTTCCGTTGTTTTCTAGTGGCAAGAATATTACCCACAAATTACGCACACCAACACATGTGCATACTTGGGATGCTCTCACATGAAGACATTGGCCAAAAGCCTACATAAACACACACACACACATTGTGGTCACATTTAATTTTTCTTACTATAACAGTGGTTTGTAGAATTGGAATGTCTCAAATAATTATAAGTGAAATATCATGTAAAAGGCGATCCTAGTAGAAACAGGCAAGCCCACTGATTGTGATAAGGCATTCCCTCTGCAGCCGGTTTTATGTACCAGAATTACCCGAAATATTCGGCCAAGAGCTGTCAACCCCAGCATAGCTATACAATTTTCACCAATTGAGCAACATCTTCCGGCTTTGCTGCTTCGTATCGTTTTGGTCCTTGCTGGAATGGAAATTAATCCCGGACCATGGTTCTGCAAAGTTTGCCAGAATCCGTTGCACAATATGTGCATCCAATTAAGGTGCAACGCTTGTTTGGGCTGGTCTCACCTCAGGAACTGCTCTGGGCTCAACCACCATCGGGAGTGGTCAGAGATTTTAGTCGCCCCATGCTGCCAAGACCAGAGACGAAATAAACCAGCATCTTCGACATCTTCTTCGTGATCATATGCCACTACACCCCCCTTCCCACTGCAATCACAACAACCGCGGAAAACACAAATTAACAGCAGCAAAGACAACCATCGCCAGAGATCTGGGGTGATATCCATATTACAGTTTAACTGCAACGGCATCCAGAATAAATTACCCGAAATTACCAGATTCAACCAGCAAAACAACGTGGTGGTTACTAAGGTCCAGGAGACAAAACTGACAAACAATTCCATCTGTAAAGGATACAACGTTCTCCGAAACCAGAAGCAAAGGTGAGGGCATCGCATTCATCATACATAACTCTATGCAGTATGGAGCTCTTTCCCTTGATCTCATAGCTAGAGACCAATACCGCATTTCTCAGCAGAGGCAGCGAGGTTAGCGGATGATCTCGATGACATCCGAAGTGCCAACCCTGATGAACCATGTATTGTCGATTTGATTTGTGATATCAGTTGGTTGGTAAACGAGGACAAGCGGAGAAAATGGCTAGATCACTTGAAAAACTGCAATCTGAGCTCAGGAGTGGGTAAGTTGTGGTCTACAGTTCGTTCTCTCTCCAACCCAACGAAGAAGGATGACAGGGTCGAGATTAAGTTTGCCGACACCGCCATTTTTGATCCTGCAAAGAGCCCGCGTGCATTTTTCCTGCAGATTATTGAGCACCCAGAGAGAGAGAGAGACAAGGCGAAACGAAGTGTTGTTCGCAAACTTCACAACCTTCTAGTCTCGGACATGCCACAACATTTAACCCTTCTGAAGCCTCTTACTTATTTAACTTAATTTCCCTTTACACCCCATGAATGATGTATGGGATAGCTTCTCGCGTTGTTGTGAGTTAACACGCTTTCTATTCTTAGATTCGCAACTAACGGCACCTACTCATTTATCGACGATTGCGAACGTCACTGTTTGAGAAGCTCTTACTAGACACGCCGATTGACTCGACGCTTACACTGCGAAGTTAGTGTCAACAACATTCGAGGGAAGCCGACAATGAAAGAACAGCTTTTTTTAAGATGACTGGTCCCTTCTGAACCCTCAGAGGCCATAAATGCAGCCAAACCATCCAAGACGATTGGACCCGACGGCATATCCATGCTGATGCTAAAACACCTACGCTAGCGCGGGGTCGAGTACCTGACAATGGTTCTCAACCTGTCTATGATTTGCCTAATAATACTCGATGCCTAGAAAAAGGGTAGAGTCATCCCTATACTCAAGGACGCGACAGAGGGACAATCATACAGGTTTTCCTCCTGTCACGTGTCGTGGCGAATCTAGAGTCACTCCTCCTCACCCCAGCTGTCCAGCCACCTAACATCAGCTCACCACTAGCATGGATTCTGGTAAAAGCATAGTACCACCACAATATTAACGCCATAACCATTAAGATCTTATACGGCTTGAACACAGTCAGCCTCACCATACTCTTCCAGGACATCCTGCAGTCCACCACGCCCAATAATTTAAAGTCAGCGATCGTTCGTGGAGTTTAGAGAAAGTGCTCAAGGCCCCGTAGTTTTGTTTAACTTCTTCCTGTCTAAACTCCCCACACCTCCACAAAACGTATATGTGATATCCTACGACTGTACTCTTATGTCGCCGGGCCAAAATATTGATGAGAATTAAACTATTACCGGCGAAGTCGTCAGCAACACTCTTCACCCACTCATCGAAGCAGGTAAACCTAAATTAAGGCATCGTAGTCGATGGCGTCCAGTTCATCAGTGCTTAACTATGCTGCTTCAATGTAGTCTCCTTCGCTGAGTGATACCAAGTGGAGAAACATCCAGAGCTGCCAAAGTGCCACTCTACGGAATGTAACGGGCTGCATTCAGTTAACATCAGAACATCATCTACTTGAGGAAACAAAGGTCCTCCCAGTCAAGAAACATAATGTCATGTTGACCAAACAGTTCCTCCTGGGATGTCATCGGAGGAGTCATCCCAACTTTAACATCACACAGTTGGATGTTCCTCCCAAAGCTTTTCAGTATGGACCTTCGAGTATACGAGGAGAACATACGCAACTATGTGCAGGATCCCTTGGATCGCACCTCGTATGCAGCAGCTTTGAATAACATTCATAGAGACGCCATTTATACTACGGTTTCAGGTTACCGCATGAATGTCGTTCTAGGAGGTCGCCCACCACATGTAGCTGAAACATAGGAAAGCCTGCCACGGAAGACTAAGATCGGAATGGAACCCAGCATGTGGCCAAGCTATACCACTATTCCTGCTACATTTCACCTGCCCAGCTCACACTACTCTAGTTAGACCATTTAATTTAAGGGAAGTAGCCCAAGTTTTTAGAGTTGGACATCAATAAAGAACCCCCGGATTAAAATTTGTTAATTTGCATAGTATAAGCTATTACAACAACAACTGTGATAAGGTCTGCCCAGGAAGTAGACCTACAACCAATTTCTAAAAATTCCCACACTAAATTCTCCTTCTTTGTTTTCAATACCCAGGAAGCAGACCTTTAACTAATTCCTAAAAGTTCCTACACTATCTCAATTTTTTTTCTATACACTCAAATTTTTAAATGAAAATAAATTATTACATTGTTGCCCACAAACCACAGTATGGCGCACACAATCATTATTTCTTCTTTTCATGCTACATGCATACGTTGTTCAACACTAAGATTGTGATCATAATAATTTTCTGGCTTTTCTATGCCTGTATACGAATTCAACACACACACACATACTCCTATACTCTCTGTGCTTATTATCATATATGAATGAATATGATTGTGGTTTTTGTGCTGTAATAGAATAATCATCATTTATCATTCGATCAGGCAATATGTTTCCCTCATAAATTTTCCAGGTAAATCTGGGCATGAATGTTTGCTCACCCTCTGCTTTTCTCCCTCTCTTTCTATACCAATGTAGTAATAGTAAGTGTCAATGGCTTTGTTTGTTTGTCTGTTATTACACAAGTGAGTTTGTAAGTGACTCAGTGTTCTATATGTGTTTGTGTGCATTTGTGTGTATACAATAAGAATAATTATTTGCTGTTTGATATCAAATGTACTATTGAGCTTATGCACATAATCGTACACACGCATACAAAGTCTTGTGTTGGCTTTGTTATGCTAGAAGGTCTACTACCTTTATACTATTTTATACCTTGTGTTCTACATAAAACAAGCGTTAACATGTGTGTGTGTGTGCTATATCATATTTCACATGTATGTTTGTTTGTAGAACACATAAAAAGTGATTAATGATTTAGTAAATTTATTGCAGATTTGTGAGCAAAATTAATCTTTTTTTTTTGTTTTTTAATTTTTTTTATTGGTATGCAAAATAAAATCTGTCATATGGGGCTACAATTTTGTGAAAATTAGTGGTTGGAAATGTACAAATTGCAGGTGTATAATTTCAAAGTATAATTACAAGTGTATTAGCCACTAAACAAGGTATATCACTTGACAATACAAAACAAAT
This sequence comes from Muscina levida, assembly GCA_964034835.1. Taxonomy (NCBI): domain Eukaryota; kingdom Metazoa; phylum Arthropoda; class Insecta; order Diptera; family Muscidae; genus Muscina; species Muscina levida. The sequence goes on from OZ035881.1 coordinate 15,169,267, forward strand.
TTAAAATAAGAGATTTTCTTTTGACTTTCTTAAGGTAACGTAAAATTAAGCACCTGAGGGTTATGCTGCTGTCGGACAGGCAGCATGATTACTGCAAGGGTAAGTGCACTGAGACAACCGTGCATGCTTCGGTCGGATTCATTGTATGTTCACTTGCCGTCAATGAGTATACTATGGTAGGCTTTCTAGATATAGAAGGAGCGTTTAATAACATAGCTCCCGATATGAAAGCCTTGTCACTATCAAATCTGGGAGTAGACATCAGCATTAGGAGGCTTGTGTACGATATTATTACAAAGATGCTTATCATAGCCAAATTAGGGTCGTCAGACTTAAATAGATTTGTTACGGAGGTTGAGTCCTATCGTCTCTACTATGGAACCTAGCTTTGAGCGGAATTCAGTTGTCCCTACAGAAGGTTGGTATCAAGGTTGTCGCACATGTATGCGTTATAGATCACTTCTCACTATGTCAAAGGTCTCGTAGTAAATCGAAACAGGACTGAAGGATACAGTGGCACTATTGTTGGTAAATGGCTGCTTCCATATGTTCTCAGAATGCAATCTTCGTGAGGAGACGAAGATCCTGATAGTCATGTTGGAGTAACAGTTTGCTTTGGGATGTCATCGTAGAGGCCATCCGAACCACCATCTCACTGTGATAGACCCCCACCATTAACATTTTATGATTTTACGACATTACGAGTTGGAACATCTGGATCCTGGCCCAGCTAAAATCAATATTTTGTAGTCGGCTCAACTCATATTGGAAATAAACTACAGATATAAAAGTTGTAATATGTCTTACATTTATTTGCACGTCAAGCTGCTACAACAAAAACAACTATTGATTTCTGTAAAAGCTATGATAACGAAGAGGGGAAATACATTGAACATCGTCTCCGCACTTGCCCAGTCCAGGCTTCCGGGATCAATACTTGGCCAATATAGATGTTGGCCGACTCAGGAGCTTTTTAAGACAATAGCGATGCCTCAACATGTGAAAGAGTGTCACACTTTGGTCGAGACAGTACAACAAAAACAAGTAGTTTTTTCTGTAGAAGCTATGATAATGAAGAGGAAAGGAGAAGAATACCTTCCTTGCACATGCCCAGTCCTGGTGAACGGGGATCATACTTGACCGATATTCATATTGGCCGACTCTGGAATCAATTCATCGGATTGTGTCATAACTTAGGATTCTGAACCATACATCAAGACAGGTAAAACCATTAGCTGGATTGTTGTTGTTGTTCGAGAGGCTGACATTATTTGTTTTGTTGATGGCGGAGCCTATGTAGATATAATTATCCACCACCTCGAAATTATAGTTGTCAACGTTCATGCAGTTTCCCAAACGATTAGATTATTTATTCGTTGAAACTAATAACTTCGTTTTGTCCTCGTTTACCATTAGACCAATTTTCGTTGATTTCTTTTGTATACATGAGAAGGCTGCAGTTACATCCCGCAGTTTTCGCCCGATGATGTCAACGTCATCAGAGTGCGCTTGTAGCATGTGGCTTTTGTTAAATATCGTGCCACTCGTGTTTACTTTACTGTAGCTTTCCTCATTATCATCGCTATCACTACGTTGAAGAGGTCACACGGCAGGCCGTCGTCTTATTTTAAGCCTCGTTTGGTATAGAATGGCTCTATAAGGTCCTTACCAATTTTCACTGAAGACTTCGTGTCAGTCAGCGTCATTCCGAAAAGGCGTATCACCTTTGCTGGAATACGAAGCCATGGTTAAGCTTCGAGTAATTTCTGCCGTATCGGACTGTCGAAGGCAGCTTTATAGTCGACGAAAAGATGGTACGTGTCGATCTGTTTCTGTTGGGTCTTTTCCAGGACTTGCGGATGTGTGAATATCCGGTCAGCTGTTGATTTCCCAGGTCAAAAGCTACATTTATAAGGCTCTATCAGGTTGGATAACACTGGCATTAGTCATTCACATAACATACTCGACAGGATTTTATATGCGATGGGTAAAAGGCTGATCCCTCAGTAGTTGGAGCACACACTTGGATCATTTTTTTGCTGCTTTATTATTATTCAGCCGGGATATTGCTCTTTTTTCCTCGGCTTGACTTGGTGGTGGGCACTCTAAGCCGTCGTCGACAAGTGGCGTGATACCTTCACGTGCTCTGCCTTCTAGAACCAGAAGTTGCTGGAAGTGTTTTCACCATATATGCAGCACACTCTGCGCATTTATAACCAGATTTCCGTCCTTGTCCTTACATTAGGGGAGCCCATTACCGTAGAATTTTACTTTTACTTTCTGGTAAAATTTTCGGCCCCCACCTCTATCCCTGTATCGCTCTATATCATCGTTCTTCCGTTCTTTCATCTGACGTTTTTATTCGCTTAAATAGCTGTCTTGCCTGTTATAGGGTCTTCTTGTGCCGTTCCCTAACAGCCCGGGTTACAATTGGCTGTAGTGTTGCCCTATAAGCAGCATCATGTTCCTCAGACGCTATGCAACATTCTTCATCGTACTAGGATCCGTGTGAGTGTTTCCTCTGGGTGCTCGTAAAATGCATCTTTGATCTCATCGTCTTTACCTTCCGTAATGGCATGAGCACAAATCAGGGTGATATAGAAATATTTCGCCTTTACGCGGATTGTGGCCATTCGATCACTAATATGATTGAACCGCGAGACAAAATGTTAAAGTCTCTCGCCAACTACAAATCCACATCCGAATTCGTGATTTTCCGCATAAAAAAAAAATTAATTCCCTTTATAATCCATGAATAAGGTATGGCATAGCTTCTCGCGTTGTTGTGATTTAACACGCTTTCTATTTTTAGATTCACAACTAACGGCATCTACTTGTTTATCGACGAATGCAAACGTCACTGTTTGAGAAGCTCTTACTAGACACGCCGGTTGACTTGACACTAATACTGCGAAGTTGCTGTCGACAACATTCGAGGGGAGCAGACAATGAAAGATTACTGAAGTTTGACTAAGGAATGACTATGGATTATTTCGGTCAACCCCTTCTCGTACCTCCCACACAAAATAACCTATTTTTGGGAAATTATTATTTAAACCCATAACTTTCGAAATGCAGAATATTTGAATTTTGTCCCTCTACTTAAAACTAGAAATATTCACAAGTGAAACCTAAGAAACCAGGTTTACCCCACCTATTAGAAATTATGTTTTTTTTGAAATTTTTGTGCGAATTAATTAGAGAATTTCCATTGATTCTCAGTTGGACCATATGAATTTAACATTTTATATTTGTGGACTGTAACCTTTTCTATAGTTTTACTATACGCCTTGTCTGGCCATAGTACAGAAAGTCGTATGGGTGATGGTATTTAGCAGTCAGTTCTCCTTACTGAAATTTCTGTAGTGGTTTGAGAACATATCTTCCTTTATTTTCACCCCATAAGGGCTCCGATACAAAAATCAAAATGTTATAATATTTTCTCCCACCGCTCTAACAACCCTAACGGTGCACCTAGAGGATTAAAGTATACAACAACAGTTTCTCGGAACATACTTACCTACTATCCTTATACTTTTTTTTTTAAATTTTTTTATAAAACCAGCTCCCTCCTCTCCAATGGTGCCTCCTAGAGGTGTAAAATGTATGCTCTAAGAGCATGTGAGGTAAGCCAACATTACCGGGACAATTTTGGAGCAATCAAAAGTTTGACCAACCAAATAGACCATCTGCGGTGTAGTGGCGTTCAATATTCCAATCAAATTGTGTTTAAAAATTAAATGTCAAAAATTGTTTTTATCGGTTTTCTAAAGATTTTGACGACTAATTCTACTTTTATTATTTTGTTAAAATTTTAAAAACAAACTTCTAAAAGAATCACTAATTAAATAATATGTACGATTTGCTATAACTACGAACAAACATTAATAAAAAAAGAAACATGAAAATGATTGTTGCAAATGTATAAACCGTACGCATTGACAATGCTACGTTTAGTAATTTTCCTGATTGCACTATGAAATATACTATCAAGTATTGGTATGGTTCAATAAAAAAGGTCATGTTGACACCTATGTTTAAAGATTATCCAAAGTAAAATTAAGAACTCCAAATATTTTTTTGGTCAATGCACCCGCTGTTTACTTAATTACTCCCTTTCTCCTTAGACACTTTAGCTAAGACTCTGTTCACCTTTGCCACTATTTGCAGCTATTTTTGTTTAGATTTTTCTTTGACACTTTCAGTTCGCATAAGAAATGTAAATAAAACCATAAGAATAAAATGTTTATATACATAGTTCTCTTTTAACATTACTTATGTTAGCTGTCGTTCCAAAATTTTTTTCTTCTTCACAACAAAAATTCAATTTATTAAGTCAACACACACACACACAAAACAACAACCAATCGAAATTTATTTGTTTAACGTATAAATTCCGTACCGTATGCTTCATTGAATAACTTTACAGGACTTGTAGTTAAAACAATAAAAAAATACAACCTACCGCTTATAAAAGTGTGAGTACTAAAATAATATCCGGGAACCTTTGCCCCTGCCCCCTGCCTCTGCAACGTGCTGTGTTTATTTTATTAATATCGTGATTGACATTCGGTAATTTCAATTTATATACAATAACTTGTAATTTCCATAGCATTAAATTATTAGATTACCAAAGAGCTAAAAGCAGGAAGCAGCGACCTCCAAACAAATGGCATCGAAAACAAATAAACACCCAGAGTTATTAGCCAGCGACAGGCAAATTCCAATCGAAGTCAACTTAGCATAAATTTGTGTATATGTATTTGTATTTGTTTGTTCGTCAATTATACTCGGAAAACACGCACTCTGGCATAATGAAATTGTATTGCCTTTGAGCGTAACAAAAAAAAAACCTCGGCAGCAGCAGGTCGTGTGTAGTGGATGGATGGATGGATGGAGATGTTTACCCAACGACTGTTAACATAAAAGAAACACATCATCGTCATTCTCACCATCGCCTTCGCGCCAGCATCGACAGCAACATCAAGGACGCGTGAACTTGAATGTGAGTGCTTAGGGTAATGGAAAACTTTTCTAATTTTAAGCGTCCTAAGGTTAAAAACAATAATAAAAAAACACAACAACAATAACAATACAAAAACAAATTGTTTCCCCGAAAAAATTTGGTGCAAATAAAAAACATGTGTTAAATATACACACCAAAAACCCCAAAATCCGCCTCGTCATGGTAAACGAACAAAAAAATAACATCAAAAAATATATTATTGCAATCGGCAACAACACCTCAAATACCGACACACTTTTCACCAACATTACAGCTTTGACTTTTTTTTTTGAGGGTTTCCTTTGAGGCAATGACAAGTAATAATTCTTTGATTTCCTTTCAACATTCTTCAAATGGTAGGATTTTTTGTTTCGTTCGTTCTTTTCTTCCTCCGTAATTTGTCACCCAATATTTTATTATTATTTCTTCAAAATGTTGCCGCATTTTAGTAAATGTTTTTTCAAAGGAATTAAATGATTTGAAAAGCGTTTCGCGTGTTTTGCTTAAATTAATATAAGAACAAAAAAATAAATTGAGGCGAAAAAATGTAAATCGATAAATTGGAGGGAGGCGTGCAAGGAGCTTCTATGGCAAAATTATGCGTAAAGTAAACATTTAGAGTTTTTTTTTTTACTTTGCCTCATTCAATTTCAGTCATTCGTATCGAATCATTCGTTTTGTTTGTGTTGTTTTCAATAAACAAATTGAGGAAAAGGAAAAAAACGTTTGTAAATGTTACTTAATACCTCAAACATGAAAATATGTTTTGATTGTTTTTTCAATTAGATTTGTTTTATTTTGTTGTTCTAGCAAATTGTTTTCTCGGAGTTTTTTTTATAAATGTAGGGGGATTTCCAATGACCTAAAATGAGAAGGTTTTTCTGAAAGGAAACCTGAAGCGGTAAAGTTATAAGACTTGAGAATTTGCACCGAAAAGTGTGTTGTGACATCAATTTGATGATAAAACACTGAAGAAGATATGTACTGAGTAACTTTAGAACTAGAATAACACTAGAATGTTCAAGGTGGACCAAATACAAGTTTCATTTAAAGCAGATGTTATTTTGGTCCAAGTCGCAATATTGACAGCAAGTCAGTATTATACGTCCGCCACAATATGAGTCGCTATTCAGCAGTCGATATTCATATGAAAAATTTTAAATGTAGTTATCTCTAAAATAACACAGTACAACACATGATTTTGGGACTCAATTTTGCAAACTGCACGTGAAAGTAGCCCCAAAAAGAAGAAGTTCTGAATCATTCGTTTTGTCAAGTTACATGCCATAATAATTGAAGTTAGTAAGTAACGTATAGGGGAACTTGCCACGTTTTAGGCTCTTTTATTATATTTTTATATGGTGGCGTATGATTATCATAAGCAAAATTCCACGTAAATCATACGCCACGGATTACAATAGTTTTATTGTAACTGCTACAAAATAATCCCAGTTTAAAATCATTTGATGAATGGAAAAGTGAAATTATTGCTTATACAGGGAAACGTTATATGAACAAATGAAAAGAATTGTTAATCTTAATATTTTTAAATTTGTTTATATTAAATCGGACTAATGGTTCACGATTCATGTTAAACAAAAGAGCCATAAACGTGACAAATTCCCCTATACGATACAAAACGAATGATGCAGAACATCTTAATTTTTGGGCTACATTTAAGTGCAGTTCTCAGAATTGAGTCCCAAATCAATGAGCTGAAAAATGTTGTACAGTGTTATTCATCATATTTCATATTTAATTTTATATTTGGAGTAGTGGAGAGAGTACTCCTACTTCTAGAGTATCACGAAACATCTAAACTATATCCAATACGCCAAAAGTTTAGGAGGTTTCTAACTAGCGAGATAACCGATTGGAGAACAATTATTACAATTATTCATGTTGGATATTGTTGAAAGCTAGTATGTATTTCTGTAGTTTAGGGATTATTTTATAAGAGTGAGTGCCGTTGGGGATGTAAAGTTAATCTTGCATCTCAAGCCGACTCACAACCTTCTTCGTTGAATAGCGGCTGATAGTGAGCGACGAACCCTGATGATTGCACTATCCACCCGCCTTAAGGTCTTTTACTGGCTATGAAAACACAACAAAGAATAAGTAACAAACGGAACCACCCAAATGTTGACAACTACCGCAAACGTAATAAGGACCATGATTTAAGGTTACGCACCTGGAACGTGCGGACTCTCTAAAGAGAATTTGTCACAATCCGATTGGCGGATGTCCTCACAAAATATAAGGGTAACATCACCGCCATTCAGGAGATGAGATGGACAGCACAAGGATGCTCGCGACGTGAAAATTGCGACATCTATTTCATCTGTCATGCCGAAAAGCATGAATTTGGATATGGATTTGTAGTTAACGAGAGACACAGACATCTTGTCTCGTGGTTCAATACTGTTAGTGATCGAATGGACAAAATCCCCGAAATATTTATACATCACGCAGATTTGTGCTCATGCCGCGACGGAAGATAAGAAATATGAGATTAAAGATGCATTTTACGAGCGCCTAGACCGGCCGTGGCATAGTGGTTAGAACACGCGACTACCATGCGGGAGATCACAGGTTCAACTCCAGGCTCCAGTCATCTTAGAAGAAAAAAAAAATTTTTTTTCTTTCATTGTCGGCTCCCCTCGAATGTTGTCGACTGCAACTTCGCAGTATTAGTGTCGAGTCAATCGGCGTGTCTAGTAAGAGCTTCTCAAACAGTGACATTTGCATTCGTCGATAAACAAGTAGATGCCGTTAGTTGTGAATCTAAAAAATAGTAAGCGTGCTAATTCACAACAACGCGAGAAGCTATCCCATACCTCATTCATGGGGTGTAAAGGGAAATTAAGTTAAATTAAGACCTCTGCCCTGGCCACGCGTTATTCGTCGTGCTAATATTGGCTCGGATCATTACCTGGTTGCAGCCAAAGTGAGCACAAGATTCAGCAGAGCGAAAAACGCATGTAACCAAACATAAAGCTGGACATTGCGAAGTCGCAAACCCCAGCGATAGCTACTGCATACTGCAACCAGCTCTCCCAACTTCTACGACACAACGCCTCTACTTCTGACGTTACCGATACACAGTGGCAACATATTGCACATTCCTTGGCAACCGCCGCAACAACCGTGCTAGGATATGAAAAACGGTGCTCATACAAATTCTGGTACTTTGAAGAATGTCGCATAGCATCTGAGGAACAGGGCAACGCTACAGCCAATTGTAACCCGGGCTGTTTGGGGAACAGTACAAGGAGAGAGTAAAACAGGCGAGTAAAATGTTAGATGAAAGAACGGGAGAACCAGGATATAGAGCGATGCAGGGATAGTGGTGAGGCACGAACATTTAACCAGAAACTAAAAGCAAAAGGCTATGGAAATGGGCTCCCCTCCTGTAAGAACGAGGATAGAAATCTGGTTACAGATACAAAGAGTCTGCTGGTTGCAGAAGACAGCGCACGTGAATGTATCACGCCAATTGTCGATGACGGCTTAGATTACCCACCACCAAGCCGACGTAAGAAGAGCAATTTTGCGGCTGAAAAATATAATAAAACAGCCGGTGCCGACGGACTTTCGACAGAGCTCTTCAGGTCCGGCAGCGAGCAGCTGATAACGAGCATGAACCTGCTCCTACGCATGGTTTGGCTTAGAGAGTGCATGCCTGATGATTGGAATCCAACGGGATCAGCCTTTTACCCATCGCCTATATGGTCCTGTCGAGTGTGGTCCTGCCAATGTTATCCAACCTGATCGGGCCTTATGCGTGTGGCTTTAGATCTGGTAAATTAACAACCGATTAGATATTCACATTTCGGCAATTCCTGGAAAAGACCCAAGAGAAACAGATCGACACGTACCATCTGTTAGTCGACTATAGGGCTGCCTTCGGCAACCCAATACGGCAGATATTTCTCGAAGCTGATACGGCTTTGCGAAATGACGCTGACTAACTCGAAGTCTTTAGTGAAGATTGGCAAGCACCTTACGGAACCATTCTATACCAGACGAGGCCTAAGACAAGGTGACTGCCTATCGTGTGATCTTTGCAACATAGTGATGGAGATGATATTGAAGAAAGCTGCAGTAAACACGAGTGGCACTATATTCAAAAAAAGCCATATTCTACTTGCGTACGTTAATGATGTAGACATCATTGGTCGAAAACTAAACTGCGGGATGTGACTGCAGCCTTCTCAGGTATTCAGAAGGGATCAGTGAAAATGGGTCTTATGGTGAACAAGAACAAAACGAAGTTATTAGTTTCAACGAACAAAGAATTTACTCGTTTGAGAAACTGCGTCAACGTTGGCAACTATAGTTTCGTGGTGGTTTATAATTTTATCTACCTAGGCTCCGCCATCAACAATACAAATAATGTCAGCGAGCGATCAAAAATCCGTTGGAAAGACCAGGTTACTGAGAACCTAGCAGAACTTGGTATAACTAACTGGATAAGAACGCCGATGATCAAAGCGCTTATAAAATTTTTCTACATGCTGTATAAAATCAGATAGAATTGCAAATAAGTTCCATGTAAGTAAGTCAGTAAGTTTATCGAATGTAAAGCAGTTTCCGTAGATTTCCGTAGATTTGCCCTGCTCAGCCTTGGTTTGAGCTTCCGGTTTAACAGATGATCTGATTTATAAATTATTCTCTCCTATGTTGTAAGTTGGAATATTTGCTCTTAAATCCTTGGCCTTAGTATATGGAATGTATGTTCCTTTGTAGGGACCGGCCGTGGCATAGTGGTTAGAACACGTGACTACCATGCGGGAGATCGCAGGTTCAAACCTGGCTCCAGTCAAATTAAAAGAAAAAAATAAATAACATTTTCTTTCATTGTCGGCTCCCCTCGAATGTTGTTGACAACATTAACTTAAGAGCTTCTCAAACAGTGACGTTCGCATTCGTCGATAAACAAGTAGGTGCCATTAGTTGTGAATCTAAAAATAGAAAGCGTGTTAATTCACAACAACGCGAGAAGCTATCCCATACCTCATTCATGGGGTGCAAAGGGAAATTAAGTTTTTTGATGCCGGAGATTTAATAGGGTGTAAACTGTTGGTAGCCCACTGAATTTGAAGCTTTGTTATATGTATATCGGAAATATCAAAACCTTTAGTGTTTGAGATTTCCATAGACTGTAGATCACTTTCCTGACAGCATAGGAAATGTGTTTTCTTCAGCAGCGCTAGGGTATCTCGACTGTTGTTGAACTGTCTGTTCTCTGTATATACGATGATATTGTTGGACCATATATACAATTGGTTCTGCCTGATCACCTTTGCTGCATAATTATAAGAAAGGGTCCACTTAAAATATTCCTACAAATTGATGGAGCCTCAACTCCTTCGAATTGTGTTAGAAGATTTAAGGTAGCCTCTAGACAATAAGATGTCTTGTGCAGTGAAGATTCCAGCGTTAAAATAGCAGCCCGAATAAAAGAAGGAAAAATTTCGATGCTTCAATTATTTAATTTCACAAATATTATCTTCGAACATTTGTAACTTAATGTATTTCAAATTTATCACTGTCTCTCTATACCAAAATATATTACTTGTGTCCTTATTTGTCCCCCTCACCTTTTTTGCATTATCACATCGTTGTTACATTCTTTTATTTTCGATTCAATGTAAGTAAAGTTCACGCTGTTAAGTCTTTCGATCACACAAATATCTAATTTGTTACATAGTGACAATATTTTATTACTTTTGTAACTTATACAGTTGTCGGGATGATCCCATACACATTTGTCCTACTGCTACTACACGTCATTCTACTATCATGGTCTTTCTTCCCGTATTGCTACTGCTAAAGCTTCTTATTTTCAATTTTGTACCATAGAATGTTATTTTGCGTTATTTTTCTTGGTATTTCTATATGTATATATACTGTATTATAGTATTGCGTTACATTCAAGTTAAAGTTAATTTTCTATAACATCAATTCGCTCAGACGTGTTACAATGTATCCTAATAGTCATTACAAAAATATTTGTAATTCGCAAGAGAGAGAGAGAGGGGAATGGGGAATAAAAGTTTTAAATGGAAAAGTAAAGAATTTGAGATACTGAAAACAAACAACAAAAAAGATGTTATTGAATACCAAGGACAAAACTGGGGAGCGAACAAAAAACGATATTGCGTTTTGTTTTTTTTTTTACTATTTGAAAGGACAATTATTATTTCTATTACTTCGCATTGGGTAATGGGATGGGTAAACGTTCACTTTAAACGTTTTAGGATTATTGTGTCGCATGGAGGAAATGCTGTTATGTATATTATTTTCCGAAGAGTACTGCAGAAAGGTAGAGTACAAATGTACAACATGCTGAGTATTTCAATTTTAATATTATATTATAGTCATTAGTTTTGCAGTTAATTCGATGTACTTCTAACTACTTTGAAGTACTTATTATGCTGTGTTTTGACGATTTTCTGTGAAGGCAACCCATACATATACAGCACACAGCACTTGTAATTCAGCACTTTACCCATACCTTTACATATTTTAATATTTAATAAATCACTATATTTCAGCATAATTTCAAATACTCATCAACTACTTACCAAAAACAAAAAAAAAACAAACAAGTTCCCCTTAGTTTTTTCCTTCTCTTCCCCATGCCAGCTTATCATTTTGTATAAGTCAACCATGAATTTCTCGTTTGGCATTTTTGTTGACAGAATATATAAATTTTTAATACCTATTTTATATACTACTTATATGTCTTAATGTTGTTTATTTATAGATTTACTTAGTTTACTTATTTCTTGTGCATGTGTAATATAACATAAAATTTCCAGCTCAATGAAGCTTAAATAAAAGATTGTCAGTTGAAGGAAAGAAATACAACAACAAAATAACAACACTAGAATAAGAGAGACAAACAACTATAATACAAAACATAAACGAAGTATTAAAAAAAATTTATATGAAATGACATAAGGATTCTATTTTAGCTATTACATATGGTATAAGTTTTACTATTTTTACTTGTAGAGCAGACACAAGCGGGAAGGCCAGAAGACTAAGCCACGCAAGCAGTACAACACAGTATGTGTGTGTGCGTGTGTATATTTGTACACATTTACAGATGTGCATAGACTTATGGTCCGCATTGCTTTTATTTGTTTGTTTGTTGTTATTGGTGATGTAAGAAATGCACTTTGCACAAAATAAATGCATATTTATAACTGTCAGTAATAGAGGTTACACTGCTGCACAGTGGTTTGGAGTGAATTATTTGTATACTATGTAGTTTTTGCTTATTGTGACAGTATTTCAAATAATCTTTATCAGGGACTATAATATGTTTGATATATTGTAACGTGACGAAAAGTCTTTCTTTTATATATGCCTCCTACATATACAAGTTTAGAGTTAATTACACAATTATGACCTTTTAACCTCTAACCTTCATTTACTCTTGAATATCATCAACCAGACAAATCTTCATACACTGTTTCAATTACTTGAAGGTCAAACAACAATACCATCGATCACACGACGGCTGCAAACGACGCGTTTGGCAATGCTCGCGACTGCCAATAACGACACATTCGGCAATCGCCACGAACAGCGAATGAGCGCGACGACCAACATACAGCCAAACACATTCAGGAAACAATATCACAAGGAAAATGTTAATCGATGTAGTGTGATGCAACATAATTCTCATTACAGAGAGCTTAATGATCGATCATTTTGCTTGGCAAAGTCGTCGGTTGCTACCGCAGCGAAGTTCATTGCTTAGTTGCCCTGCCCTTCTCAGGGCAATAATTTATCGGAGGAAATATACTTTTGTTTAATCGGACTTCGGTCTGTTGAACCAATTATTGTCGTTTAAACCCAAATTCCAGTAGTTAAACTCGACTACTGAATTTGACTTCGGTCTGTTTAAACGGAGTTCGGTCTGTTAAATCGGACTTCAGTCTGTTGAATCGGATTTCGGTCTGTTAAATCGAACTTCTGCCTTTTAAATCGGACTTTGATCTGTTAAATCGAACTTTGATCTGTTAAAGCGGACTTCGGTCTGTTGAATCGGACTTTAGTCTGTTGAATCGGACTTCGGTCTGTTGAATCGGACTTCGTTCTGTTGAATCGGACTATGGTCTGTTAAATCGGATTTCGGTCTGTTGAATCGCATTTTGGTCTGTAGAATTGGACTTCAGTCTGTTGAATCGGACTTCGGTCTGTTGAATCGGACTTTAGTCTGTTGAATCGGACTTCAGTCTGTTGAATCGGACTTCGGTCTGTTGAATTAGAATTTCGGTCTGTTAAACCCACTATTATTGAAAATGACTTCGGTCTGTTAAATCGGACTTCGGTCTGTTGAATCGGACTTCGGTCTGTTAAATCGGACTTTGGTCAGTTGAATCGGACTTCGGTCTATTAAATCAGACTTCGGTCTGTTAAATCGGACTTTAGTCTGTTAAACCGGACCTCGGTCTGTTGAATCGGACTTCAGTCTGTTAAATCGGACTTCGGTCTGTTAAATCGGACCTCGGTCTGTTGAATTGGACTTCGGTCTGTTAAATCGGACTTCGATCTGTTGAATCGAACTTCGGTCTGTTGAATCGGACTAGTCTGTTAAATCGGACTTTGATCTGTTAAATCGAACTTTGATCTGTTAAATCGGACTTCGGTCTGTTAAATCGGACCTCGGTCTGTTGAATTGGACTTCGGTCTGTTAAATCGGACTTCGGTCTGTTGAATCGGACTTCGGTCTGTTGAATCGGATTTCGGTCTGTTAAATCGAACTTCTGCCTTTTAAATCGGACTTTGATCTGTTAAATCGAACTTTGATCTGTTAAAGCGGACTTCGGTCTGTTGAATCGGACTATGGTCTGTTGAATCGGACTTCGATCTGTTGAATCGGACTTCGGTCTGTTGAATCGGACTTCGGTCTGTTAAATCGGTCTTCTGTCTGTTATATCGGACTTCGGTCTGTTAAATCGGACTTTGGTCTGTTGGGACCGGCCGTGGAATGATGGTTAGAACACGCGACTTCCATACGGGAGATCACAGGTTCAATTCACACCTACAGCCGTCTTAAAAGAAAAAAATTTCTTTCATTGTCGGCTCCCCTCGAATGTTGTCGACAGCAATTTTGCAGTATCAGTGTCGAGTCAATCGGCATGTCTAGTAAGAGCTTCTCAAAGTGTAACGTTCGCATTCGTCGATAAATAATTAGGTGCCGTTAGTTGTGAATCTAAAAATAGAAAGCGTGTTAATTCACAACAACGCGAGAAGCTATCATATACCTCATTCATGGGGTGTAATGGGAAATTAATTAAGTAAGTCTGTTAAATCGGACTTTGATTCCAGTTTCCGTTTGGTTATATCGACTCGTTGGTAGCACAGATTTCGGTTTGGTACACGAAAATACTATCCGTTCCTGTATCATTGTTTTTTAGAAATTAGCACCGTAACATCTTAATACCAAGACTCCGTCTGGTACGATTATTAGTTCGGTTTCGAATTCGGAATCGATACAACTACAAGTTTCAGAAGTCGATCTACTGAAAAACACGAGGTATCCTGAGTTGCGGATACCAAACTGTTTTACGACCAAAGCCGAATCATCGATACAACCACGATTTGCTGAAGAGCATAAGTCATAACTACGATCCTGAGTTTCGGATACTAAACTAATTTACGACGAAAGCCGAATCATCGATACAACCACTAGTTGCCAAGTTTGATTTGCTGAAGAACACGAGTCATCAACACTACCCTGATTTGCAAATACCAAACTGATTTAAGACGAAAGCTGAATCATCGATACAACCACTAGTTGCAACAGTCGATTTCCTGAATAGCAAGAGTCATCAATACGATTCTGAGGTACGAACTCGAAGCTTAATTACCAACAATCCCGAATTAACAATATATTCCCGAATTGATGATATAAACCTGAACTATCGGCAAACCCGATTCTTTAGGATGACACGATATTGCTGATATAAACGCGAATTACTAAGCTAAGCACATACTGCTGATGTTAATCGCTACCACCGACAAACCGAATGTTCAGTACGCTGCCGAGTTGCTGGTACGAGCCTGAACTATCGAAAGTACCCGAACTACCACGCTCCTAAATACCAAAACGATCCTACCTACAGTTTCGGGAGTATAGTATAAAGTTTCTATCGCCTCAAATCAACCGATTCGTAAAGTTTCCGACTATCTTAAATCGACCCAAGTCCCAGAGCCTGTCACTGCAGTCATAGGCCTCATCAATACTCGTCAAACATAAACGAAAAGTTCTCAATCATCTAAAATTGGTCTGGGTACAAATGACCGGACAAGACAACAACGCTATCACTGAATCCTAATCTAAATTGTTTTCATTTCTAAATATTTTATCCAGTAGATTATAAGTTTAAATTACACCATCAATACACAATACTGCTATTTTGTCCTAGTCAAGGAATATCTACTGAGTTCGTAATCCGAAAGGTTTTGTGCCTCTTTATGGCGAGTCTGACGACGGCAGAACTTACCTCAGCCGACGAGAAAACCACGTTACTGTTTCCCAACCGTTCGAAATGCTGTGTATATGAGAATTCATTTGCCATCTCGTTCTATAGTATATCACTGTGTCCGATGACCCAAAAGAGTCGAACAGTATATCCTGGCAGGGATGAAAGCACCATTCTGCATCTGTTCACCAGTCTTGACACTATAAGCTTTGATTCCAAAATTTGTAAAGCCGCTTTACTATTTACGTAGTTTTTTACGGTTTCCTCTAGATTCATTGCCAATTGTATTTCCGCTGACTTCATAATGGCGAAGATCTGTGCCTGCAACTGATATCCTCGTTGAAGATAACTGTTCTTGTTCGCCAAACGGAAGGAAAATTTCTACATTTCGTGGTTTGGGGTTTATTTTATTGAGTGTTATTTCGTACTGCACGCAGCAAACCTCCCCGTAACGAGAATGTCCACGTCGTAGCAACCTTTATTCCATTTCGCTCAAAAGCTGTGAGAACGCCTTTTACCACCAGTAGCCACATCAATGGGGATAGTTAACACACTACTTCTGCAGGATGTTAAATTTTTTGTAATAGTAGACAAATTTTCAGAAAACCAAAACACTTATCACACCTTTTCTGGTACCTTCCATACAAAAGACCGTATTCAATAACATACAAACATATCTTTGGTGAAAGTGAACTGAATACCGTCAGATTTCGTACAATCTAATTGTTTGTTGAACGTTATGATGGTATTGATGATCGATGCTTTTTGTTTCTGTGTGGATAAGCGAACTTTTTCAGTAACGGTTTTTTGTTATAATTTTGAAATTGTAGAAATGTGATCCGGTTATTTTAGTACATTATCACATCGATAAGTTGCAGTTGGTACGTATGAGTGATATATATTTCATACAGGTAAAATAAATATTAAGTATACGTAATACACAATCATCGCTAAATTAGATGACCACAACAGTCTTGCCCACTTAGGCTTGCCAGATTTAAAATTGTAAAATTCTTGACATTCACCAAAAATTTTCTTGATTGTGAAAAAAATCTTGACAAATAAAAACACTCATCAGTTAAATTTTTTACATATTTTAGTTTCATTTATTTTTTTATAAAAGTATAATTTCATATAAAAAGTTTACAAAACATTAAAAAATCAATACAGATATTTCAGTCAGTTAACTGACTGATAAATACCCTTACCTTATGTATGTTATTACTTAAGTCTCGAGTTATTGAAACTAAACGATTTTAAAATGAAATTACTTGTGAATTAAAATTTTTCAGTTTGTGTAGCGTAAACGTTTAGAGATAGCACTGACATGTTGTTACACCGTTTCAAGAGTTACAGTGCAAAAAGTGTTAATGAAATTGCTAACAAATGTAGAATTTTTATTCTATTTTTCTGGACATATTGTAATTTTATATGGAATCGAGAGTCTTTTGCGCACAAAAATCTCTAAAGAATTTATAGTTTCTAATGGGTTGGATGAAACACTTAAGTTTCTCAAGTTTCACCTATAAATGCAAAATATTAAAATTAAACTTTTTTAACATCTTGAGGAGTTTATATTTGAATTTGTTGAAAATATATCAATTTTCTGGTAATTACCATATTTGTATACGAGGTACCAGCAGGGGTAGTACAATGAGTCAGATTTTTATTTGCAGGATAACGTGGAATAAACTTTTTATGTGGGTGTTTTTGACCAAATTTAAGCATTCTCCAATTGTCGGTTTGGATTTGATGTAAGAAATATAAATTTTCCAGAAATAGGTCATTTTCATTGGGAGTAACCAGGTGTCGGCTGATATAGTCCATATTCATTCCGTGGTCCAATTTTTATTACATGTTTAAAATCAGTGAACTAACAAAATGATATGTATGGGAGGTAACAAATGGAATGTGTCAAAACGTTTCGATATTCTTAGGGTTTGTCTGCTATTACCACTTACCTAAGGTTGAGGGTTTAAAAAATATAGTGGAAACACTGATGTTGATTTTTTTATTTTACGACTTAGTGTTATTGGAAAATTTAATACTTCGAAGCATAAAATAAGAAAAATTACGATTTGACATTACGTGCTGACCTGACATTGTTTCTGTACGGCTTCCTAAAACCATTAAGGATTTTCTCAACAAAAACAAGACGGCAGCGATCTTTAGCCGATTAATCTAAAATTTGGGTTTATACGACCGGAGCTTCTGCTTGAAATTGGCGGTTTAATGTTGTCAAATTACCCAGTGCAATAGTGGAAAAATGCAAGAACTTGACAGTATAGGTTCGATTTTACCATCGACGGGTAATAAAACCCTATACTCAGTTTGGCGAGATAGGTGACCAATTTTTTTTTATGGACCTCAAAAGATTCTCGACATCAGTGAGTCCCAATAAAGTTTCTGTTAGTTATGCGCACTAACTTTATTAACTATTTTTGTCACAAATGTTGGTAATTCCTGCCCTTTCGGAAAAAAAAAATCATTGAAGAAGAAATTATTATTTTTTCATTTTTTTGAACATTACTTTGAGGGAGTCCAAATTTTTCACTAACAATGTTCGCCAAAATTGTAGCCATGGTAAAGTTGAAGAACTTTCGTGAACATAAAGTCAATTATGATACCGGGTTTTCGTACCATTGCGCATGTGTAAGCCAGTTACGTACTTGAATTTCAACCGATTTTAAGTTTCTCAGCGGATTTTGAAAGAAGACACTGCGGCATTTTCAATGATATATATAGTTATATTGATTACTTGTCATATATATCTGTTTTTTGCATAGAAATTTTAAACTTTTGTCATTTATTTACTACTAGCTGACTCGGGCAAACGTTGTTTTGCCTTCAAATTTTATTTTCACTGCAAGTCTTTCTTGAGTTACGGTGCAAAAACACAAAAAAACTAAATATTGCGCCATCTTTCGGACGAACTTCAAACAACACAGAAACACTACTCACGGCCCATAGAGCATGCATATAAAATTTGGTAAAAATCGCTACTGGCTACTGAGTTTAGCGATCACGAACATACACGTAATTTTTATATATGTAGAGATTTTTTAAGTTTGAAGAAGTTTGTAATCACTATTTTATAAGGACACCCTAATTTTCACTATTTTATTCAGAAAGTGTCCGCTTTCACGAGTTAAACGCATACTTGTTTGTAAAGATCGGTTAACAAATAGTCATGTTTTCCAAATTACGCCTTATCGTCAACATCTTGTATTTTACAAAAAGTTTTCATTTGTTGCATAGTGTTCATAGTGTTCAATAGGGAGGCGAAAATAAGTGATGATAGATTTTTAAACGAATACACTAACTAAAACTCACAATATTCTCACATTAATACTTCTGTTCTGAACTGTTCATTTCATTTAAAAACAAAATTGGCGTAATTTTTCGGTTGGTCTGTAAAAATCTTGACAAAACTTATTTTTTCTTGATTCTTGACAAGCATTAAAAATTCTTGTACATCAAGAAAAATCAAGATCGTCTGGCAACCCTATGCCCACTAGATGAGTGGGGTTTTTTGTGGGGGAATGGAATTTATTAGGCGACTTTTTGAAAGGGAAACTGCCTCTACATTATTTGTATAAATTTGTTTCCATTACAAATATTCTAAGTTTGTTGTGCTCCATTTCAAATTTGACAACTTCTTCCGAACCACTGTACTCTGCCAAAGTCCTTGCAATTGTTTGTAATGTTGTACACAGTGAAGTTGTAATGCCAACACACAATTCTTACAAATCCATTGACAGACTACAAAGAATACATACAATTTTTCAAACTAGCGACATTCGCTACTAAAGCTTACACACACACACACACACACAGCACACTGTTACCCAGTTACGTCTTAGAAACCTTTGATTGTAGAATTCAAGAAGTAAGCAGTCAAAGATATTTTTCGATTATAAAAATCGTATACTGAATGCATTAGTGTGTGTGTCTGAGTGTGTGTATGTTTGTTCATGTGCAAAAGCATGTATGTCTGGACAATACATTTCTTTGCCATTTGCTGATTTATGAGTTTTATTCAATGTTATGGACTTTTAAAATATCATTGTTAGTCCGTGCACATCTTATAGGGTAAGAGAATGTGTTGAAATATTAAGAAAGTAGAAAGAGGTTGGCGCGCACCAGCCACGAGGTGGATATGGGAAAATGTGAGACAGTTTAGGTAATGAAACAAATGTGTCGTACTTTGGGGATCTAAACTATGTTAGTTCTTAGTTGCCCTGTACGAGTAAAGTATCATAATTTAATTTTTGTAATTTTTATAACTTTTATAATTTTTATAATTTTTATAATTTTTATAATTTTTATAATTTTTATAATTTTTATAATTTTTATAATTTTTATAATTTTTATAATTTTTATAATTTTTATAATTTTTATAATTTTTGTAATTTTTATAATTTTTATAATTTTTATTTTTCTGATCTTGAGCCGAATTTGTTGTATCATTTCGATACACTTAACGTAAATTAATATAATTTTTATAATTTTTGTAATTTTTATAATTTTTATAATTTTTGTAATTTTTATAATTTTTATTTTTCTGATCTTGAGCCGAATTTGTTGTATCATTTCGATACACTTAACGTAAATTAATATAATTTTTACAATTTTTATAATTTTTATAATTTCTATAATTTTTATAATTTTTATAATTTTTATAATTTTTATAATTTTTATAATTTTTATAATTTTTATAATTTTTATAATTTTTATAATTTTTATAATTTTTATAATTTTTATTATTTGTATAATTTTATAATTTTTATAATTTTTATAATTTGTATAATTTGTATAATTTTTATAATTTTTATAATTTTTATAATTTTTATAATTTTTATAATTTTTATAATTTTTATAATTTTTATAATTTTTATAATTTTTATAATTTTTATAATTTTTATAAATTTTATAATTTTTTTTAACTTTTAATGTAAACCAAAATTATATATGTTTGCCAGTTTTTAATAGGATCAGATTACAATTAAGCCTTCCAATTTTAAATCATAGTACACTTATCTCCCGTCGGTCTACCTCTACCACAATTTTAAAAACTACTCTCCTTCTCAGTTTTTTTGCCTCAAATTGATGACATAGTACTGCGAATTGCATTTGCCAAACATTTAGCCATTTACTACATTCATTTCGATTCTCAACATTTCACATATGATTCTTTATTCGAACATTTCGCAACCATTATCAGTTGCCTTTTACACATTTCTATAGCCATTTGTCATCTAAAACGAATGTTGGAACTTGCATGTTTTGGCATGTTTAGTTAGCCATGGCAGTTTATACAACCGTAACAAAAATTTCTCACAAAAAAAAAAGAAAATTCTAAAGAAAAATGGAAAAAGAAAACATCAAATTGCATCGTATCATATAGAGACGGCCAGAATATTGTACAGATATTAAAAACATGTTGTATAAAAAAAGTTGTACCGACAATAGCAAGTAATGTGTTGTAGGTTTATATGTCCATTGCTGTGTGTCTAAAATATCTCCCCAATAAATCGACAATAGGTAAAAATATTATTTGAGAGCAAAAACGTTAAAGGAAACATATCAGAGATTCTGAGATAAATAAATGTAGTAAAATAACAACGTATGAACGAGCCGACAAACGAACGTATCGACACAACTAAGCTAAGTTCAACTCATGTGTCATGTTTGGTGTCCCAGCAAGACAGCCTTTACAACCATATGTGTCGCTATATAGCTGTACTAACGTTATGACTCCCTTCATACAGTGTGTATGTGTGTGCTAGTTGTATATATGTTATGTCGTTGTCACTGCCTCTGATAGTTTGTTTTTTCTACACCCGTATTAGTTATTTAGTTGTTCAGTGCTATCTGTTAAATTGGAATATGTCCAATTTGTTGTTTTTCTTTTTCCTCCCAACCATTCAATGTTTATATAAATAAACAAAAATGTTTTGATGTCGTCCATTTTATCTTATAATAAATATCAAACTAAATTACAACAAATACTCGATATGTGTACATATGTAAAGTAGTGACAACAATAATTTCATACCGTACGTTAGGCAGGGAGCAGTAAAATATACAAAAACAAAATTGTAAAAATATATGGGCATTTATAAACTATAAATATGCCATAAAACTGGTATCTGTTAAATCTTAATTTCTTTCAAAATAATCAAACATGAAAAGCTATAAAACGTTTGACAATTGTCATAGCAGAATGTATATGTTTGAAAATATGTTTGTATGGTTTAAGGTATTGAACATTTTTTATGGAAATAAGGTAATAAAGCTAAAATTATATAGCTTTGCTAGTTCAGGTAATGAATATATCACTTAACTAAATACTATATCATAGCTAGGTTTATACCTATTTTTATAGTGCTTGGCAGATATATAAACCTGGTTAATCATCCACGAACTTAAATCATTTATGTTTAGAGGATGTTTTTCCAATTGTTGTCAAGTCAGCTTAAATTTTGTTTTATCATCGAAAAATGTTACGACAAATTGGAAACAGTTCGAGCCGTGCAGCGATGGGAAGCAAATAAAAGTATAATTTTCTTAATTTTTATCGTAATAATTTATAAATATTACAAAAATTATAAAAATTATTAACATTATAAAAATTATAAAAATTATAAAAATTATAAAATTTATAAAAATTATAAAAATTATAAAAATTATAAAAATTATAAAAATTATAAAAATTATAAAAATTATAAAAATTACAAAAATTATAAAAATTATAAAAATTATAAAAATTATAAAAATTATAAAATTATAAAAATTATAAAAATTATAAAAATTATAAAAATTATAAAAATTATAAAAATTATAAAAATTATAAAAATTATAAAAATTACAAATTATTATAAAAACAACAAAACTCCTGCGCAATTGTGGCCGATTGACATATGCATAGGCAAGTGCTTGTGTGTGTATTATGTTGGCATGTTGTGCGCTTCGAGGATGCTTTCTTCGCACCGTTGGGAAAAGTTCTCATTAGCTTTGAGATGCTTTCTTCCCTTAAGGTTTGTGATGATAGAGGAGAAGACACAGCAAAGGGCGCTGACGAGACATTGTGGTTAATGTCGAAATGACGTCATACGCCTAACCTGCTGTCAACATAATACATTTCACACTCTTGACTAAAAACCTATTGGCAATAATAAATAATTGCCAATAGAACTGATCTCAAACCGAACTACGACAATATCATAATTATAAAAATTCTAAAAAATTATATCAATTATAAAAATTTTAAAAATTATAATAATGATAAAAATTTTAAAAATTATAAAACTTAAAAAAAATTTTAAAAATTAAAAATTATAAAAATTATAAAAATTATAAAAATTATAAAAGTTATAAAAATTATAAAAATTATAAAAATTATAAAAATTATAAAAATTATAAAAATTATAAAAATTATAAAAATTATAAAAATTATAAAAATTATAAAAATCATAAAAATTATAAAAATTATAAAAATTATAAAAATTATAAAATTATTATAATTATATATATAATAATTATAAGAATAATTATAGAAATTATAAAAATTTTAAAAATTATAACAACTATAACAATTTAAAAAATTATAAAAATTATAAAAATTATAAAAATTATCAAAATTATCAAAATCATAAAAATTATAAAAATTACAAAAATTATAACAATTATAACATTTTAAGAAATTATAAATATTACAAAAATTATGAAAAATATAAAGATCATAATAATTATAAAAATCATAAAAATCATAAAAATTATAAAAATTATAAAAATTCTAATAATTATAAAAATTATAAAAATTATATAAATTGTACCTTTAGTGTATTTATCGTTCTTGATTTTATTTATTGTTGATCTGTAAAGAATTATGATATTGTCATAGTTGTGCTTCGAGGATGCTTTCTTCGCACCGGAGGGAAAAGTTCTCATTAACTTTGAGATGCTTTCTTCCCTTAAGGTTTGTGATGATAGAGGAGAAGGCACAGCAAAGGGCGCTGATGAGACATTGTGGTTAATGTCGAAATGACGTCATACGCCTAACCTGCTGTCAACATAATACATTTCACAAACTCTTGATTAAAAACCTATTGGCAATAATAAATAATTGCCAATAGAACTTATCTCAAACCGAACTATGACAATATCATAATTATAAAAATTATGAAAAGTTATAAAAATTATAAATATTATATTAAATTATAATAATTTTAAAAATTTTAAAAATTTTAAAAATTATAAAAATTATAAAAATTATGAAAATTATAAAAATTATACAAATTATAAAAAATATGAAAATAAAAAGTTGTAAATTTTTTTTGTTGATATTTTTGATTATTTTGATATTTTTGATATTTTATATATTTTTGATATTTATGATATTTTTAATATTTTTAATATTTTTAATATTTTTAACAATATTCATATTTTTAATATTTTTATTAATTTTTAATATTTTTAAAATTTTTAATATTTTTAATATTTTTAGTACTTTTAATAATTTTAATATTTTTAATATTTTTCATATTTTTAATATTTTTAATAATTTTAATAATTTTAGTATTTTTAATATTTTAATAATTTTAATATTTTTAATATTTTTTGATTATTTTTTAATATTTTTAATATTTTTAATATTTTTAATATTTTTAATATTTTTAATATTTTTAATATTTTTAATATTTTTAATATTTTTAATATTTTTAATATTTTTAATATTTGTAATATTTTTAATATTTTGTATACTTTTAATATTTTTAATATTTTTAATATTTTAAATATTTTAAATATTTTAAATATTTTAAATATTTTTAATTTTTATAATATTTTTAATTTTTTTAATATTTTTAGTATTTTTAATATTTTTAATATTTTTCAAATATTTTACATTTATCCATAACTAGCTGACCGGGCAGACTTCGTCCTGCCTAAAGAAGTATAGACTTAAATGTATCTTTTTTGGGTAAAATAAGTATTTGTTTTGTGTTAGTTTCTTTTGGTATTCTCATACAACTTAACAAAAATTTTTGAGTTATATTAAAGGATTAATATCTTTTTAATGACATAAATGTATTGCAATGCTTTTGATAATAAATCGTGTGTGGGAGAACCAAAGGAGTGTACATATGTTAATCAGTGGGTCCTTCTACATTAAATAAATTAATTTAAAAAGGATGATTTAATCCTGTATTGCTTCTTAGCTCCTATAATGCGCCATCAAGGGGTTTCATGCAACATTTTATATGTTGATATTACATGTGCGGTTCTCAGAAACTTGTAATTTATTGCGCCATTCTGCAACGTCAAAAAGGGTTGCGCAATACAGAAGTTTACAGTAGCAAACGCGATTTGTTTTGTGATCAAACATTTTCCAAATGATCTAGTACATCAGACATCGCACATTTACAAATTAGTTTCTATAGGCAGGGCCATTCCTACTAATCTAGTACTTCAGATGCAGCACTTTAACAAATTAGGTTCTGTTGGCGGGGTCACGCCTAACAATCTTATCCCGCTAGTTTTTGACTTGATCATATTGCATCCACTACTGATTTAAAGTCACTAATTGTAATAGTCGGGCGTCGGGAGTGTGATGCAAGGTAAAGCTTCTGATCGGTTTAACTTGGCAAACCCAGAGTGATGCTTGCCAATTGCACTTCAAGTCTACCCACAGAGCTCCGCATTCGTCGTACTACTGCGGACGGAGTACTTCTGCGTGGTGACGCTTGGAAACGTGGCTTTGACACTCGTCAGAGCATGGCTGTATTTAAATTTTCAAAATGTAAAAATTTTGGATAATTTTTGTATAAGAAAAATCGAAAATCGACTCAATAAATGGTCCAAAAGTGTCAAATGCAATGTTTAGGTAGCCTATAACCATCCTCGGAAGATTGCCTTTCTAATGAATCCGGTTTGTTGCATATCGGTTCGGTGGTTTTCAAGTCTATAGCGGACATACGTAGAAACAAATGTTCACTTTTATATATATAGATTTATCAAATTCATTGTTCGTCTTAACGTTCCCTAAACTTAACTACCTCACGGTGGATAATGTATAACCCTGTAATTGTATGCCTTTCACATCCTTTTTTAATGTTACCTCCTATATTGCCCTTAAATGTTTATTGCCATAACAACATCATACTGCCACTGCCACTCTCTATCTCGAAAGCTGCCTCTCTGGCCTCATATCATCTGCATAAATTCTGTAGAGATTTTAATTCCAGAGAATTGTTTTATATTCTGTTTACTTTATGCTAATTTCAGTTAAACCAGTATCAAACCCTTTTGGCCTTTTTGTTATGTAGTCTTGTAGTTCGTTCGTTTCGATTTTTTGTTTTGTGGTTTGCCTGTGTCCTCAGTGTATGATGACATCTCATGTTTATGTAAAAAGTAAAGAATACAAGCCAACAACAACAAAGAAAAAAGAAAACGAATCCTATAACCGTAGAAAACATACAGCTAACCACTGATGTTGGTTTGTTGGTAATAAGAGTATGAGAGAGCCCTGAATGACAATACGCACCACAGTAAAGGCCGCTTGGAAAAGGGACCCGACTCGCATTAAATTGCAGGACATGCGAATGCACCGCAACTAAATGTAATAACCCCCACCTCCATACAGTGGAATGCAAAATAACAAATGCCGGCGGTAAGAAAATATTGCCAGAAAAAAACATCAGGGGGAGGTAGGTGTCAAGTGCAACCTAAAGGATCCTATGTTAAATTATATAGGATGAACTGAATTTCCTTCAAAGAAAAACATATACAAATAGAAAGGTAGCAAAATACACAGAAGATCATGTGGTAAGCTGCCATGATTCAGCATCCTTTAGTTACACAGAGTCACCAGAGTCTTGACTTTACGAATCACTTTTGTTTCACCTGTCATTGTTATTGTATTACAAAAGTCAAAACAACAATGTAGGATATGTTTGCTGTATGTATGTATGTATATATGTGTACAGCACAACAAATAACAACAAAGCCAAAGATACGTAACCTGACCTACAACAACAACAACACGGGCGTAGATTAAACTTACAGAGAAAATGTAACAAGAAATCCTTAGTAATGGACACATTTGGGGGGAGGGGGGCTGGGGGTGATCGCAGGACGACAAAGGTGGCGCTGCATTCAACTGTTTTCCTGTTCGAAACAGAGGGGGCGAAGGGAAACAACGACAAACTACAAATTGAAATTGCATAGTTTTGTTAACATGGTATGTATTTTGTAAAAACAGAAAAATTGATATTCCTAAGTATTTTCCTTGAGCTTCTTGTATTTTGAATACAAAATACCAATGTGAGGTTAACCTTAACTACAAGGCAACCTCTACAAGTACATGTTGCATAAATGCAATATAAAATATTTAGTTTGAGTACCAATTTCAGCATTGAACAGCAACAACCGCATTGGCTTAAAGTAACCTCACCACCACTCATTTGTTGAAGTCAAATCCTTGGAGGTTTAGCCTATGGCATGATGATGTTAAAAGGTTATACTATGGTTGGGTAGTTTTGCAATGTTAAGTTTTAGTGCTGTAGTTGAAATGTCCGGTGGGGTCATTTTGGGGTTTGAGTATCATGTATATAAGGAGAAGTCTTTTGAAAATGGATTTTTTTTTGTATGTGCATTACGAGGATAATGGGGTTGGCCATTGGTGGAAAAAACATCATATGTAGAGTCTAGTAGATATTGGGTAAATCATTACAGAAATTTCACTCAGGTGAAATGACTGACAAATATCGTTACCCTATGTTATTCAATCAAAATTCTACAGGGTATTACTTGGAAGTTGTACAACTTTGACGCATTTAGATGGCTATGACAAGACTTGCAGCTAGGTCACGGCTATCAGTTACAAATGTATCAAATTTTCGGAGATTTTGAAATACAATCCGAACTAAATTTTATATCGAATTATAATCATATTACCCGCGATAATAAATCTACGTCCATTTTATACGTTCCTCTCTCTGTTCAACATATCGTATTCTGATTCATAAATTTAACATTTTAATTTCGAAAAGGTCATCGAGTGGCCGTTGTTGTTGCTGTTGCCACTTGTCAATCACACTTCGTTATTGAATGCAAATATGGGCAGTAAAAACTCGCATTGGCTATTATTTATTATACTTTGTAATCAGTGCGAATAAAATTCATCTGTGTGTAAACACCTCTTTATCACTTTATATGCAAATTATTGTTTTTATAGTTATGGTTTTTAGCGTTTTTCCAACAAAATGTCAACAAACTTTTTTTGTTTTGTTTGTGACTTGATGGCACTCGCAAAATTATTTATTAGTGAGCCGGAAATATGAGGGTATTCATTAACACTGAATATTAAAATAGTATGTAACGTTTTTTTTTTGGTATTAAGAAAAAAAATTAACACAAAATAAATAAATAAATACATATTCATAAAAAGGTGATGAAATCAATATTGAAGTATGCACGGGTAATTAGAACGAAAATGTATTAATTAATATCAGTACAAAAGAATACATTAATAAATATTAGGCAGTTTTTTTGCTGAATGAAAAGTCATTAAGAAAAAAAAGCAATTTCGCAGCGCTCTAATGAGATATAAGAGTATAAAGTGCATCAAGAGGGCCAATACGCATCAACTTTTAGACTAGATAGGATATTTTAAACTTTAGTATTACAAAGCAGCAGAAAAAAGTCATATCTCCCTGAAAATGTTTCAGATACCAATAACACATAACAACATTTTTCCAGCTCATTGATTTAGGACTCAATTCTGAGAACTGCACGTGAAAGTAGGCCTAAAAATAAGTATTTCAAGTTACATGCCATAATAATTTAATATCGATTTGAAGTTAGTAAGTGTCGTATAGGGGAACTTGTCTCGTTTTAGGCTCTTTTGACATAACATAATTACTATATGGTTGCGTATGATTATCATAAGTAACTAGAGGACCCGGCGAACTTCGTCTCGCCCCAATTTTATGCCTTCAGATAAACTCAGTAGAGAATGTTTGATAAACAAAGTTTTTCGATTAGATTTCCGCCACAAAAACAAACAACGAATTCGGTTCTCCTAAGCTCGAAAAACCAACGTTCAGCTGACCGCACGTAAAACAGGGAAGTTCGAGATTAATCTCACATAGTTCCAACGATTGGCCTTGCGATTTATTGATTGTCGTCGGAGAATTGGAATGGATGATCAGTTGGAATTATCTGATTCGTAAGAAAGGACTTCCTCTTCTTTGAATTTGTTCTTGATGATCGTTTGAAATCAAAATTTTTTATCAGATTCTTGACCGTACCGTTGCACAATTTCGGTTGATTTAGATTCCACAATATGATTATGATCGATCTCACCTTTATCTGTAAATTATGCGGCACATTAAGCTAGTGGAAAATTCGGTCGGATTGTTGGTCGCTTCATCCTCTATGGTCACGCTGTAAACAGATTTATACGAATGCAGTTCTCAAGCGATTTAACTTTCTAATTTGAAATTCTAGCTATTGATATCTTTATTCTTCGCTGCTAGTAACATACTGCCCGTGAATTAATCCAATCGAGATTTTTATAATTTTGGGCAATGTCATGAGTTACTTTTTCAACTATGTGAACTGGCAAAAATTTGCAGGGAACGATATCAATTCAATCGAAACATCAGATGGGAGGTTCTGGAATAAGCCCATAATTTTTCTATCCAACTACTTCAAAAGCTCGTTTATTCGTTATCGCGCATTCATCCGAAATGTTGATTTGGCATTCCCGCATCTACTTCGCTGTTGCGAAATTCTTGGTCATTGTGTGCTTTGGCTTTTCAACCGTGATAAGATTCTTCGACAGTTTTAAAGCGGAATTTGCAATTCGAATGCCTTCCAACAATGTGGCAGGTATGCCAGAGGATGTAGCGGCTAACGTTATTTGAGATCTTGACCAAATTGTTGCCGGAATCGACAAAAAAATGTCTTGGCTGTCCCACTCGGAGCATCGAGAAAGTTAATGCCTCCAGTTTCATCTTGTACTCGGTATTTAACAGCAGCAAATTTGTTCGATCTCTTCCGGTCAGCTCATCTGGATTAAAGTCTTGCTCCCGTTAAAATTCGCTATCTAATGCATCTTGCATCGAACGATTTGGCGCTGGCATTCCCAACGTCGACAGCAGATTGCCGCACATCCCGTCGGGTGCGACGGATTTTTTATCAAATATTATGTATCTCGTTATCAACCAACATTTAACCTAACATCGTTCAAAACCAACAAATCATGTGAAAATTGCAAAATTTTGTCGATAAAAAACAAACAAATTTTTTGCACTTCCGGAATTTTCCGAATTTTTGCCTAAGACTTTTCTATTTTTCCATTCGAAAAGCCATTCCGTAACAACTGCACACAAAATTCCATACAAAAAACCAATTTTCGAATTTTCCAATTTCCCGACTTTTGCGAAGGATTTTTCCAAAATTATCTTGCATAACACCCTAATACCAATTACGAACAATTAAATACAAATTGAGCAAAATGAGCCAGTCGTTCTCTCTTGATGAATTACTACACACTTTTCACACCGTTTTCATACATATAGATTTCACAAAAAATTTAAAATCAACAAATCAAGCGATACAATGAAAAATTTCGTCGAAAAAATCCAAAATTTGCGAGTTTTTCCCAGAATTTTCCGAGTTTTCCACCAAGAATTTTTTTATTTTTCCATTCGGAAATTCATTTCGTAATGATTATCCCAAATTTTCACAAAATTCTCAAAACACAATAAAATGTAAAATTTCGTCGAAAAAAAATTCAAATTTTTGGAATTTTTCCATAATTTTCCAAGCAAAATTTTCTATTTTTTCAACCAAAAAGCCACTGTGCAACAATTGCACACAAAATGTAATACAAAAATTCAATTTGCGATGCAAAATGTTTCCGAAAAAAACTAAAATTTTCGAGTTTTTCCGGAATTTTCCGAGTTTTCCACCGGAAATTTTTCTATGTTTCCTTTCGGAAAGTCATTTCGGAATAGTTATCAAAAAATTGTCACTGTTACATCGTCCAAAATTATCAAATCATACGATAATATGCAAAATTTCGTCGAAAAAACAAATTCAAATTTTTTGAATTTTTCCGCAATTTTCCGAATTTTTCAACAATAATTTTCCATTTTTCTATTCGAAAAGCCATTCTGTAACAATTGCACACAAAATTCCATACAAAAAGGCAATTTTCGATTTTTCCAATTTTCCGACTTCTCCGGAAGATTTTCCCAAAATTTTCTTTCACATAAACCTGCTCCTAGCAATAACAAACAACTGAAAAAAAGTTTGAGCAAAATCGGCCCAGCCGTTCCCAATTGATGAATTACTATACATTTTTGCCACCATTTTTATATATATAGATATTCCACGTAAATCATACGCCACAGAGTCTTCTTCTTCTTTACCGGCAGCCACAACAGAAATTCACCTATCAGTAGCCGCACGTAGAAAAGCATTCCAAGCGCTTCGGTCTTTTGCGCTCCGTAGATAGGTCGTCATATCAAGCTTACTTAACAGTTCCGTCACCTGGTCCATCTATCGGAGTTTTGGTCGCCCCCTCCTGCGCCGCCCGTCGAGTATATTGCCGAAGACTTTTCGAGCCGGAGCATTTTCGTACAGCGTGTCCAAGCCAGCGCATTCGGTCTATTTGAACGCGCTAGCCCACGTCGATGTCGTTGTACAGCTCATGATTCATTTGACGACGGTACCCGCCGTTCACGATGATGGGTCCAAATATTTTGTGGAGTATTTTTCTCTCGAAGGCTCCCAGAATAGATTGATGCGCTTGTGTCATTATCCACGATTCTGCGCTGTAGAGCAAGACAGGTAGGATCAGAGTCTGGTAGAGTTGGATCTTTGTTCTTCGAGGGAGCGCTTTGTCGTTAAATCACTTGCTTAGCGCATAGTAGCAGCGGTTTGCGATCAATACTCGTCTTTTGATTTCGAGGCTGCCATTATTATTTTTGTTTACGGAGCCAAGGTAGACAAAATCATCTACCACTTCAAAGTTATAGTTGTCAACGTTCACGCAGTGTCCCAGACGAGTGGACTCTTTGTTCGTTGAAACAAATAACTTGGTTTTGTCCTCGTTTATCACCAGACCCACTTCAGCGACTGCTTTTCAATGCTCGAAAAAGCCGCAGTAACATCTCGCAATCCACGTCCAATAATATCTATATCATCAGCATACGCGAGCAACATGTGGCTTTTGTTAAATATGGTGCCATATTTAACGCCACAGAGTACAAGCAGTTTTATTGTAACTACAAAATAAACCCAGTTCAAAATTATTTGATAAATGGAAAAGTGAAACTGTTGCTTATTATGTAGGGGAACGTTATGTGAACAGATTATAGAATATACAGAATTTTTGTAAGTTTGTTTTAGCTAAATCGGACTAGTGGTTGTCGAGTTATGACAAACAAAAGAGCCTAAAACGTAACAAATTCCCCTATACGATACTTACTAACTTAAAATCGATATTAATTCATTATGGCATGTAACTTGACAAAACGAATGATGCAAAACTTCTTCTTATTGGTGCTACTTTCACATGCAGTTCTCAGAATTGAGTCCCAAATCAATGAGCTGAAAAATGTTGTACTGTATTATATATATTAAATGTGTTTCTTATTTTGCTTTTTGTGTTTATTCGACCTTTGAATATATTATAATATCCCAAGTTTTAATCAATTAGGCTCGAGGTCTGTCTTTTGTTATTATCATTTTTTTTCAATATTTCGTCTTTCATCGGAAGACATCATCAGGATTGAAAAGAGTAACAACACAATATCACAGACAAGTAGTTTAGCAACCACTCTCCTCTGATATCGGTAGAGTACGGATGTGTTTCAGTAAGAAAAACATCTTTTACCCCCGTAACAACAATGGCATCATTAACAAAAAGATATCTCCAAGTCTCAGTCAAAAGGCTCAGTACACATATGTAACCTTTTAATAGACGACATTGTCTTACAAATTGTAATGAGTCCTCATCTATTTCCTGAAAACAACTAAATGTCCTTATCACTTATCGTAATCGCATAGCCTCCCGGCTATATTTGAAATTTAAATACAGTCTCAAAAAGCAAAACTGCTTTAAAAATCTAAGCAATTCCTTTTCATCCACTTGTATTCAATTTCCACACATTTCCATTTGTTTCATCAAACAATTTTCATATCAATTCAATATCCCTATTGCTCAATTTCTCTATATTATATTTTCCAAACCGTTAGAATGAATACATTTTAATATTTTTCTTTACGAATATTAAAATTTCCTTTGGGTGTCCTAGAAATCTATTCTCTTTCTTTCCTTCCCTTTATCTGAACCCTCAACTGCTTGGTAACAGCTGTTGTTAAGGATTTATTCCACAAACGTATAACATAGCCAACAAAACGTAAGTTTAAATAAATATCTCAAAAAGAACGTCCACTTTTGTTATTACAGCGACATTTATTAATTCAATAATTTCTTCATTGGTATATGTGAATATATTTATTTTTTTATATCTTTTACAGCTTTGCCATAAATAACGGAGAAGAAGTACTAAGCGACAGCAAAGTAAAATATATTTATTGGTATTGGTATTTGTGTTTGTGTTGTTTTTTCCTAGAGCAGGATTGAACGGCACATTCGAAGAAAACTGAAATAATAAAGTTATTAGTAAAACCATAAAACATTCGGGTGCATATTATTTGAATTTATATTTGAATTTTGATTTTTTGTTGAAATGTATTCCATTTAGACGAGGGCTAAAAGATAAGTTTGGCGAGCGAGAAGTGAACCTCGAAAGAGGTAAAAATTAAGAATGTATAACTTTATATTTACTTACTTACTTAATTTCCCTTTACACCCCATGAATGAGATATGAGAATTAAAACGCTTTCTAGTTTTAGATTCACAACTAATGGCACCTACTTGTTTATCGACGAATGTGAACGCCACTATTCGAGAGACTTTTACTAGACATGCCGATTGACTCGACACTTAAACTGCGAAGATGCTGGCGACATCGAGGGGGGCCGGCAATGAAAGGATTTTTTTTTTTTTTAGATGGCTGGAGCCAGGAGTTGAACCTGGAATCCACCGCAATGTAGTCGCGTGTTCTAACAATCATGCAATGGCCGCTCCCCATAATAATAGAGATTACATGTTTTTTTGGCACTCAAATTACAGCAGTTACAAAAAGGACATTGTAACAGGTCTAATGCCTAACTCTAATTTGGACCCAATTAATAAAATTTGGCCATCTTAATACTCGTAGATCAGTAATAGAACTTTGAAATAATTTTGCAATTTCAATATCGAACTAGACATGACGATTTAATTAGATATTTGCTTCCTTGTTAATAACCAAAGGATAAGAATACTGGAAAAAGACAGTTATAATTGTACCCTACACTGAAGCGAAAAGTTTGTAAGAACTTTCACATTTTCGTTAGGTTGTGAACAAATGGAATAGAATACTAGCTTCCCTGCAAACTTTGTCCTGTATTGTTATTTGTTGATACAAATGTTTCGTACTGGTACAATTTAATAGCGATTGGTCCACTACTTTGGACTCTGAAACGTTGCAGGGTTCAACTACTTATTAGTAACAAAGTTCGCAACATATCTTTTTTGTAGTACTACATAAGTATCGTACTGAATGCTAACTTTTAGCAAGTGTTTCCAGATTCTCGCTAGGGTTAGATTAGGTTAAAAAGGTTACCAGACAGCAAGGCTTCGGAACTTACTATATAGTTCCCGAAGACACTGTTTCTTAGTCAAGCTGATGCTAAGTAATGGTTCGTGTTTTTTCTTCCTCCTCCATTAGGCATCTACAGAGGGTGAAGTTTTTACAACGTGTATTCCAACAAGACAATGTCTCGTTAGGGTTCCAATAACTGCGGATATCCTCCATACCAAGTTTAGAAGTCTTAAGTTAACTAGTTGCTTAGTCCATAGCTTGTTTACAAGTTGGAGTGAGTCTCCATCTATCATTGAATATATTATATACCTATAGCCCGTTGTGCAGGTGACATGCAGAGATCGGCATACCAACATTTTCTTTTGTCATAAGAATCTGTGCCCGTAGCACCTTGTCTAGATAGCGCATTCGTTAAGAAATTGCCCGGAATATTGCTGTGTTCCGGTACCCAGATGAACATGATGCCAAACCCCTCAGCTGTCATTCTATGTGATGAATAACATACCTTCACCGTCAGGGATGTGGCAAATATGTCTCCCAAAGCTTAAGTAGCAGAACGTCTGTCTGTTTAGCTGCAGTTTCTTCAGAGGGTGGTGGCACCATTAGTAGTTCGGAAACCTTATGTATAGCAGTGATTTATACCCGAAACTCGCTACAGTGGTTTGAAAGCTAGTATCAGATGTTTATAAATGGTTTGCAACTTGGAGGTGTTACTGTGTATGGCCCGCTATTTCGGTAGCTGTCACTTGTTAAGCTGTTATTCTTTGACATTTGACAAGTAGAAACAACAACAACGCATTGAAATTATTTAAATTCACTACAAAAATAGTGAAAATCTTGCAGTCACAGTTCGCAAAACTAAGAATTTTTTGGTCGTCGTGAAGCACCTTTGTCGGAAATTGGTGGAAAAATTCGAGGTGTTGTGACAAGTAGGTGATGTGAAGAATAAAACCTGTGAACGTCGCTCAAGAACAACTGATAATATTGCTGCTGAGCCCAAAGTGTTGATGAAAAACCCAGGTTTGTCCATTCCTCGTCGTCCTTTAGAATTGGGCATTCCATAAACGTCATTTCACCGTATTTTGCATAAAGACTTGTGTCTGAAGGCTTATAAGATTCAGCTAACACAAAAACTCAAGCACGCCGATTATCAACAACGTCGTGTCTTTGCTGATTGGGTCCTTGAAATGCATGAAAATGATCCGGAATTCCATCGAAAAATCATCGTGACTGATGAGACCCATTTCCACCTCAGTGGCTACATCAACAAGCAAAATTGTCGCATCTGGGGCTCGGAAAACCCAAGAGTTATTGTTGACAATCCTCTCCATCCTCAACTTGTGACTGTGTGGTGCGGTTTATGGTCCGGCGGGGTCATTGGACCTTACTTTTTCGAATATGAGCTAGGATCAACAGTTACGGTGAATGGATTGCGCTATCGAGAGATGATAAATGATTTTTTATAATCGGAGTTGGATGGTATTGATCTGGACAACGTTTACTTTCAACAAGACGGCGCTACGTGCCACACAAGCAACGAAACCGTTGATCTTTTACGGGAAAAGTTTCCGGACTGTGTTATCTTTCGAAGAGGTGATCACAATTGGCCACCGAGATCTTGTGATTTAACTCCTTGCGACTTCCCAGCAAAGTTCCGACTTGTCGGACATCAGATATTTCTCTTATATTTCATCAGAAAAATTGCCGAAAATAAACAATATCGTCATAAATGCCTTCAGAAATAAGACCGAATTTTTCTGCGCACTCTTCAGAATATTGTCCGCAAAGTCTGCATGTTCTTTGAATATTTATACACGTTGATCGATTTCGTCTGCATATTCTCGAAAGTAAGTTTTTTGTTCTTCTTCTTACCCCTGTCGCTGGGGCATTTTTCATAAGTCCCTTCAAAATCTCTCGAAATTTCCCTCAGATATCTGACCGAAAAGCCGAACAGTTTCCGAATATCCCCAGACATTTCGGTCCAAATTCTTTTCAACCACCCATACAACTTTCGGACAGAATTCTGACAGACATCGACAACTTTTGCAGAATTTCTGTCAGACATCTGACCGAATTCGGAAAAAATGGTTTACTGGGTTCTTCCTTTGGTGCCACGTTAAAGATAAGGTCTACACCAACAGCCCAGCGTCGATTCAAGATCTCAAATATAAAATTCGTGAGGCTATCGCGGACGTAGGACAGTTACTTTGCGATTTGGTTATGGAAAATTTCATGAAAAGGATATGGTCCTGTAATCATGCTCGTGGTGGCCATTTGGATAATGTTGATTTTCATTATTAACGGCATATGAAATAAACATCCGATCATTTATCTAAAAAAATTACACATTTCTTTGAATACCAAAATAACACCTCTTATTGGAAACCCCTTTATTAAGATTCAGTGAATAAATGCGATAACCACTGTCTGTCTGTGTTAAATCGGCTACTACTGGTATTCAAAATCCAGTGACTTTTTCCAAATAGTCATATTCGAAATAAAAGTCATTTGATTAGTTACTAGTAATAGGTACAGAATACAGTAGTTAATTTTTACTTGAACTGAGTTGATTTTGTTTAGTAGTTTAGCATTGATAGTTGATTCTCACCAGAGACGCAACGGCGGGCGATTCAACCACGATATCAGTAGTCCAGTTGTTTAAAATGGCACCAAATACCTTCCCTCACAGATACTAATCAATGCTGCTCTTTGAATGAAGGGACCTCCAACAAACTACAATACCATAGAAAAGTATTCGATTAATTTTTGCTGTATATATCCTTATAGTGACCATTGGAGACAGTCCCTGGCGCCTTCCTGTAACCCATTTACAGTAGAAAAGATCAACATATCGCTGGCTTAACATGTAAAGGCTCTAAGTCCATATTTTACAATTTTACAGGAGAGACAAAAAACAATCGAACTTTTTTTGGAATAAACTTTTTTGAAATCTGTAAATGCAATTTGTTTTTGTATTTTTCTTTGGTAAATAATATTATATCAATTGGTTGGACCATTCTCAGACCATTCCTCGCGATAAAGTTGCTATATCAACTTTGGAAGGAGTGCTATATTACACAAAGATGTGATAAATTGGACTTAGCGCCTTTACTCATCACTACAAAAACAACAACTACAAATGATATAACTGTATTTTTTTTTTTAATCGATGTATTTTTACTTAATGAACATAACTGCATCAAAATCTCAATTTCGAAAAAAAGTGGACTTAAAGCCTTTACATGTTAAGCCAGCGATATGCCTTTTTGAACCTCTCCCCCTCATTGGATTTCCAAGACAGGTTCTTGTCTAGGACAATTCCTAGGTACAAAACATGCTCTATCCACTGTAATTGCACCTCATTAAGAGACATTAGCTAAATTTTTGGTATTTCATATATATTTTAAGATAGGTCTACGAAGACATGCACTATCCCAAATGTATTTTTACACATGATTTTTCATATTCTTTGATTCGACTTTTGACCAAAAGTATCAAATTTCCAACCTAAATGGAGTTTAAGGTTTTGTTACTGACGTCAAATGCTATCGTTTAATATTGGTTTGGTTCACCCCCGAAAAAGTGTGTTGCACTGTGTTATTTATATTTTCGATTTAATTTTATCAGAATTTTTAGAAAAATTTAATTAATTGTCCATCTAACACAGCCGATTGTTATTTTGTCCCCTTAATAAAACTATAGTGTATAACTTTTTTTGGTGTTTTGAGAAAATCGAGTTTAAAGTTTTCGTCAAATCGGATGTCTATGAAATTTTTGAAGAAAAAATTATATACTATTTTTTCCAAAGACCTTTTGACGCACTTTGTGGAAGTAGATTCTGACGAAATTTTGACCAGGCATAAAATCAATGGAGGAGATTCTAAATATGAAATAAAAAAATAATGGTGTATGAGCACATACACTATTGTTATATTAAGGGGACGATTTGAGATATTTATTGGCAAAGCACTTTTGAAGCCTATTACGTCCCATCAACTCCACTTTTAATATACCCTAAATCATTAAACCATACCTCGTATTTCTTTGATATTTATGAAAATAGACTTTGAACTTACCGGGTAGCCAGCACAGGACAATCACTATCGATATCAGACTGTACGCCAATAAATGTCGAGGATATTGCTGTGAAACTCCAACACCATGTACGCCACTTCTCCGCGCCGATCTGTGGGTTTGTGGGCTATGACTGTGTATAAGAGGTGTTCTTGAAACTGCTGCGGCTGTTGTTGTCGTTGGTGTTGGTGTTGGCATTGTTGTTGTATTCGTAGTCGTCAGTGACGTTTTTGTTGTTGGTATGGTTGTCGAAGACGTCATGTTTAGTGTTTTTTTGTTTTTGCTGTATGTTTCGTTTCTTTTTAACTAAACGTAGCAAGTGTTTCACAAAACAACAACAAATAACACAGAATGAACAACGACAGTTAAAAGTAACAAAAGAAACAAATTGTATGGCTACAACAAGAACAACAACAGGCTACCGGAAGTGGTAGTAGTTGTTTAAAGTCGATAGTTATAACTGTAAATGTTTATCTGTTTATTGGTTTGGTTTGTTTTGCTACTTGGCCTCAATAATGTTTACGTTACGCGTAGTGTTTGTACCTAGCTCGTTGTTGTTGTTGGCTTTGGTCTGTTCGGTATGGTATTTTCTCTTTGGTTTCTATTTTTTTTTCGTATATTTAGACTGGTCTTTAAACTGGAATTGTCGTTGGTCGTTGCTTTTTTTGTTGCTGCTTCCTTGTGTTTGCCTTTGATGGGTTTTTATGTGTATTTTTACTTTGTTGTTGTGTGTTGCTTTTTTCTTTTACTATAGCGTTTAGTATATATTTGCGTGTATCTGTGTATGATTTCGTTTTTATTTTACAATTTCCGTTTCCGTTTAAATGTTTATGTATATCTTTTTTAACTGTTTCTGGTTGTTATTTTGTTTTTTTTTGGCTTCTTCGTTTGCTTGGCTTCGTAGCACCATTCACTATGTGGAGTGTGTATGTGTGTATGTACGTTTCAATTGACTTTTCTGGTTACTGGTTTTATGGCTTTTTATTTAGATTTATTTAAACCGAATTGTCAATTGAATAGTCTTCTAGACGTGTGTGTGCGATTGGGTGTATGTTGTACAGAGGCCATTCTCCGCTCCTCGACTCATCGCCTTCAGTCACACATAGATGTTTACACTCCTATATATGACCATAAAAAATGGTAGATTTTAGTATCTTGGCGAAGTACTCGGTATGAGTTGAATGATTTATATGAATTTGCTTTTAAAGGCATTTAGACAAGTGTGCTGTAAATATAATAAAAAGAGAGGAAGGGAATTAAAATAAAATGCGTTGTAAAGAAACATCTGTACTTAACAATATTAACTATTTTTTTTGTTACGAGATAAAGTTGCTTACTTAATTCTTAATTTTAAAAAATTAGTTCTTTCTCTCATTAAATTATTGCCAAGTTTTTAAATTATGCATTTAACCCTTCGCCCCATACAACAACCACCCGCTTTGCAAAGGTACTTTAACTGTCAGATCTATTTCCACATCCGCTAGCATGCTCTCTCTCTCTCTCGGATAAAACCCCATTCTCTCTGTCGGCTTACAAAGTATTTGTCAAAGTTAACAAAAAGCACACGAACAGTGCCCGATTTCAAAAGCAAAGCGTAAAGAGAAAAAAAAACAAATTTATTGCACTCGCTTTTTGTTTTTGAGGCGGAAAGTTGAAAAGAGTAATAAAAGCGGTAGTGCTGGTAGTTTTTATTTTAACAAAAGTGCCATTACCACGAGGACAGCAACAGCAAACAATTGTTTGTGCACTAACCATAACAAATACAAGTACAATGAATTTACAATTTATAAACAAATTCACACGAACACACAGATGCACACGCACTCTTACTGCCTGCCAAGCCTTAACATTGTAAGTACATACACACTAGCATACTAACACACTAACTGACTAATACACATATGAAATGAAAACTGCCGGAAAAACGAGAGCGGAGAACGTTCGCAACAAACAACAAAACAATGACAGTAAAACTCATTACGGATCTGCTGTTGTGCAGATTTGTAAATGTGTGTGTTGATGCTATTATGCAATTAAAACTTTCATTAAAGTAATTAAAATTGCAACAAAACCCTATAAACACGAAATTAGGGAGAGCGGTGACACAGTGTTAGAGCGGGGGTGGCAAAGACATACAAAACACCAACACATAAACAAACAACCACACACACGGTTACAAAGATAGATAGAGAGATGAAAAGAGAGAATAGCATACGCATACACACACACACATCACTCTTGTAAACAAATACCATCACATTCACATTGACAAAGACACCAAGTTTCACACAACCTCAACAATGAGGAACAATAGAAATTGCGTCAGAACTTCATGGTCTATAGCAAAAAGAAAAAACACAAAAAAGAAAAACAAATAGATTTAAACAAAGCACACAAAAAAAAACTTCACATAAAATACTTTGACAAATAAACACTTTACAAATAGTCGAATTACCAATAACAACAAAAAACTAACAATGAAGAGCAGCGACAAAAAAACAAAACTGCTATTAAATTACTTTACGTTGGCAGTTACAAATGATGTTAACACAATTAAGTTTTAATCCATTAATATGTTTTCGAAGAAAATCATTATGTACTTGACACACTTTTAAGTAAGACTAGGTAGTTGCTGCTCATTAAATATATTAAACAGATTATTAAGGTAAGGTCGAAATAACATAATTATTATCTTTGCTCTCTGATCCAATTTTGGCATATATACGCAAGGGATAAAATTGCTAAAACCAATAAGTTGTTAAAAACTGTCCCAGAGTAGTATCACGACCAGTACATAAATTTTAGTCAGGTGAACTGAGTAAAAAATACCCTCACTTTGTGTTTTTCCAATTGATCTATCTTTAAATATAATTACATTTGGGAAAGTATTTATTTTAAGGAACTGGGCTCATTTGTATGGGATATATCAGTAGAGCAGCACAACGAGGCCCTCGTATTTTTTGTACTCAGTGGAATTGCAATAATTATAAGAAAAGCTAATAATTTAAATTTAAATATCATCCAGTTTTTTGGAAGAAATATGCTGCATTTTTCATAAATAAGTCAATTTGTAGTGGAGGTACTTGGAGGTTTTGACCGATATAACACATAGCACTATGCGACTGTCAAAATCGGGATGGGACGAAACCAACGGGTAATGTTATATCGGCGTTTCGCTGGGTCACGTCAAGGAATCGAGAGATATCGATTTGAAGTTAGTAACTATCATATAGGGGAATGTCTCACGTTTTACGCTCATTTGTTATATTGTTATATGGTGGCGTATGAATATCATAAGTAATATTCCACTTAAATCATACGCCACGGAGTACAACAGTTTGATTGTAACTGTTACAAAATAAACCCAGTTCAAAATCATTTGATGAATGGAAAAAATAAACTGTTGCCTATATAGAAAAACGTTATATGAACAGATTAAAGGAATTGTAATTTTTAATTTTTTTAAATTTGTTTGAGCAAAATTGGACTAGTGTTTCTCGAGTAATGTCAAAAAAAGACCAGCATAGGTGACAATTTCCCCTATAAGATAGCTACAAATCGATATATCTCGATTCCTAGACGTGACCCAGCCAACCGCCGGGACAAGTATTACTTCTGTTTTACCGATATAACTTTCCCCGGTAGTTTGAACCCTTCCCGATCACTGACCCCTACCATTTGTCTCACAGTGTAATCATTCCTAAATCAGATTTTTATAATGACTTAAAAAAAATTGTATAAGTACATGTAGAGGTATCAGGGATGTACCAAGTGGGACAAAATTTTTCAGTTTTCAGAGCATTTGCCTACTGTAACAAGGTCCCGTGTTGAGTTTGTTAGATCCTCCATCGGAACCATCGCATAGGCTAATTGGGACGCCCA
This sequence comes from Muscina levida, assembly GCA_964034835.1. NCBI lineage: Eukaryota > Metazoa > Arthropoda > Insecta > Diptera > Muscidae > Muscina > Muscina levida. The sequence continues at coordinate 15,211,467 of OZ035881.1, forward strand.
ACCTCTTTAAACAAATGAGTTGGGATAAAAACTTCCTTGGGTAATTAATGACTGCTGGTAGCTCAGTATCGATGGTAGTCGGAATTTGAGTCAACGACAACAGTCAATGAAAATAGTTACCCTTCCAAAGCATGACTGCACAGCGAAGAGGCAGAAGTTTGTCTTGGAGCAAGTAGTTTGCTATAAAAATGTATTAGAAGAATGGCTAGATTGAGTCTAGATATAGTCTAAAAGTTTGAAGCCCTAACACCATCATAGAATGAAGAAAACATTTCAAAAGTCTGCTGGATAAGGACACAACCACAGAGGACCCCACTCCAATCCATGACGATTGTATTAACTGTCTACCACCGAGCTAGAGCGAGATACGTATGGCCATCTCTCGCCTTAAAAACAACAAAGCTGCTGAAGCCGATTGACTTTCTGCTGAATTGTTTAAGGCTGGTGGTGAGGAGCTGATTAGGAGCATGCATCAGCTCATGGAGAACATCTGGCTAGAGGAGAGCATGCCCGGGGATTGGAGTCTTAGTCTGTTATGACACATATACAAGAAAAGAAAAGGGTAGTGAATGTAATAATTATCGTGGAATAAGCCCATTACCAATTGCGTAGAAGGTCCTTTCAAGCATAATGTGTGAACGTCTAAATCCAATTGTAGAAAAACTAATTGGACCATATCAGTGCGGCCTTAGACCTGCAAAATCTACGATGGATCAAATATTCACTCTACAACAAATCCTGGAAAAAACTCTTGAAAATCAGATCGACACCTACCACCTTTTTGTCGACAACAAAGCTGCGTTTGGTATTCCTGCAAAGCTAATTCGAATTTGCAGATGTCCCTTGGAAAACACCCAATGCTCGGTTAATATTGGTAAGGATTACTCTGAACCATTCAACGCGGAAAGAGGTCTCAGGCATGGTGATCTGGTCCTGTACACTATTTAATATAGTTATGGGGAAGGTGATGAGAATGGCTGGTGTCAACATATCTGGCACCATATTCCACAAGAGCCACATGCCACTAGCCTATGCCGATGATATAGACATCATTCGCCGAAATCTGCGGGATGTTACTGCAGTTTTCTCATCACTAGAAAAGGAGTCAGCAAAAATGGGCTTAGTGGTCAACGAGGATAAAACAAAAATAATGATTTTGACGAGCAAAAAGTCCTCTAGAAGGGGACACACCGTCAACGTTGAAAATTATTGTTTTGAGGTAATCGAATCTTCCGTTAACAAAAAAAATATTGTCAGCCAAGAAATTAAGCGGAGAATAGTGCTCGCCAATAGATGTTTTTAAGGACTTTGGTAGCACTTTAGTAACACCACCTTCTCTCGAGATACCAAGAAACAGCTGTACCAGAAGTTTATTTTACCCGTTCTGTTGTATGCCCCCGAATCGTGGGTTCTTAAGACAATGGACATACAAAAGCTAGGAGTGTTCGAGAGAAAAGTACTATAAATGGACTTATTTGTGTCGAATAAACCATGAGCTGTATGAGCTTTACCTCGACATCGACGTCGGTAAAGGAATCAGAATCCAACGACTTCAATGGCTGGGAAATGTTGCCAGGATGGATGTAAATGATCCAGCGAGAAAGATGGTTGAACGCGAACGTGAAGGGCGCAGAGCAGAAAGGACCAAGTGGCAGGCGACGTCCCACCATCTGATAATCCTCAGACATTTCTCAAATCCCCAAAAAGGGCCAATTTGTATGAGAAGTGGGAGTAGTTTTTGACCGATCTTGCCCATCTTAGAAGTCAACATCCACTTAGAGAACATAAGCTTGTATACAAAGTTTCGGCTCGAACCGTTCGCCACAAAGGTATGACAAGCAACTGATTATACAGACACTTAGGAGTAAAACAAGGCTGCCCTATATCTCTGCTACTTTTGGTTGTGGTTCCAGACATGGATTTTGCCTTATGTCACCAAACTTTGAAGATATGCAGAGCAAACTAAAGAGAAACGTTGACAATCTTAAAAAATATAGTTAACTTCTCTTAACATACCATTAGTGAAGTATATAATAGCTTTTCGCGTTGTTGTGCATTAACACGCTTTCTATTTAGATTCACAAGAAACGGCACCTACTTGTTTATCAACGAATGCGAACGTCACTGTTTGAGAAGCTATTACTAGACATGCTGATTGACTCGACACTATACTGCGAAGTTACTGTTTACAACATAGAGGCAGCCGGAAATGAAAGAAAAATTTAGATGACTGAAACCGGGAATTGAACCATGGATCTCCCGCATGGTAGGCCCTATGCCACGGCCTGTCTCAACGATCGATCTGGGTTATGAAAAACCACGCCCGAAAAGCCCTGGTACGATGAGGAATGTCGCGTAATGTCTAAGGAAAAGGATAAAAGGATACTGCATACAAGGCAAAACTACAGTTAATGACGTGCGGTGATGGAATGATATAATGAAAAGTAAAATATAATGAAACGTCTCTTCAGGCTGAAAAAGCGTCTATGGAAGAAAAGAGGGAGCTATGATTTCAAGGATAGATGTGAAGCCCAAAAGTTCTAAATGTAAAAAAACACATGTTTTGGAACAGGGATCCCCACCTGTAAGGACAGAGATGGAAATCTGGTCACTATATAGATCAAAAAAAGTTTTGATATTCTCAAATTGTCTTTGAGCAAACTACAAAACTGAAGAGTGAATGCATCTTCTTTGATCGTAGGGACAATGGTACATAGACTTGACATTTACTTTTATTTGTTTTTTTTTCAGACATATCCAAACGTAAATAAGAAAACAGATAAAAAACATTTGGTATATGGGAATGATGTGTACAACCGCTGAATGTAAAATATTTGTAAAGGACAACAACATTTACCTCCATCCTGTTACACTGTGTTATCTTAAATATCTACGTAGGTCATAATGAAATGATCCCCAAGGGAATAATTATTACAAAGCATTTAAAAGAATGCCTAATTATTTCACATAAATACTTGGCCTAATTAGCCCCACCATTCCACTTCTATTAAAAAACATTTCTTAATGCAATTGTAGAATTTTCTAAGAAAAATCTTTACATATCATTAATTATTCAACATTTCATGCTATAGCATTTATATCATTTCCAGTTACTCATAATCTTTTTATAAATTTTTTTCTTCTTCCCTGTTGGCCTCTACACCAGCTACAATTCATTGGCAGAAATGTATCAATATTATGGGAATGAAAATAAAAACAAATTTGAGAAATAGATTAAAATTCTACGATAACAACAACAAAAAAAGAGAGGTACAAAGAAGGACAGCTTTAGATAGAGCCATAGCAAGACCAGTCCACTAGCCAAAGATATTATTTTGCAATTTTCACAATGTTTTAGTCCTGTACGCCATCAGATTTTTTTTTTGTTTGCAGGCAATTCTGGCAGTGTTCGAGTGAAGCAACCATACGACAAACGGAAAAACCACAAATGACTACAATAACAAAAACAATAGCTGTGGCGCAATAACTTAACAGCAAAAATAACTGCCGGAACAGATAAACCTTAAATACAGCAGAGGCAACAGCAACGACAACAATAACAACAGTAGCTGAAGCAACAACAATTGCTATTCATTTATATAAACGATAGTCCTCCCAGCAGCGTCCTGGCCAAATAGAAAATAAAAATTGCAGCCATCAATGACGGTACCACAATTGTATCTGTGGCCAAATATCTTCGAGTGAATAATAAACGATTGGTACAAATAAATGCCAGCCAGCAAGCCAGTTGTTAGCTATCATATGACTGTGGAACACAGTGAAACCCTGGGAAACCCAGGCAATCGGCCACTATCGGCAGCTATTTATCTTTATGTGCATAAAAATGTTAAATAGCACCAAGGGGATAGCGTTTGCTCAATATTGAATTGGCTCCTGAGTATTATTCTAAAGTTTAGAATCTTAGGTTCATTTTGAATGGTGGTAGCACAACACACACAAAAAAAGACAAAAGAAGCTTACTAATAAATGGCTATAAAATGCCAAAACACTGGCAGCATTTTTGTTTTTATCATATCAGAGGATATTAAGTGAGATTTAGTGGGCTACCAATTGTAGAGATTGTCAATTATTGTCGAAGATATGCAAATGTTATGAACTAGTAGATGGCAGACAGGGGAATTATGTAGACATATACGTACGAATATCGGATGTAATTGAATGTTGCGAAAATAAAATTATAATGTATATGGTAATAATATTGGTATATGTAAGTGCGTTGAGAATAGAAAGCAAAGCAATGGTAGCTAGGATAATTGTATTTTACGTATAATAGGACGGAATATGAGACAGAGCGACATGGATTAAGTACTGCGAGTCCATACTCGGTGACAATGAGCCCACTCGATTCAGAAGGGTTCTGTCTAAGGACCTGAAACGATTGGGTTGCATTTGTAGGATAGATGGGTCATGGACCGAGTCCAGCGCTAAAACAATGGCCTAAAACATTGAGCTCTTTATGGATACGCACTTCCCGGGCTATTAAGATGCAGAGAATGCGGTCTGTACGTCGATAAACTATATTTGCTTGGATGTTGGATGAGGAAAAGGTAAAGTGTGCACTACAAATCGCCTGGTCTGAATTGTATAATACCTATAATGCTGCAGACTTCTGTGCATGATATAGCTCTGATTTTGGTGGACATCTTCAAGGCTTGTATCCAACTTTGTTGTATTCCACAGAAATGTAGGCAAGTTAAGGTTTTTTTTTATACCCAAGGGGGGTAAGACCGTGACCTTATCCAAACTTCCCTTGGAAAGCTGCTACGATGGAACAATACCTGTGGTAGGGGGGGTGAAACCTCATAAAACAGTATTGGTTCTCTTTACCCGTAGTTGTAAGGTTAAGGACTTCAGGCCCCCGAAACTGAATGCTGGGGAATTGAAACGGGAGTAAAGTACCTAGGTTTTGCTCTCGATCAGCAGCTAAATTGCACAGTACAAAACATGATTTTGGGACTCAATTCTGAGAACTTCACATGAAAGTAGCTCCAAAAAGAAGAAGTTCTGTATCATTCGTTTTGTCAAATTACATGCCATAGTAATTTAATATCGATTTGAAGTTAGTAAGTATCGTACAGGGGAATTTGTCACGTTTTAGGCTATTTTGTTATATATTGGCGTATGATTATCATAAGTAATATTCCATATAAATCATACGCCACAGAGCACAACAGCTTTATTGTAACTGCTACAAAATAAACCTTGTTCAAAATCATTTGATGAATGGAAAAGTGAAACTGTTGCTTTTGTAGGGAAACGTTTTATGAGTAGATTAAAGGAATTGTAATTCTTAATTTTTTTAAGGTTGTTACACCTAAATCGGAATAATGGTTCTTGAGTTATGTCAAACAAAAGAGCCTCAAACGTGACAAATTCCCCTATTCGATACTTACAAACTTCCAATCGATATTAAATTATTATAGCATGTAACATGACAAAACGAATGACGCAGAACTTCTTCTTTTGGGGCTACTTTCTCGTACAGTTCTCAGAATAGAGTCCCAAATCAATGTGCTGAAAAATGTTGTACTGTGTAGGTTAAGCAATATCGATGAGGGGTTGCAGAGGGTTGTTAATGTCCTTTATGAGTGCCGGAACTCTATAGGTAAAAGCTCTGTCCGAAGGTGACAATGTGGCTGTATACGGCGGTAGTTCGACCAATTAATACATAGAGTAATTTATGGAAAATGCTCAGCAAGGACCAAAGGATACTTGCAATTGGGGTATTTCCGCCCTTAGACTTGTACGTCAAAACTATTGCGGCCCGAGGAGCTACCAGACTAAGGAAACCTGGCGATTGGCATCAATCCACACATGGTCATGCGAAGATTCACCGGCTTTTGGGAGACGGCGTTTTCGTGTAGGCATTTCCATAAAGTAAACGTTGAAATTTTAGAAAGATCGGAATGGGATGGCCGCGGTACACCTTATGGTAACTTCATTTCTGCCTTCAGTGGTTCGAAAATGGAACAGTGCACAGGAGCTGGTGTTTACATTAAAGACCTGCTGATAATCCTCTCTTTCAGGCTACCTATTGATGGCAGTGTTTTTCAGGCTGAGGTCCTGGCCATTCAAAAGCCGGCTATTACTGTGTGTGGAATCGATACTAACTAGCGGCAAAATAAGAAAGGCCTCTGCAAGCAGGCATGCTACAACGTCTGAAAACGGGCCTTCTCATTCCTTTCTGAAATATCCCAAGCACATGTTCCCTCCATTCTTTTAAGGCCACTGCTGCAGGCCGTCTTTGAGAAGGGAGAATCAAGGTTTTGAACGATTTGTTATTCCATCATTTCGTGTGTTAAACATTCCGACTCCCTTCTAACAGAAGGCATGAAAAGAAAAGGCAACGAGGAAGGTGTTCGTGAGGTTTCCATAAAACAGTTTATGATTAGTTTCAGTCAAACAATTCGAATGCATCTTCATAGGCTAGATGGTAGCATGGCTGACTAACAATCTTGAGGTAGTAAGTTCAAACTCCAGGAAGGTTTACTTTCGTCGGAAAAAAGTGTAAGTATGAAGAAAAGTATGTAAAAGTGAAAAGGTTGACCAGCTGCATATATTTTTTTATTTGTCAAGTCCTTCTTTTTCATTTGCACGCAGGCCTGATAGGCCTTCTTATGGGAAGCGACGATGGAAGACCTTACCTCCCAATTACATGCTATGTTGTTTGGAAAGGAAGTGGGAATGCAGAGCGCAGGCCTACTGACTGCCTTTGAACGCGTTCCATAAGGCTTTCTAGGTCCTTTCTTTCGCCGCTGGGTAGCTGACGGAAATAATCTGTGTGGACAGCCAGGCTGAAAGCGATCAAATCTACATTTAAAGTTGTTGAGAAACTGCAAGAAGAAGTTGGATGGACTAAAGCCTCTGAACAGCAGCCTCTACTGGGTTCCAGGACATTGCGAGATTCCTAGTAATGAAACAGCAGACCTATTGGACAGAGGAGGTAGTACTGTGTCTGATCATAACTCTCTGGAAGATGTTGACTCGCCAATTAGTTACTTTTTTGGCTCAGTGGAGAATTAGATGTTAAAAACTGCCAGCAGACGATGGATCTCCAGAACTAAATGTATAACTGCTATATTGCTGTGGCCTTAATATAGCAGACCCCGAACGGAGTGCATGGTTGGTCTATGTAGGAATGACTTGAGACTAGCCTTTAGAATTTTAACTGACTATTGCAATATTTGAAACCTAACAGTCAAATGGGATATATCCATACAGGACTACTGCCGTACATGTAAGGATGAGGAGGAGTCCCTGACGATGGAACATTTTCTATGTAGCTATCCAGCTCTAGCCTCTAGGGGGCTAAGACACTAAGGAAAATGTTATATATAGAACCTACAGTCTCTCTCAACAGTCGGAGTAGGAAATTTTATAGAATCCATGCGGTGCCTTAAATCACTTGCCGCTTCAATGTGGCCGTTTTCAATGTTTATTTTCCTCTTCCTCTATCCCTCCCCTTTCTCCTTTCCACCCCTTTCTCCTTCTTTAATGGATAATCACAATGGTATTTACCAAAAGGACCTACAGAGACGACCTACAGTCTCTCTTCTTAGTTGGAGTAGGCAATTGGATAAGTTTTATGCAGTGCTTTAAATGACTAACTTGGTCAATGTGTTTGGCGGTTTCAAAGTTTTTCTCCTGTTTCTCTATCCCTCTCCTTATTCCTTTCCTACCCTTTCTCCTTCTTTAACGAACAATCAATATATTTCCGTGTGTCCACAACCTGCCGTAACCTAATCGTGAACACCCCTAATATTTCTATCACCAGTTTTACTAATGGTATAGGGTAACCGAGTTTCGGTATAACCGAAGATAATTTAGGGGGTAAGAAGCAAAAGGATTCAAGTGACAAAAAGTTAATTTCGAGATATTCACCTTCCAAGTTTCAAATTCTAGTGCTAATGTAGATATTACTAGAACTGTAATACAAATTGATCTTATCTGATGCTATTAGACAGAGATGGAAGCAAGGAAACCAGCTGCACATTTATATCAATTTTGTCTATTTGTCACTTGCACCCCTTTGCTTCTGAGCCACTTAATCATCTTACTAGTTTATTTTTTATCAATAGACTCGATTTAGCCACAATTTGAAGCATGAAAGTTTGTCGAAAAATTTTTTTTCCTTAGTACTTTTGTAGGCCAAGGAATTGCATTCCTATTAGCTGCTCATGTGTTGCGTAACCCTTACGACCTCCTGTAGGGAGAATACTTGAATTTCCAAATCAAATATCAATGGAATTTTGGTACACTCTATATAGTAGAATATAACATTTTACATGGAAAATTCCTCCGAATATATAAAGTGTTAAATGCTACTAATCTGATTCATTTTCCATATAACATCAACTAAGTGTAGGATTGTTTTTGTAATCAATTCAGAAATACTTTTCAACAACCAAATTCCTATGAAATTGTAAAATACTTTGTAGTTTCGTCGCCAGCTTAGACTTTCTGGCAAACTTTCCACTAAATACATTGCAGCATACATTGACAAACGTCATGTCTTTTTTATGTCTGGTATAACAGCAGCCCTTTAACGTTAATTGTGTTCTTAATTCCTATTTCACATTGCTCTAAATAACCGAACCGAAAAAAATGGACAGCATCTTACATTTCATGTACGTTTTGTTTTGGGTTTTTTTGTTGTTGTTTGTAGTGTGTGTTTTTCTAGCGAAAAGCTGTCTTGGCAACATTCCTGCTATTTAATTGCATTTGTATGCACTCATTACCTTAAATTTGTCTTTACATAGAAACAAGTCTTATATGTTTCTAATGTAGCTGCCGCCGCCGTTGCTGTAATCGGTTTTTTCTTTGTTTTCATTCTTATATTTTGCCGCCAATAATACCAACACTAACACTACAACATTTTGTAATAGTAACAATTACAGGCAAATACAAACAAACAGTTAAGGACTAACTCTCGGCTGTAATGCCATACTTAATGCATATTTAAGCGTATCCTCTTTCCGTTGATATTCTCACCAGCACGCACTCATATACATAAACATTAAAGTTGGGTAGAATAACATAGCAAAGGCGAGAAAGAGATGTTTCATGTTAACATTAGCAAATAGCAGCTGCACTAAGAACAACAAACATAGCAAACGGCAGCAGCAGCAAAAGTATGCTGCTAATGCCGTATTATGCCTTGCTGTGATTCTTAGCTAACGATTCCAAGGATTCTTTTTATTCGCTAATGCTGTGTTTGCTGTTGTAGTAGTTGTACAACTTAACTTTTCACACATGCGAGCTCTTGCAAGGATTTTCAATGCTTCAGCCTCAGCCTCAGCCGCTTTAGATCTTGTTATTGCCAACAATAAGTAAACATCAGCCTCGCTAGCATACTAACACAAACATGTGTATAAGGATAATATGTAACTAACACACATACACACTCATGTGCTCGTAAACACAGTCACATGCATGTATTTTGCGTTTCCTACTTACTTTGCCCAACTCTATTCACACTAGCATAGTTACTGTCTTTGAACACACAGCTCAGTCACACTCACACTCATGCTCTTATGCAGCAAAGAAATAAACCAACGAAAACGAAAAAAAAATCAGGAAAGAGTCCTTGTTAATGCCAAACTTGGCAAACTTATTGTTCACGAAAGACATTGTTTTTTTTTCTGCGCCGCTTAAGTCCTTGGTTGTGAGTGTGTCTCTCTTTAAGCGTGTGTGAGTGTGTGGTGGTCCATTTGTTGTTTTTGTTGTCGACAACAACAACAACAACAGCGGCAGAGGCATTATTTCTAGAAAAACGTAGCTCAGATTTAAGCGCCAACAAACTTTTAGCAAAGTGTAAATTTTCCTTTAGCTAAAGGATTATTATTGCTTTGCCTGCAGTACTAAATACCATGGCTACACCAACCAGCCTGTACGAGTAGTAGTTCTTTATGCTTGTGATACTTTTTCAAGAAGAAGGCCATTTAACGATGATGGCAGTAGTAGTGGTGTTGGTGATGATGATGGTACTGGTGTTGGTATTGCCAGTACGTTGAAGAGCTATCGACCGACCGTCAGCACAAGGGAGTACGAAGTGTACACAATATCCTGTGGTCATATGTGAGGATATAGATAAGGGCTTCGTTATTAAGAAGATCCTAATTGGTTGGCTTTTGCGGTAGTAGTTTGGTACTACGGAGTGTAGGGAATAAGCTAGTCAAATAACTAGGGAATTCTTAAAGTCATCTGAAGTATTGGTTTGGTTTTTATACAATTTTAAAACATTGTTATGGTGTAAGTCTTTGCATGGTGATTTGCCAAAGTAAACCGACAAGAGTGTTACCCTCACTTCATTTGTATAACAGCTAGTTTCACAGTTATCCTTATAGGAAGTTATATATATCTAAAGCACCCTTTACTATGTTAATGGGAACACCTGGAGGACTTGCCTCGTGTGAACCTCTGACGTTAAGAATATAACATTGATCTTTTTTTATGTTAGAAATATGACGTTTAAATCGCTACACATATCCATTTGAATGTCATTATAGAAGTCCTTACGAGATCCTGTGAATACTTCCACAATGCGCCGATTCATTTGTGTCGTCTATGTGGATAGATTGTGTGACGAGAATGGTCACTCATATTATTACAGTTCCTGGGAATTCCAGTAGTGTCCTCAGAATTATTTAGGATCGTTTGAGGTAGATAAACAGTGTGCCTAGTAAGGTCACTAGATCTCACAGGTTCTGTGAGATCCAGCGGAGTCCTGCATGTTCTTTAGTGTCATTTTATGTGAATAAAAATGTGCCCTTGTATCCTTTAGTTTAAAGTCACTCATATTCTAAATATTATTACGAGGTCCTGTGAGTTCCATTCGTGAATAAAAAGTTTGCCTTGTGAGATCATTTAAATCCTTGGAGTCCTGACGAGATGCTGCGACCAACAGCGGAATTCAAGAAGGCCTTTAGTGTTTGCTAATGAGTTTAGTGTTACCTTAAGCAAATAAAAATGTTCCCGTGCATCCTTTAGTTTGGGGTGATTCATATCCTATATGCCATTACGAGGTCCTATGAGCCCCATCTGAGACCAGCGAGGTCTTTGTTTTCATCTTACGTGTATAAAAAGTTTGTCTTGTGAGGTCATCTATACCCTTGGTGTCCTGACAAGGTCCTGTGAGCATCAGCGGAATTCTGGAAGGCCTTTAGTGTTTCCTAATGAGATTAGTGTTACCTTAAGCTTATAAAAATATGCCTGTGCATCCTTTGGTATGAGGTGACTCATATCCTATATGATATTACCTGGTCTTATGAGTCCCATCGGAGACCAGCGAGGTTTTTGTTTTCATCTTAAGTGTCCTGACGTGGTCCTGTGAGCAACGGAATAAATGGAAGGCCTTAAGAGTTTCCTAATGAGATTAGTGTCACCTTAAGTATATAAAAATGTGCTCGTGCATCGTTTAGTTTGTCATATCCTATATACCATTACGAGGTCCTGTGAGTCCCATCGGAGACCTGCGCGGATTAAAAAATTTTGAATAAAAAGTTTGCCTTGTGAGATCATTTAAATCCTTGGAGTCATGACGAGATCCTGTCACCAACAGCGGAATTCTGGAACGCCTTTAGTGTTTCTTTATTAAGTAAATTAAAAATGTGCCCGTGCATCCTTTAGTTTGAGGTGACTCATATCCAGTATACCATTACGAGGTCCTGTGAGTCCCATCGTAGACCTGCGAGGTAGTAAGTCCTGGCGGAGTTCTGAGAGGCGTTAAGTGTTTCGTAATGCGAACACTTTTGCCTGGATATCACATTTTTTTTTGTTGCGAAAAAAACCGATTTGGATAGTGTAAGCTGTTGGCAATGGGCGTGCCTGTTCCATTTCTATACCCTTTGCCACTCGCATGGAGGATAGAGGGATAGACGCCTATGGGGAGACGTGATAGCTGTCACAATATATATAGGTATATATATGACCAACAGCAAATTCTCAGTCGATTTTAAGATAACAATCCGTCCGTCCGTCCGTCCATCCGTTTGGCTGTCTGTACCCGCGATTACAGCCGCCGTTTAAGAACTATCAATTTGTAATGTGGTATGCCAGCTTCTACTCTGTAAGCAGAAGTTGAGTTATAAGAATATCAAAATCCGAAAAACATTTCCCACCTCTCATACAAATTGTCCCTTTTTGGGGTTGTCTGTCTGTCTTCCCTCGCTATTGCAACAGTAGTTAAAAGCATAGCCAGCTGATATCTGGTATGCAAGCTTCTATCCTCTAAGCAGAGGTTAAGTTCTGTGATGAGTAAGTTCTAGAAGATCCGACAGAAACTACCCCCATATCGGACAAATACTACTTCACCCTCAAACTGCCCCTTTTTGGGTGTCTGTCCCGGCGATTACAGTCGTAGCTATCGATTTGAAAATTGGTATGAAAGCTTCTATTCTGTAAGCAGAGGTTGAGTTATAAGATGAACAAGACCGTTGAAAAACTACTTCCACCACCCATGCAAACTGTCCCTTTTTGGGGTTGTCCGTTTGTCTGCCCTGGATATTTCAGCCCTAGTTAAAGAGCTAATAAACTGATTAACTTCTATCCTCTTAGCAGAGGTTAAGTTCTACGATGAATAAGATCTGACGATCTGGTTGATTGATTGGCTTGTCCGTCTGTCTGCAATTGTTATTGCAACCGTATTTAGGTGATTGTTGGTATGCAAACTTCTATCCTCTAAGCACTCCTTTTTATGGGTGGTTCGTCTGTGTTGTGCCGCGATTACAGCCGTAGTTTTGGGAGCTGTACTCTTAGTCTACATTTCATCCCTGTTGATTTCTTTAACCGGCATACAATTTCCGGTTGCCAACTGTTATATAACTATTCCACGCTCCCCCTAGCCGTTTACACCAGCCTAATTTCTGTTCTGTTCTATAGATTGGTTCACTGGCTGATGTATTTGTGTCATCGCTACACCGGTTACATTGTAGTTAGTTATGCTGTTTTAACTCCCTAATGCGTATTTTTGCAAACGGAAAAACAAATGATTCATTTGCGCAACAAAAAAGAAAATTACTATACAAAAGGCAGCGTAGTTGAAATTGGGTGAACTCTCTTACAAAATGCACACAAACAAAGCAGTAGACAAATTTGAGAACAGACAGCCTAGAAGGCAAAAGGATATAAGCGAATACAACAACTACTACTACGAATACTGCAGTCGAGCTGAGAAAATAACAAAGCTGAAAGAAAGAAGAAATGCTCTAGAGAAAATATAATTTTCTTTAGGCATCAAGACAGTCGACACTTGTGTATGTACTACAATGCACACTCATACATGTATGTGTGGCTTTATACGGCGGATACACCCTTAAATTCAAACACTTATTATACACATAGGAACTGTAATTAAATGCGGATTAATGCCACTGCAAAATGAATGAAATTCTGGTGGAAAACAATAATAACGAACAGCGACACAATCAGCAGCCAGCAACATAAACATAAAGTGAACAACAACAACAAACAGCAAATGCGACCAACATCATCATGATCAGCATCATCATCATCAGGGACGTCGTCGTTTTCAGTAAGAAAGCCATCAAAAGCCGAAAGGCAGCAGCAATAGCAGTAGTACCAGTACTAACAGCAGTACCAGCAGCAGCACCAGCAACATTGTCTACAGCCGCGTTAGTAATAACAATGGCGTCATCGCCATCAACTGCACAACAACAAGTAAAGCAAATTAAGACTCAGTCCCCAAACTCATACACACGTATGTATGCGTGTTCTCAGAACACTCAAGGATATATTTAACGGATAATGCATGAAATTTTTCTTATTTTTCCAAGCGCGAAATCTTTGCAATTTCGTTTTTTTTCTTTGTGTTGCTCATTCTTTTGAATGTATATGCATAAATTTTATAGGATTTGTATGAGTAAGTGTGTGTGGGTGTTTTTTTAATTTAATTGTTTAAAGAGTCCCATTTACGTTAATTTTATATGAGAATATTTAAGAGAAATAAATAAATGAGTATACGTGATTATGCATACAATGTTGGCAACGGGACACATATACAAAAAGTAAATGAGCGCAATCAAATGATGGGAAATATCAGTAAGGCAGATGTTGAAAATTGCGAAGAATATTATGTCACGTTGTTGTGGTGTTTAAAGTATTTAAAGAGAGAGAGAGAAATCTATAGGATAGGAATTGATATACCTGGAGGTGTTGCAAAAAGTGATTAAATTACGGTAGAAGTTGTTTGTAAGTGGACATAAGTATATTCTTTGATATGATCTGTGACAGAAATGAAAAAATAACTTCAATATGATTGGATAGGTTATTTTCAAAAGGTTCTCAATATAAAAACCGTACTTAAGTCCTGCTAAGATATTTTCAAGCTGTTGCAGTGTCCTTTTTAAAGGGGTACCAGAGTGAGTGGTATCTATGTTGTGTAAAAAAGTACTTCTATTGTACCAAAAAACACGTTTTTAATTAAAACATGTACATTTGTTGTACAACAAAGTATTATTACACTGTACAAAACATGATTTTGGACTCAATTCTGAGAACAGCACATGAATTTAGCCAAAAAAAGAAGATGTTCTGCATCATTAGTTTTGCCAAGTTACATGCCATAATAATTTAATATGGATTTGAAGTTAGTAAGTAACGTATAGGAGAATTTGTCACATTTTAGGCTATTTTGTTATATTGTTATATGGTGGCGTATGATTGTCGTCAGTAATATTCCTAGTAAATCATACGCCACGGAGTACAACAGTTTTATTGTAACTGCTACAAAATAAACCCAGTTCAAAATTATTTGAGAAATGGAAAAGTGAAACTGTTGCTTATGTAGGGAAACGTTATATGAACAGATTAAAGGAATTATAATTCTTTTTTTTTATTTTAATTTTATTCAGCTAAATCGGTCTAGTGGTTCTCGATTTATGTCAAACAAAAGAGACTGAAACATGAAAAATTCCCTGTACCATACTTATTAACTTCAAATTGATATTAAATTATTATGGCATGTAACTTGACAAAACCAATGATGCAGAAATTCTTCTTTTTGGGGCTACTACTACTTGCAGTTCTTAGAATTGAGTCCCAAATCAATGAGCTGAAAAATGTTGTACTGTGTTATTATCCCGAATTTCCTTTTTTTACCAAAAAGAGTTTTTGGCACACAAGGATCGAAGGTTATATTCATTTTGTTCTTCCATTTGTAGAGCCCATAAGGAGGCAGAGTCCGTATGACAATACTCGTGTATATAAATGATCAGCGTCGAAATCTGAGTCAATTTAAATATGTCAGTCTGTCCGTTTATCCGCTTGTCTGTATGTTCCCTCAATTACAGTCGGAATTTAAGAGCTGTCCAGCTGAAAGGTTCTATGTTCTAAAACGAGCAAGATCGGATGAAGACTACTTCCACCTCCCATACAAACTCCCTCGTTTTGGGGTGTTTGTCCGTCCCCACCATAACAGCCGTAGTTTGGGAGCTAATGAGCTGATATTTGTTACACAAGGGGGGAGTTGAGTTCTAAGATGAGTAACTTCAGACAAAAGCTTCTCCCATCCTCCCATACAACTTACTTAAAAACTTAATTTCCCTTTACACCCCATAAATGAGGTATGGGATAGCTTCTCGCGTTGTTGTGAATTAACACGCTTTAAATTTTTAGATTCACAACTAACGGCACCTACTTTTTTATCGACGAATACGAAAGTGACTGTTTGAAAAGCTTTTACTAGACATTTCGATTAACTCGACTCTTATAATGCGACGTTGCTGTCGACAACATCGAGGGGGACGGCAATGAAAGAAAAATGTAGATGACTGAAGGCGGGAATCGAACCCGGGATCTCCCGCATGGTAGTCGCGTGTTCTAACCATCATGCCACGGCCGGTCCCAATACAAACTTTCCTATTTTTGGGGGTGTCCTCTGTCTGTCGCCTCGATTACAGCTGTAGTTTAGAAGCTATTGACCTGCTATTTGGTATGCTAGCTTCTATCATCAAAGCGTACGTTAGGTTCTAAGATGAACAAGATCAGACAAAACTACTTCCACCTTCTATACCAATTCCCTCTTTTTGGGATGTCCGTCTATCTGCCCCCGAGATTACAGTCGTAGTTTGGGAAATATCTAGCTGAACTTTGATATGAATGTTTATATCCTTTAAGCTGAAGTTTAGTTATAGAATGAAAAAGATCGGACGAAAACTACTCCCTGAGCCCATACAAACAATCCCTTTTTGGGTGTGTCTGTCTGTCTGTCCCTGCGATTAAAGCCGTAGTTATATCCCCTATCCTCGTAAACTTTTATCCTCTACGCGGAAGTTAAGTTCTGAAATGGTCATGATCGGACAATACCTACTCCGACTTCCCATACTCCGACTTCCCATACTTTCCGCGAATACAGTCGAAGTTTAAGAGCTACCAAGCTGAAATTGGGTATGCAAGCTTCTATCCTCTAAACGGATGTGAAGTTCTAAGATGAGTAAGATTGGATAAAAACTACACCCACCATCCATACAAACTCTCTCGATTTGGGGGGTGTCCGTCTGACTGTCCCCGCATTTACAGCCGCAGTCTAAGAGCTAATGAGCTGAAATTTAGTATATAGGTTCGATGCTCTAAGCGGAGGTTGAGTTCTGAAATGGTCGCAATCGAACAAAACCTACTCCGTCTTCCCATACAAACTCCCCTTATTTGGGGGTGTTCGTCTGTCTGTCGCCGCGATTACAGTCGTAGTTTGGGAAATATCGAGCTGATATCTGATATTCATGCTTATATCGTTCAAGCAGAGGTTTAGTTTTAAAATTGACAAGATCGGACCAAAACTACTCCCACCTCCCATACAAACTCTCCCATTTTTGGGGATGTCCTCTGTCTGTCCCCTCGATTACAGCTGTAGTTTAAGATCCATCGATCTGAAATGTGGTACACAACCTTCTATCCCCTAAGGGAAGAATAAGTTCTGAGATGAGTAAGATCGAACCACAACTGCTTCCAGCTATCATACAAACTCCCTCTTTTGGGGGAGTCCGTTTGTCTGTCCCCCGATTGCACTCGTAGTTTTGATGCTATCGAGGAGATATTTGGTATGAAAGCTTCTATCCTCAAAGCGTAGGTTAAGTTCTAAGATGAGTAAGATCTGAAAAAAAACTACTCCCACTCTCAGAGAAAACCCACTTACATCTCTTATACAAACTCCCCCTTTTTTGGGGTGTCCGTCTGGCTGTATGCGCGATTACAGCTTCTATCCTCAAAGCCTAAGTTAATTTCCAAGATGAGAAAGATCAGACAACAAACTACTTTTACCTCCTGTACAAACTGCCCCTTTTTGGGGAAGTCCGTCTGTCTGTCCCTGCGATTACAGGCGTATTTTAAGAGGTTTTAAGACCAAATATTCTCAGCTCATACAAACAATTCAAGCTCAGTACTTGACTTTTTAGTAGTAATAAAAAACCATTAAGAAAGTTTCAGTCGGGGGAACCCGACTTACATATACCCTCACAATTAGTAAAGCATAAAATTTTCCAGTATGTGGTACAGTTGTATGGGAGGTACCACAAGGGGCGTGGCTAGACTTTCAGTTTTATTCTCCAAAACGTTATCATGATTTAGAATTTGATATTATTAATCCATTCCTAAAGTGTACGTTATGGTACATTTGTATGGGAGGTACCAGAAAGGGCATGGCTAGATTTCAATTTTGTTCTCCAAAACTTTATCCTGTTATAGCTTAACAATATACAGAATTTGGGCACAATCGTATCGAGTGTATTGATGTTACTACACGCTTTCTAAAGTGGGCGGAGTGGTACATTTGTAGGGGAGGTACCTGTAGGGGCGTCGCTAGGATACCAATTTTTGTCTCAAAACTGGGAGTAGTTTTGTCTCAAAACTTTATCCAGATATAGCTTTACTAAATACAGAAATTGGCACGTTCGCTTTGGCTGTATTGATGTTTTTACCCGATTTCGAAAGTGGGCGGAATGGTACATTTGTATGGGAGGTACCAGAAGAGGCGTGGCCATGTAGTCCATTGCCTAAACCGTCAGTTGTTTCAAAACAAAGTTGCAAAGTTTTAAAACAGTTGGTAACGTCTTTCGAAAGTTAACGTACGTACAAGCCGGATAGACAGACGGACATACAGATAGACAGACGGACTGACATTGTTCAAACAACTTAAAAAATCAGGAATCGTATTTGGTTCGAAGAAACTTAGGGTCTAAAGCAGTGACTCCTTCTATGTGTTACACTTTTGGGTCGTATCAAATGAAACAGGAGGGTCGGTCAGACATCCTTATATAGTATTCCATGCAAATTACCGCAACTACCTCAGCTTACTTCTCCACCCTTTACTATGATTATAGTTTCCCATCTTAGCTAACTTCTGCTAGGTTCTGTGTCGCCCCATCCGGTTAGCGTCATCATAATAAACACTCGATTTCACCCGGGTAAAATGACACAAACATATATCTGAGTGAGTTACTGTTGACTTGAGGAAGGATCAAAGAGATATGCACAATCATGGTCTCTTATACTATAAAGGAAAATAGCCCTGTGACTAAGTTCCTTCAGCCTTGGTTACAATCTTGAGTTAGGTTCGAAGTTCTCCTTATATGCGTTGAGAATGCAAAGCCACATCAGCTAAAGAGATATCAAAAGGATGTCAAGGAGCACCCAGTTCCCAGTTATCTTATACTTAAAAAAAAATAGCCAAGTAACAACGTAACAAAGTTTCTTCAGCTTTAGTTACAACTTTGTTTTAGATTCGGAGCTATCTAATCTCCTGATATGCGTAGAGAATGCAACGTAACATCTGCCAAATGGATATAAAAAGGATGTCAAGGAGCACCCAGTTCCATAACTCGAACATCAAACTTTCAATTTGCCATTGTAGTTTTTGATTTAACAGCAACCACAATGTGGTTCCATATAAGTAGACCCTAACCCATTCCACCATATAGGTACATAGGAACTACCTTAGGTAACCTGATCGCCCTTAGCATCATCTGTAGACTTTTCGGCCGGTGGTAACAATGGAATACTTCCTTGCTGCCGCTTTTTATCGCTGCAGCGTTAAAAAGTGGGGCACCAGTAGTTATTTCGTATATGCAAGGACGGAGAGGACCACCATGCGGGTACCTTGTAGGACAGTCGGAGTTCAAAACAAAGTATCTTTCCAAATATCTATATAATTTTTTTTTATCACAACCGGTAGACGACACTATTTTTACCTTCTTGTCGTGTCTATGGTGATGTTAGATTTATGCACTTTGTAAGCAAATTATATTTGTATATAAATATATTGTAAAAAGGTCACAAAATAAAACCTCAGTAGTGATATGATTTGTACATGTTTTTTATATAAAAGTAAAGGATGTTACTCGACTCTTCCACTTTAATCATTACCGCATTATTACAGCCACGGATCAGACTGTACTACAGTGATAAAGCTAACCATTCGAGTTTTCTTATCAATCAAACTTTTGCAGCTTTAAAACTTTAATTTCCATACTTATATAAGGATATTGCAAAATGTTATATTCATTTTTAAAGTCCCTAATCTTAGCAACAAAACCTTCATTCCACATACCAGTACAAGTTCTAAAAGTTATTGATTTTACAAGTTTTTTAACACCCTCCCCTGCCCCAAGAAAAAGAACACAATATAAAAATATTATCTTAAACTAACCAGAAAAATATTTGTATGTATGTGTAAGAAAGTAATCATAAACATACACAATGGTGCCTACAATCGCCCTCATCTACACTTATGGTAGACCCAAAGCAACACAAAGAAAAACCACACATCACATACATGTAGACACCCATGCACACACACTTATATCCGCTTGTTCTACATAAGCACACGTTCATGTCCGTATGTGTAAGTGTTTAGATAAAGAAAAAGAACAAAAAAAAAAAATAGAAAAAATAATGGACACACACCATTAAATCTGTTACCAACTTCGGGATGAATATACATTTTGCCTCTTTTGGTATTTCTAGAGAAAAAAAAGGCTTAAGGCTGATCTTACGCTCGAAGCTAAGGGATTAAATTGGAAGGAAAGGCGATGAAATCTTAACAGACACATAGCGTTTACACATACATATATATAAATATGAAATGAAAAATGAATTTTTGTAAAGAAACGCATAACTAAAGTTGTTAAAAAGTAGGCAAATTCTAACGATATATGAAATTTCAATAAACTATACCGGCAAAAGGATAGTGGGTGGGGTCGTGGGTAAGGAATGGTGGAGGGAGAGACAGTTGTTAGTAAGTGGTTTGAAGGTTGTAGTCGACACTTTATGTTAGAAAAACAGGATTTTCAACAATCACTGATCGATATTGCAATGAATATATGAAGCTGTATGTAAGATATTAATAAAGGTTTTTGTTCAATTGAAAGGTTCATGTAAGCCATTTTGTGCGAAATAAAACATGATTCACATAACCGCCGCCGCTTTTCACTTCAGCACAGATCTGAGTGGTCCAATGAAATGTGCTGGGGAACGGCCGTGGCGTTTACCATGCGGCCAATCGCAGGTTCGACTTTTGTCTGCAGTCATCTATATTTTTCTCACATTGCCGGCCCCCTCGATGTTGTCGACAGCAACTTCGCAGTCTAGTAAAGATCTGCAACTTCAGAAAACTGCGCAAGAAAATGTCTAGCGGAGATAAGTCACACGGTCTTAGTTGTCAATTAACATCATAACTGCGTATGTTAACCATACCCTCTTATCGTTTTTGCAGAACGTCAATACACGTCCGCTGTGTAGATCGTAGCACTGAAACTCACAGGACCTCGTAAGCCAGGATATGCGTGATCTCACACTGCACTTTTTTTCTCCACGTAAAGTGGCACGGAGGACTCACAAGATTCTACTGGGACTAAAATACCCTCATAAGGACTCCGAGGATATGAGTGACTATACGCGACACACTTTTTATCCACACAAAGTGACACGAAGGACTCGCTGGATTTTAGCAGTTTTCACAGGACCTTGTATAGACACCCAGGATATTAGCGACCTCACGCGGCTCTTTTTTTATTTCACATAAGGTGCCACGACGATCGAATTTTGGTAGTATTCAATGGACATGGTAAGGACTTTCCACATAAAGTGACACGAAGGATTTGCAAGATCTTGGCATTATTCACTGGACCTTGGCAAAGTGACACAATGGAGACACCGGGATTTGGCAGTATTAATAGGACCTCTTAAGTATTCTTAGGAAATAAGTTAACGTGAGATAATACTATAGGATTCGCAGGATTCCGCAGGGTCCCACAGGACTTGGTAAGGACTTCCAGGATATGAGTGAATTCACTCGTCATAACATTTCTTTTATCCACGTAAGGTAACACGAAAGAATCGCTGGATTAACGCAGGATACACGGGACCAGGACAGGATGCACTGCAAGGACTCCCGGTATGTTAGTGACAGGCTATTGTAAGGACTCTTAGAGTATAAGCTACATTATATTAGGCACCAACATGGCATAATAAATAAACCTCAGGTTTTCGTAGTATTTACCGGACATTGTAAGGACTCTCAGGATATAATCAACCTCACACGCCTAACATGTGATCGCATAAAGTAACACCAACATCGAATGACCTTACAAGGAATTTTTTCTACACGGAAAGTGACATGAAGGACTCGCTGGATTCTGGCAGATTGCACAGAATCTTGTGTGGACTACCAGAAGAGAAGTGACCCTATACAGCACTCTCTTATTCAAATAACGAAACACTAAACGGCTCGCAGAACTCTGCTAGGACTCACTCTACCTAGTCAGGATTCCCAAAGCATACATGATCTTACACGGCAAAATTTTTAATCACATAAAGTAATCTCATTTTACCTTGAGTCACCTCAAACTAAAGAATGCACGGGCACATTTTTATTTACTTAATGTAACGCTAATCTCAATAGGAAACACTAAAGGCCTTCCAGAATTTCCCTGCTGCTCACAGGACCTCGACCGGACACCAAGGGTATAAATGACCTCACAAGGCAAACTTTTAATATACGTAAGATGAAACCAAAGTCCGTGCAGGTATCCGATGGGACTCACAGGACCTCGTAATGGCATATAGGATATGAGTCACCTTAAACTAAAGGATACACCGGCACATTTGTATTTGCTTAAGGTAACACTAATCTCACTAGGATACACTAAAGGACTTCCAGAATTCCGCTGTTACTCACAGGACCTCGTCAGGACTGCAAGGGTATAAATGACTTCACAGCAAACTTTTTATTCACGTGAGGTAAAAACAAAGTCCGCTCAGGTCTCCGATGGGACTCACAGGACCTCGTAATAACATTTAGAATATCAGTGACCTCAAACTAAAGGAAGCACGGGCACATTTTTATTTGCCTGAGGTTATACTAATCTCATTAGGAAACACTAAAGGCCTTCTAGAATTCCGCTGTTGCTCACAGGACCTCACCAGGTCTCCAAGGGTAAAAATGACCTCACAAGACAAATTATTCAAATAAGGTGAAACCAAAGGAAGCAGAGGTCTTCGAAGGACCTCTCGTAATGGAATATAGGATATTAGTCCTCAAACTAAAGGAAACACGTGTACATTTTTATTTGCTTTAGGTAACACTAAAGAACTCGCAGGAATCCGCTGAATCTCACAGGACCTGGGGGGATCTATTGACCATTACAGTCACACTTTGTATCTACCTAATGAGACACTAAAGAATTCGCTGGAATCTACTGCGATTCAAATGACCTCATTGGAACTGCGATAATATGAGTGGCCATACTCAAAACACTTTGTATCTACATAACACAACACAAAGTAATCGCCAGATTTTGGCAGTATTCACAGGATCTAGTAAGGACTCCTAAAGGGATATTCAAGAGGATATGTGTAGCGATCTAAATGACAATTTTCCAACACTATAGACGGCACACTACGTATCCACGTAACATAACACAAAGGAATAGCCAGATTTATGCGGTATTCACATGACCTAGTAATGACTCCTAAAGGAATATTCAAACGGCACGATTCCAACACCTTAAATCAATGTTTTTTTACATTACATCAACATCATCATAAGATAATAGTTAATATAAGACCGTATTAGACTGAAAGAGAGCATTAACCCAAAACTCTACCAGAGATAAGGTTTGCATCATATGGGTACCAAACCACTAGGAAATAATCAGCAACGAAAGAGCGATTGTACTTTCATTAAAGAAAGGCGAGCTCGAGGATGTTAACCTGACGAATGCAAAACTATTCGACGCAATCAAGGGTGAATTATAAATATGGACAAGAGAGTTCCATGAGGCGACTTGCAATAATGAAACGGTGAGCAGAACCACAAAAATTATGTGGAGTAACTCTAACGAGAGCAGAACGAGAAGCCTTCATGGATTGAAAAAGTCTGAGGTTAGTATAATGGTACGTACTCTAAGTAGACACACAGAATTACTGACACAACTATACAAAATTGGACAAACGGATTCAGACGAATGTAGAGCATGTGGAGAGGACAGTGAAACTATGCAACACGTTCTTTGTCATTGTCAGGCTTTTATTAAAATTTGATCCAAATATCTTTAGAACGATAGTATTCCAGATATAATATCCCTCACAAACACTGATTGGAAAATTCTTAGGAATTTCGTCCTGGGAACTAAATGTCATTGCCAAGTTCTCATCACTCGCGAACACTGGTTAGAAAATTCTTAAGTATTACGTCCAGAAAACTGAGTTTTTGAACATCTAGATATCTTTAGATAACAATATAAGGCTTTCCACCAACATTTAGGAAATTCATATGATATCAACAACATAAGTAACAATCCTCACAAGGAAGCCTCAAACGCCTCCTATACCCTACACCACTTCTAGTTAAATACCTTTAATAATATGAAGTTTTACATACACATATCAAAAATGTCCTTGGCTATGGTTGAACACTTATACACCGCCCATCTCAACATTTTGTTGTATTATGGCAATAGCCTGTGTGTACTCTTATAGTTTAGATTAAGGACTTTAGTTGTGGGTGTGTCTGTGTGTGGGCGTGTATGTGTTTGTGTGCCTTTGTGTTTATAAGAGCATGTGGACGAATGTCAAACAATTGATTAAAATTTGATGAAAGTCAAGGGTTTAGAGCAACCAAATATTTAAGATTTGTATGCAGTACTAAGAGCCTTCCCTGCTAACAAATCCTAAAGAAATTTGACTTTTTATTGTTGAAATCAACTCAGCAGAGAAGTGGTTATTGTAAAGGATTTATTTAAAAAGGAAAATAGTTACTTTTTTTTTTTGGTTTACGAATGAAAGCTGATTGAAGTTTAAATATTAGCTAAACAAAAATTTAAAGCTTGAGTTGATGGGATGTCATGCGGAACTTACGAAAGGACAGAGTAAAAAAGGGCTTTGGCGGTAAAAGAGGACAGAAGGGAGAGGGGATATAAGAATATGGGGCAAAATTGATGTTAAACTGAAGCAGGAGATTAGGGAAACGTATAGAGGGGGAATGTAAAGAGAATGTATATAGGCCTAAGTTTACGAAAAAACGTATGGTAAATTACCTGTCGGACTGACTAAGGAAAGTTTTTGACAAAATTATAGACAGGAAATGGAACTGTTTTGGATGTTCGATCAATGTTTGTACAAGTCCACCAGCCTAGTACTGGTTCTAGCTTCAACGAATAGACATCAGTATGAATGCCTTATGAGACTTATGGGACAATAAGCTACACAAACTGGAATGCTTGAAGTCGAAGTTGAAAAAAAAACCTGACATTATCAACTTGTTAGGAAAGCAATCTAGAGATGACACAACATACATATTATGGTACCTGACATCATTATCTTATGATAGATATAAGATAACATACATCTTTTAGTAATGCTACACGTTAAAAAATCCTCTAGATTTGGCCAAAAACAAGTTTTAAGAAAACCATCTTTTTTAATACCTTTAACAGACAAACCCCTGCCACTTTAGCTACATATTAAGTATTACCAAATTTTCCTTCCGCGAACTGTCAGTACCGCTTACTGATTTTAAAAATCTGCTTTAATCAACTTCATCCTCCGCACGCGGTAGCTTATGCAAATTTTCCACCCTCCAAAACTCTCTGACAAGTACCAAGAAAAGGATACTTTAAAAATGCCTTACTGTCATATACAAAAAATTTATTAATTCTATTATAGGATTTTGTATCCTTGCGACCCGTCAATACCTACTAAGCCCACAAGCCCTCAATACTCTAAATATACAATATAAGTAATTTTCAAAATTCTTGAAACTTAAGCTTTAAAATATCCAAATCGATTATACGCAGAAAATGAGCAAAAGAAACAAAAAAAAAAAACACAACACAACATCAGCAAGGACAATGGCAACATTAAGAATGTCATGAGGCACCAACAAGGAGCAGCTGTTGTCTGGTGACAGCAACATAAAAGGGCACAAGTGTCAGCAGGTCGTGGGCTCGCTGCAGGGAAAAAGATGACAGCAGTGACAATGATGATGATGGCAACCAAAATCCTTATTAAAAATTGGGGGGGCGTTAAAAGGCGACACGAACACGAGTCATGAAAGTAAAGCTTCCTTTTAGTAGTGGGTGTTAATAATAAAGCGCAAATTTGTTAAGGCTTATTATAACGCTGCACATGCTTCCATTACCATTCGGCGTCAGTTTGGTTTTAGCTCCCAATGTCCGCCGCCGCCGTTAGCCGGGCCGCCATCTGAGAGTGAGTGAAAGCTGTAACAATTTGGTAACATTTTGGCATTGCACAGCACAGACTAAGCACAGCAACGACAACTTTAGCTCTAAGCTAAAAAGCTCCACTAATGTTACAATGAAATTTAAATGTTTCTCCGAAAAGGAATTTAATTGTTTTTGTTTGTCGACAAATAGTAATTGCTAGCTGTCCAAAGTGGAAAACCGGCTTATGATACAAGAGAAACACAATGTTTCTCTTTAAAGCGTGGAACTGTATAGAGAATTTGGTGAGTTATAAGATTTAAAGAGGATTTCAATTAAAGTGAATTGAATTCATAAGAAGAGGATATCTGTACTTATATATGAACCAGAAAGAAAGTTTCAGTCGGGCAACCCGACTTACGTATACCCTCACCCTCAGTAAAACATAAAATTTTCTATTACATTGGTATTATTACTCGATTTCTAAAGTGGGCGAAGTGGTATATTTGAACGGGAGGTACCATAAGGGGCGCGCCTAGACTTCCAGTTTTTTTTTTCAAAAAGTTTGTCCTGTTATAGCTTAACCAAATGTAGAATTTTGGCACGATCGTGTCGAGTGTATTGATATTATTACTCCATCCCTAAAGTGGGCGGAGTGGTATTTTTGTTTGGGAAGGGACGTCTCTAGACTTCCAGATTCTTTTTTCAAAAACTTTATCCAGCATGAGCTTTATTAAATACAGAATTTGCTATAGCTTTACTAAATAAAGAATTTGGATACGATCGCGTTGGATGCGTCTTTCGAAATTTATCGTGTTTACCAGCCGGACAGATAGACGGGCATGGCTCAAACGAATTAAAAAGTCATGAATGGAACTTGGTTCAAAGAAACCTACGATTTAAAGTGACTTCTTCTGTTTGTTACACTTTTAAGTCCTACCCGGAGCGGGAGCCCGATTAAAAAAAAATATGTCATTGTCTTAGTCTTGGTCCCCAAACATCGGAATGGTAGGTCAAAGTTGGCGCTCAGGCTCATGGGGCCCGGGGGTCAAAAAAGGGGCCCCTTTCGGTTCTATGATGACCCCCATATGCGGGTACTCAAATGAAAGAATCCAACGATGTTATTTTTAAGTTCTTACGAGTCCCCTGGGCCGAGTTAGAGCCATTTAAATTTCCGGGATATACCAAAAAAAAAAAAATATTTTTTAAAAAATTGGGTAATCAAGTAATGGTAAAGCATGATGCAGTTGATGAAAAAGAGAGGGGGCGTGCCCCCCGCCGCATTCGTCTTGGACCATAATGTGTTCGTCCTTGAATTCGTCTCGAAAGTATCTTTCATTTGCGTATCCACACATGGGGGGTTATCATAGAACCCAATGGATTTTTGCGTTTTAGGGCGTATTTGGGGGGAGTGGCATATTTTTTTTTTGTATTCTGCACTTTTGCCGAGGGTATAAACATTTTCGTCAGTAGTTCGATGTTGAAACAGGTTTAATCCGTTTTGCTTTTTGATTGTGGTAGACAATTTGTCCACAATTTCAGCATATCAATGCCAGTCTTCTACTTCTGTCTGTGGTCACAAATTATAACAGTCTATGACAGTTTTGTTGTCGGCGCTGAAGAAGGCTTACCAAAAGTCCAGCAGTTAAGGTACAAACGCGTTTGAGGCTGACGGCAATTATGATATCAGGGGCAAATTACGGGAAAGAGCAAGATGTGGAATCTTTTTGGAGGAGTTATATTGTCAACTGTCAATTAGGCTACCAGATTACTGCTGCGTAGTTCAGGCTCGAAATATTTGGCGATAATATTCATTTACTTACTGATAGTAAAGCGGTCATCATACCCTTGCACCACTTCGAGAATTGTTCAAGAATGCTGGGCTACTCCAAAGGAGATGGCGATATATTGACGGTTACCCTCACTTAGGTTTCAGGAGATATGGACAAAGAGCCGAAGCAGTGGCTAAGGTCGCCACCATCATTAATTTGAGCGCATTATAGTGTGAAATTGCTGTTCCTGTTACAAAGAAAAAACAACTTATTGCTAAGGAACAATGGGAGAAATATCCCACTTGCACTGCGGCTATACAAATTTGACTTACCATGGACATGCAGAGAACAAATTTGGGTTAAACCTATCTAGATTGCATCTTTGAATTATCATATGCGTGGTAACCGGTCACTGGCCGTCTGGCGAATACACTAGGAGCTTCAAACTTTACTATGGATAACACTTTTCTATCAGTTGTCGATTTGCGTAACATGCACGCATTTATCAAAACAACAAAATGGTTTAAGAGCGATGTTGACCGAGTGGAATAGGAGTAATTGGCATGAAAGTTGCAATGGGATCTCTACGGGATCTATTCAACAGTTGTCGATTTGAGTAACATTCACGCCTTTATCAAAGCAACAAAATGGCTTGATAGCGATGTTGACCAAGCGGAACAGGAGTAATTTGTATGCAAATTTCAATGGGATCTATACGGGATCTATTCAACATATGGCCTTAAGTAATTTTTGTTCAGGGAAGCTGCTAAACTAGCTTAGGTGACTTGCACTCGAACTCTGTCATAGTCATTTACAATTTTTTGGGCCCCATAGATGGATTAGCCATTACACTACAGATCCCGTTGTGAGATTCTTAAAATAGAAAAATGGGAGAGAATCTCATATATTGGATGCACTGGGTATGTTTTGCATTTACAAAACGCCGTATCTCTGAACTAGGTAATTGCATCGACTTAAAATTTCGAGATATCCTTGCCAAAAATGTTATACGCAATAGTTCCAAATTTGGTTAGGATTGGATCACCCGTTTGGAAGATAAAGCCCTCTTACAAAGTTGAACCCTTATGTCAACAGCATACATAAATGGGTATGTAAAAGAAAATGTATGCAAATATGATGATATAATTGAAAATTATAGTTTATTTTGAGTTAATTTTGAGTGGACTATAGTTATGTCGGCGTCCTTTGGGTTCTCGTCATATTCCAATAGGTCGACCTCATTTACTACTACCGAGTTAGAGTCTTCGTTGATAGATGGACACGCCGTTTTATCGTTGCCGATGTTGAAAGCTTCTTTCGATCGTCGCTTTTGTATACACGCTGGAAGATGGAGTCAAATTCATTGAACACCCTCCCTTAGTAGAGTGTGACCTTTCCTGGGGTAGTCAAGGATTACTGTATTGAAGAATTGCCAGGATTTACATAGGGTCGAAGGGTTCAGCGTGAGTCTTGACAATATATCGTGGCCTCTGTGGAACATGTATTGCTTCAAATCTCACACCAGGCCAAACCTCCCTATGCGAATCTATAGCTGCTTTGTACAGTTGCGCTGAGCCTTTATCTGCACAAGCAACGAGTTTGATGTGTCTCTAATACCAGCCCACATCATGACTTTGCGGCGGTGGTACGGATCGCTCGCGAACGATTTTTAGGATCGCCACAGTAATGGATACGGGAACTGATTTCCAGTTTCTTGAGGAAGTTTTTTGATCGAGGAAGAGTAATGTCCTCAGACCGCTGCTCTTTTGGGCTCAACATCAGATGACTTCCTTTAATTTTGTCATCCTCAGCAGGTGGTACGCTATCTTTGAACTTCTCGATGTGGGATTGTTCCCACTTGAGAGAACTCTTCTCCGGTTCCGTGAGTTCGTCGACCGGTTTGTCACCGAGCCGATTACTTATTTGATAGACGGAACGCCTGGTAATGAAGGAAGATATTTTGTGCGTAGGGGAAATAGTAGTGGAAGTCAAGACGTTGAGGCCGAGTGAGGTGCTTCAGAGAGAATCGAATTAGTATACGCCTTTTCTCCTTCCTCAGCTGTAGGCACTAAGCTCAATTGGCGTCATACCGTCAGGACCTGGAAGCCTTTGAGGTACCTTTTGAGGTACCTGGTTTCGAATAGCCACTATATACCAGGCTTGGATTATGACTACCTTTGTAGTACCAGAACGATATGAAGTAGCAGATCGACTAGCGGAGCCTGGTGCCACCACTCTACTAGACGAGGTCTCAATAGCAGACAAAATTCTACAGCCTAAAACCGACGCTGTAGAAGTCGGGTATCCGAAGATTATGAAGTCCTTGACCGGATACGCAGGGCATGATTTTTTTCTATGGAAACAGACGCATACCATCAACCGCCCACTAAGAGGACAGATGTTGATGGATTTGAAGTACCGGACCGTTGACCTTTAGAAGGACGGATAAATGACCCCTAAGGATCAAAGGACGTATGTCTTTTAGCCGACTCCACTGGGGAAAACAGATGCTAAGAGATATGTTACTACCTATATATATATATATATATATACGTGTGTCTGCCTCGAGAATTTGGATTACGCGGATGATATTTATTCTCTCTGACACAAAATCACCAACATGCAAACAAAGATCTAGAAAGATAAGCGCGTAATGTTGGACTTCAGATAAATATCTCACCAAAGCCATGAGGATAAACAATGTTAGCACGGAAAACATCATGCTACAAAGCCAGCCAGTCGAATACGTTAATAGCTTCTGCTTTCTTGGCAGTATGGTGACAACAAATGGCGGTACAGAAACAGACGTAAGCAGCAGGCTCAACAAAGAGCGGCATTCGGATGACTGCATTCAGTATGGAGAAGCTCACAAACATCCAAACGAATCAAGCTCAGAATATTAAATGCATACATAAAGTCTACTCTGTTGTATGGAAGTGAAACCTGGCTAGTTTCGAACACAATCACTAAAAAAACTGCAGATATTCATCAACAAATGTTTTAGAGTCATATGCAGAATATTCTTTCCCAACACCATCAGCAACACAGATCTCTCGAATTTAAGCAATGAGGAACCCACACTGAACCAAATTAAACTCAAAAAATTGAGGTGGATCGGAAAAGCCGAATAGTATCACAAGTATGGCCCTAGAGTGGAATACTCAAGGTTCAAGAGGCCATGGTCGATCCATGAACACCTGGAGGCGAACGATACTCCAAGAGTAGGCACAATGCAAACCTACATGGGAAGACGCTAAATTAACAGCAGCAAATCAAGTAAGATGGACATGCCATATGCACCGAAGAAGGGAAATGGAAAAACTAATATAATAGTAATAACTATTAATTTTTAAGTGCTACTAAAAATGTCCAAACAACTTATTTTCATTGGATCAAAAATTCACCTTCTTGTTATAAAATACTGAAAAAATATCATCTCGTTTTGGTTTTACATTTTATTGGTCTACCGAGAGTTGACATTACGAAAAAAACAGTTTTTTAACATTTGTAAACAAAAGTCACGCAAATTTTGTGTGAAAAATTCTCTTTGAAGTCGATATCTGAAGGGCGTGGCCAATTTTGTGGAATTCCCAAATGATTGGCAATATAATATAACAATAGCAAACTCTGTCATTATAAGTAAGCGAGGCTGTATATGCCTGTATTATTGTAAAGCCGATCAGAAGTTTTTCATTTTGGTTATCGAAAACTCTGATTAAAGTTTTTTTTTTAAATAATTCCAAACGTTTTCTTTTGCATACCAATTATCACACCATTTTCGGATTTTTGCAAAACTCGATAGTTTATTTGTAAGTCAATCTAACAGGTGAAACCTAATATTCTCATTTATTATTACTCAATGGCACTTGTTGATCATACGCCACTGTGTTTCTATTATGTTATTGTGCTTCTCATTATTCTTAACAAATATTTATATAATAAATATTTTTAACTTATAATTAATTTATTTGCTTTTGCCCCCTACCCACCGCGAACATTGTTTAACAATTTTGCATGGATTTACTACAAAGGATATCAAAAGTTGACGAGCAGTATAAAAACACCACCACCACAACAAAGTTAAACAACAAAACAGCATAACAACTTTTTAATAGTTGTAGTTGTTTGAAGATATTGTTGCTAGTGCTATAATTATTGATATTATTGTTATTACAAAAAAAAAGTTGTTGTTTACTTACAAGCAGCTAAAGAAAAAAGAGAAAGAGAGTGAAAGAGAGATAGAAAGGGAATGCAAGAGAGAAAGAGATTGTGAAAGAGTGAGGCAAAGTTTAAGCAAATACTTTTGTTGTAAAGAGCCTTTCAACTGTCTAGCATTGTTTGTGTCTAGCTTTATTTATTGTTAATGTTAAATCAAGCATAAGGTTATTTTAAATATAATCACACTCAACAAAATACGCACGAGAGAATTCATTATAATAAATCAATAAGTAGGACGAACATTATTAAACAGCTGAAATGCGTGTAAGTGATGGTATTGGTTTGGTATTGGTACTTGATATTATTTCCTTTCAGTTTTAATTTTGGTCATTTGGTCGGTATGAGACGATTACTTATTTTGTTTTTGGTTAAGGTTTTGTGTTTTGTAGGCTTTTGTTTTGAAAGCTTTTGTTTATTTAGTCTGACTTGTAAAATGTTTGTGGTTTAGGGAGATATCTATCTTAAATGTAATTTTAAGTACAAACATTTGAAAATAGATTATGAATTCTATTATAACATTTAAAGTAAATGGTTGTCTTAAAGTAACTAGTGTAAGATGGTAATCTAATGCGTATCCTTGGCTAGATAGATACTAGAAACTCAAGGATGTGCTACGTTATATAGTTGTCAAAGCAATTATGTGAATATGACACAAAGTGGATAGAAAATAGAATAATAATTAACATGGAGAATTATTTGGAGTACGTGGTGGGTCGAGGTAACTGTAGTGAGGAGTGATTGTTGGTAGGGACGACGATAATTGCATTGTAGTGCTGATTTATAATACGTTAGGGAAGATAAGGTAAGTATAATAAAATTAACTCAAACTTAACTAATAAGATGTGACATACTTCTGAGTAATATGAAACTTTCCATGTTCTGGAAAACAATTCGGTTTGGAAATAGAGCGATATCTGTAAAAACGTATTACAAAGTATTACCTTTTTTAAAAAGGTATAAGCTTTTTACCGATTTTGCACTGTTTTCAAACCGAATTGTTTTCCAGAACATGGCTGATAATCTCTGTTTCAAAATGTGAGAAATGTGTTCTTAAGATTCATATAACATTTCTTTAAAAACCAAAACAAAGCAAAACCATTGGAATGTTTAATATTGTAGCTTTATTATTAGCGGAGATAATCGATTTGATATATGAATGGCAGTCATAGCGTTGAGGTTACCAATTGTACCCGTTGCCAGAATTTGTCTCTCTATCATTACATTTCATCACTTTTACAAAGACTGTAGCATTCTATGTGTCTTTGAAATGAATGTTTAAAACTTTAACGATTACTTAGTCGATCTTGTATACCACCTAAAGCATAAACTCCTACATCAGCCCTATAGAATTTCTGCCATAAAATCCACCACAACATTTTCCCATTTGCTGTAGTGTATTGGTTTTGTCATTGTCAACTTTACAAACACAACAAAAATACAATACAAAGTGCATAAAACAAAAAACGGAAGAATAAACATTTCATTGTATTTCACATAGCATTCATTGTTTATTTCATATTCTGCTCAGCTCAGTTTGGTTCTTTTGAGAATCTTGGCAATATTTCCTTATTGCGAAGTCTATTTAAAAGAAAGCGAGGTACACACACAAAGAAGTAGGTGGCACCGTCAGTGCAGCAGCATGAGGAAGATGATTTACACAGAGGGCGTTTGCGGCTGCTGCTATGGAGGTAAAGCAGCAGCAGTGGTAGAATTTTAAGTGTTCTTCCATCGTCTCCCTTGTGTAGTTTTGTAAAACAATATAAAATTTAAACAAAAAGTATTTTTAAGTTGTTGCTATTATTACACTTGAGTTGTTGTTGTTGCTGTATTGCTGTTAAGTTTAAATATCTTGTGTGTGTGTGTGTCGGTTTGTTGCTATTTTTACAGTCATAAACATTTTTAAGTATTACAACATGGCCATAAAATAAAGGCAACAGCAAAAGACAATGAAATGGAAGTAGAATACAAAACAGCAACAACACTATAACAACAACAACAAGAACACTATAACATGACTCAATTTTTAAGTAAAAATATGGCTGTACGAGTGGTTTGGTTTTATAGATGTACACGATTTTATTTACATTTTAACACAAAATAACAATGTGAGGAACTACAAAGTTACTACGACACATATTGAAATTTAATTTAGCAAATAAACTGAAATATGAACGGTATGATTGTAAGGTATTAAATAAGTATGTTTGTCATTTTATTTTATAAAAAGTTTAATGTCGTCATAGTTAAGTTTATGTCGAGGTACAAGATATGTCAATTATGATTGTTTAGTATGAATGCGATGTGAGTGAAACATTATGGGAGGCGAAGTTTATTGGTCGGTTTACGGTTGTGTACTGTATTTGAGTTAGCATCGCATAGTAATG
This sequence comes from Muscina levida, assembly GCA_964034835.1. Taxonomy (NCBI): domain Eukaryota; kingdom Metazoa; phylum Arthropoda; class Insecta; order Diptera; family Muscidae; genus Muscina; species Muscina levida. The sequence continues at coordinate 15,245,532 of OZ035881.1, forward strand.
TATGAGGTGACGTATGAGTATTGTAATTAAGATACTATTCATCATACGGCCCGATGTACCTACTTCTTTCGGTACTCATATATCCCAACGGATTTATCTTAGCTGAGAGAGTATTTTCTGTGTAAGTGTTTGTCAACAGACGTGGATATCTAGAAAAACTTATAACAGATATAAAGCGTGTTTGTTGAAGGATGTATGGAACTTCTGATATGGATAACTGTATAAGTAGCTGTCATACTAATGAGGTGTGTTCGACTACTTGTTTTTTCAATATACTTTGGAAAATCACCATATAAAGACTGGCAACAGAACAATGTTTACAAATCATGGAAGTTTTCCTTCCAAAATTCGCGCTCTGTTCACCAATCTTTTTAAGAACATCGTCAAGTTTACAGAGCGCATTTTCCTCAATCTGAGCAGCTAATACGCAATACTATGGATCGATTCTTGACCTTATTTACCCTTGTAGATAATATACAACCAAATCATTCGTTGTATTTATAAATCAGTTTCTAGGAAAATGCATTTCTATTTCATGACAATCAGTCATTTTTCCCCGAAAAAAGTGTTTGTATAGGCAGACCGTTGACCCTTAGAGGCCTCTCGTTCGTCCTGCTAAAGGTCGTCGGTCCATATTTCCAATTAGCGTCTGTTCCCATAATGAGCGGCTAATTTTCTGCGTCTGGTGCGGCAGGTTTTCACGCATGGCGGTTAGGCATAAAAGGTAACACCCCAGTTTTCATCCAAATGACTAAAAAAAATCATGCCCTGCGTAACCGGTCAAGAGCTTCATAATCTCCGGAGACCCGACTACAACAGCGTCGGTTTCAGGCTCTAGAATGTTGTCTGCTACTGAGACCTCTTCTAGTGGAGTGGTGGCACCAGGCTCCGCTAGTCGATCTGCGACCAGTGTGCCAAAAACCAAACCGACACAGCCAAAAGGCAAGTAACTAAAAGGTTTGCCAAGGTTCCGATGGGATGTAAAACCCATGCTTCAGGTGCTGGTGACGCAACAAGGCTCAAGTTGGCCGCCACTACAGCTACCTTAGTGCCTACAGCTGAGCAAGGAGAAAAGTCGAATAATAATTCCATTCTCTTCCTAGCTCCTCCTTGGCCTATCGGCCTTGACTTCTTATAATCCCCCTAGGCACAAAACACCTCCCAAAAGAGCCTTGATTACCAGACGTTTCAGCTATAAATTAATTAGTCGGCTCGGTGACAAACCGGTCGACGAGCTCACGGAGCAGAAAAAGAGTTCTCTTCAGTAGGCACAATCCCACATGGAGGAGTTTAAAGGAAGTGTATCTCTTGCTGTATCTGACAAAACTAAATAAAAGTCATCTGACGCAGCGCCAAAAGGGCAGCGGTCTGAGGACACTACCCTTTCGGTGTCAAAAACATCCAAATGTAACCCTTCACGGACACTACAAAGATCGTATAAGGATGTCGCTAATGACCACCTTATCGGCGACCATAGAATGTAGTAACAGCGAAGGCACTATTTCCTCAAGTAATTAGAAATCAGTAATCGTTTTCCCTACTGTGGCTTTTATAAAATTTGTTTTCGAGCGATCCGGACCACAGCAGCCATGTCATGATGTGGGCTGGTATCAAGGACACATCAAACACGTTGCATGTACAGATAAACGCTCAGCGCAACTGTACATTTTGCCTTTATGGTATAGCTTTTCACATTTGTGTGAATTTTACGCTTTCTATTTTGAGATTCACAACTAACGACACCTACTTGTTTATCGACGAATCCGAACGTCCCTGTTTAAGAAACTTTTTACTAGACATGCCGATTGACTCGATACTATAATGCGAAGTAGCTGTCGACAACTTCGTGGGACTGGACCGAAAAAATCACTGTTTGCTGCGGTTAGCATGCCAATTTCGTTATCGGCCCATTTATCATTCAATACGAAACCGGTGCCAACATTACCGCGTAGGGCTATCGCTAGAGTATGTATGTGTGAGCTCGTAAATGTGGTGTTAAATTGGACCGACAGGATGGCATCAATAAGGCGCAGTCGCAGAGTCGATATGCCAGAAGTTAATTTTAAACACTAAATGCCATGAAATTTGTAAGCTAATAAAACCAACATTTTGAGGATTCAATTCTAGTTGTTGTGTTGTATTTTTAAATATACGTGTAAACTTTAAAAAACACTCCGTAAGAGTATATGTTGTGACGTATGAGGATTGTGAAAAAAATTAATATTCATCATACGGCCTGGTGTACTTCATAAGGTATACAGATATCTCAACGAATTTATATAAGCTGAGAGAGTATTTTCTGTGTGAGTGGTTGTCAACAACCAAGAATATCTTACAAAACTTTCAACAGATATGTTATCATCAAAAACATTCATTTTATTGACATTACAATGATAACTGTTCCACTAAGTTATATGTTGATGAATCAAACGACAACGATGAAATCTGTGCGACAAATGACAAATAGACAAACTTTATTTAACATAGATTAATGTGGCTATTAAATTCAATAAAGACGAACACCAATTACAATTTGATTTATAAGAACACATAACATGGACGTTAATTGAAATATTTGTTCGGTTTCTATTTATAACGCTTATGGACAATATTTGAACACAAAATTATGTTAGAAAATAACAGTAAATTACCAATTTGTTACTATTTAGTAACAATAAAAAAATAATATTGAAAGCTAGAAAAATTATATACGAACTTAAACAGAGCGTCTTATTGATGATTGTTAAGGTTAAAATATCCGAAGGGATTACAATGTTACTTTCTTAAAAACAAACTGTCGACCAGTACAAAAAGCTAAGTTTCCTTTAAAAGCCATACATGAGGTATGGGATAGCTTCTTTTTTAGATTCAAAACAAACAGCACCTACGTGTTTATCGACGAATGCGAATGTCACGCTTTGGTGATAGCTTTATCTTTCAAACAAAACAAAACTTACGTGTAATTAGTATGACATATGAAATATTATTATTTATTTATTACACTGTGGAACAGTAAAGGGAGGTGAGGAATTCCATGTCAGTGTGAAGGAATTTAGTGGTGGTGTGACTCTTTCCAGGACTACTTGCCCTAAAATGATCATACCGTTGTGAAAGATTTTAGGGGTTATTGTATGAGAAGATATTCCATGTCAGGGTACAAGACCAGTATAGAAAAAACCTCTTAAGGTTTTGGGAGCGATCTGAGTCTTTTCACAATTAATTGTTAAAGAATACGGAATTAAAAGTATATGATAGCTTAAAATCAGACCTGCGTGATCTATCTAACACAACAAAATACAAAACAGCCTCTAAGTGAATCACCCTTTAATTTAATGAAAATTAAACTCTGTCTGTTATAATACAATCTACGTATAAATAATGTGACGTATAATATTACATATTACATACATTGTACATCGTCCATCATATGTTGTGTGAAGTGCACGATAACTAGATTTTACAGCACCCTGATTTGAATAAAGTAGAGACTTTGTGTGAATGGTGATAGCCTGATGAAAGTCACACTTCGTCTTTCGCAAAGAGCAAAAGAAAATCACACCTCTTAGTGAATCACTGTTTAGTAGCCTTTATATAAAACTAATTGCGAGGCTTTGTTGCCATGTTTATCTTTTTAAGACTAATTGTCAAAGAATACTGAATTAAAATTTGATGATAGTTTTACATCACTTATATATCAGCTATCTAGATATTATTTAAAATCTCTGCCTATTAAAGTAAAAAAAAAATTTTGCTACCAAATAGTAGTAATTGAATATTTATTACTATTTTCAAACATTATTTCGTGTTTATATATTGTCCATATGAGATAAATATAAGACCAAAAAATATTTCAACTACCACCAAAGGTCGTTAAGACGTCTGTGTCTTATAAATCAAGTTGTAATTGGTGTTCGTCTTTATTGAATCTAATAGCCTCATTAATCTATGTTAACTGAAATTTGTCTATTTGTCACACAGATTACGTTGTAGTCCTTTGACCCGACAAGATATAACTTAGTACAACAAATGTTATTGCCATGGTGAGAGTAAGAATGTGTTTGATTGTTATATGTATATCTGTTGAAAGTTTTGACTGTAATGCGGAACTGTTGACGATCACTCAAGCAGAAATACTCTCTCTACTTACATAAATCCGTCTAGAAATCTGTACAACTTAGGATGTACATCGGGACGTATGAAGAATATTGGCATATTTACAATGCTCATACGTCACAATATACTTTACCAGACGGTGTTTTTTTAGACTTTTAGAACTTCCAATTGGCATAACTGTAAGACTATCCCTCAGACCATATGACTTTTGATGATAGTTTGACTGTATTATGTATGTATGTATTATCTATCTAACAAAACAAATGAAATAACAAGCCTCTAAATGAATCACTTTTAAGTTGCATTAAAAGAAAGCTAATTTCGTTCCTCTATTGTGGCGGTGCTCTAATCAAGACATTTTGCCAAAGAATACTGAGTAAAAATTTGATAGTAGCTATACACATGTCAATCGAAATCTTTAAAAGAAAACCAAATAATTGTAAAGCCTATAAATGAGTCACTCGTTTTATGTAAAAAAAATAAAACTCTAGTTACAACATACGAAGCAAGCTTACAAAATACATCTGTCACTCTTTACTGCTGTAAAAATTCTATAGGAAAGCGATGAGGACTTGCTTCAATGATCCGTATGTGGGTTTATACAACAATAGTTACACCAATACTTTCCTATGGCATCGATGTTTGGTAGAGGTCCCATCATAAGAAATACGTTCTGAATTACATGACAAAAATTCAAAGATCAGCATTGATTAGTGTTAATGTTTTTATACGCGTGTGTGTTTGTGTGTTTACAAACGCACAAGGGTGTGTGTGTGGTGTGATACGATTTTTTTTAAGAAAAATAATCCCTTTTGTAAAGCACAATCAATTTGCTGCAGCAATGTGTTCATTCATATCATTACAGGTAATATAATAGCATATCGAGTTGTAGAGAGTGCAAAGTAACATATCGTATATTAAACTTTTTTAATGCATTAGCCTGTTTTAAGAATTTATTTTAATTGAGAGTCATTCCAAACATTTAGAAGTGGACTTTCAAACTGAAAGCTGGCAATTGACTTTCGACCTATCAGTCTCTCATCTTTTGTCCTAAAAACATTTGAGAGGTTATTCCAACTCAATGTCCAAAGTCATCTTTCACAGAATTTAGAGTTAAAACTTTAGTATGCCTTTACTAAAGGAAGGCCAACTGTAGTAAGTACAATCAAGAACTCTTACGAGTTCCCCTCTGGGAAAAATACCACTGGGTACTTTCCTAGAGTGTTCAAAAATTAATCCTAAAATCATTACATGATCTGTACTCACCGAATGCTTGGAAGCTTCTGCGTGAAAGGACCGTCAAGGGGCAGGGATCATAATTGCTACGGACATAATCATGGTGACACTTCAGAGAGAAGGAGTTACGGCTCCACTTCTATGGTTAAGCTCAGTCAATGGACTGCTGCTTCTCGAATTAGAGATTACCGAATGACAGGTACTACGGTGATGATCTTGCCATCATTTGTATGGGTAGAAACCTTAACCGCTTCAAAACCGAACTTATCCTGTTGTCCTTATCCTGTTGATTTTATCCTGTTTTCCCGGAAATATTAAATACCAAAATTTGAACAGCCGTCACTTAATGGGGTTCATTTGCAGCTGATAGAACAATTCAAGTATCTAGAGATCTAGAGAAAAAAGGTATATGTTGCTTTTAATTGGTGTAAAGGGGATATAGATAAGTGCTGTGGACTATGTCCAAAGGTCACTTTGTGGATTTATTACGAATTATTTCGACTAATTCTTTTCTATGGTATCGTAGTGAAGTTCCGTTCATAAGAACTGCATTCCGAATTCCCTCACAAAGATTTAAATATCATTATTGATTAGTGTTAGTGGGTAGCAATGAACATGACATCGGGTATCGCACTAAGTGCACATTCTAAACATATGAACTCCTAAACTTATGGCAAAATCGGCTGCAACTGTATCTCTGGTGCGAATCAGAGAGCTATCGGAGCATTATGGGATAATGAAGAAAAAACAATAGACCTTCATTTCTATTGGCCAACATTAGCTGGACTAAGATTCGAGAATTCGAAAACTATGTTGTAAGCACCAAAGAACTGCAAGCAAACCCTTTGCACTGATCAGTAAATTCATAGTAAAGGCGGTTTGGGTAGATAGTCAGAATATGCAATTGTAAAAGTTGTAGGTAATACAATGGGCTTGGTTCGCCTAAGTGTGCTAGACAGTGTCCTTACGTATGAGCAATGTTACTCATACGTTTATCGGACTTTTAGCTATTAATTACAAACCATATTCACAGAGTACTTTAAAATCCTCGTATTTTTAAAAATATTCCCCACAGCAACCATTTCAGCTCAGCTTTTTTTAAACAGAAAACTTTTTCCTACAGTGTCACATAGAAAATTTAAAAAAAAAACACCAGAATCACCCACAAATCCTCCTTTTTTTCTCTTTTAAATTATGCGCTGTAAAACTAAAATATTTGCATATCACATGTGATGCATATTTATGTTTTCTGGCACTCACAAATCCTCGACACCCAACAATAGATATGATTGTGTTATTTTTTTTTCTATTCAAACTAATGGCACATGGGATCTCTGGGCGTTATAGTTAGCAATTTGAAAATCACTGCTGGCCTCTGATATACCCACTCCGCCCCCTACAATGATTTTCAAGAGCAATGATCTTTCACTGACCTACATTTGAGAATGAGGACAAAGCGATTTTAAGAGGATTGTTAGAATTGTTTTTTCGCCTCCGCCAGCGCCTCCACCCGACACATACTAGTTTAAAAATATTATTGTTTAAATTTGAATGTGGGAATATATGAATTCATATGAATGTAGTTTTTAGTATTAGTTTTTTCTGAGCGCCAACAAAAAATCCACAGCAACAAATCGTTTTGCAGCAAAAAAAAAAAAAAAACTCAAAAAAATAATCAACAAAATACTCTTAAATGAAAGTTGTGTGAATTGGGAAATTTGAATGTGTGTGTGAATTGTTGAACTTTTGTTTTTACGACGAGCAAAAAAACTACAACAACCCCAACAACAACAAAAAACGTTTCTATTACAATTGCATATTTGGCTTTACAGCGGCCAACAACAGCAACAAGAAGTACGATGCAGCATACAAGCTAACACTGCCATGTTTTCACTTAAAGTTTATACAGATTTAGTTGTTATTGTCGTTGTTGTTAACAAACGATTTCTATTATGGTTTCTATTTTTTTTTCTGGCTATGTAAAAACAAGAAATGAAACCATTTTTTCATGCTGCTGCTGCTGCACACAAAAAAAACAACAAATTGCAGAGAAATGAATGCTGCAACAACTTGAAATGTTAAAAGCTTTCAAAGCAACTCTTAGTTCTATGCCCTCCACCGACTGCATCGCCTTTCTTCTTGTAAACATTATCATCATTATTCTTTGAATCATTATCAAGTGAGCATTGGAGTCTACCTAAGTTCTATACGCATCCCCCGTCCTTCATGCTCATTTGTGTAGAGTGGCATTGTAAAGTTTATTTTGCACAATTTAATGTTACCAACACACACAAACCATATACATGTATATATATAACTCCATAGATTTCTTTTAGTGTTGAAAATAAGCACATATTCGAACACACACACACACAGAGTTATATGTAACTGCAACGATGCACTCATTTCATTTGAAAACATACTTGAATTGTGTGTGTGTGTGAAAGAGAGTAAAGAATGGCAAGAGTGTGGTTGATTTTTATATACATACAGCGTTATATGCTTACATACATAAATTTGTAGTTGCCAACGTTCGAATGGCAATAACACTTGTTTCGTTTCAATAAACAGTTAGCAGCTTAGTAGCGTTAAAGCCGTATACGTTGATCATTTTCATCGGATGAAGGAAAATTCTATATCAGATATAAATTTTTCACAAATTTTATGGAAAGTAGTTTTAAAGGATACCAAAGATTTAGCCGTTGTTTTGTAAGCTTACAAATATAAGAAAGTAGCAATAAATATTTGTTAATCTCTGTGCTTTTTTTTCTTCTTTGTTAGTGTTGTGGAATATTTTGAAGTTTGCTCATGTGTATGTATTGTAGATTTTTGTAACATATGATAAATATCACTAATTACGGTTATATAGGATTACCAAACAACATTGGCCGGCTGATTGACAAGCTATACAGATTTGTAATTTGCAGATTGTTGAGAAACTTGGTTGGGATCACTAATTCCTACTTTAGAGGGTTATCAAACAACATTGGCCGGCTGATTGACACGCTATCCATCCATCTCCAGAGAGATCATTCACAACAAACGGCATCTATATGATAATTAACGAATGCAAACTTAACTGTTTGAGAAACTTTTACAAGACATGCCGAATTTCTAGACACTTATACTGCGAAGCTGCTGTTGCTATAATTTGGTAGTATGTGTTCCCGCTTACTCCTTTATTAAGCTATCTAGTTTATACTTTGGGTCGTATTGTTGAACGGATATGAGTAGATATGTAAATAGTGTGTAAACCACACTTAGGGCCAGAGATCCTGCGGCTATTTTAACAATCATTAGTAAGTAGTCCTGCCCAAATCCCTAAATATTTTTTTCCATCTATAAAAACTATTTTATTTTTTCTTTTTATTTCGCTATAAATTGGTAATATATTTATTATTATTTTATTAAATTTATTATTTTCAAACATCATTACAGTTATAAATAAAAGACCAAAGAATATTTCAATTACCACAAAAGGTCGTTAAGACGTCTGTGTCCTTCTTATGTTCTTATAAATAAAGTCGTAATTGGAAGTTGTCTTTATTGAATTTAATAGCCACATTAATCTATGTTAAATGAAATTTGTCTATTTGTCATTTGTCACACAGATTTCGTTGTAGTCGTTTGACAACGTATAACTTAGTAGAACAAATGTCATTGCCATGATGAGAGTAAGAATGTTTTTGATGGTAAAATATCTGTGAAAAGTTTTGCTTGTAATACGGGACTGTTAACAACCACTCACCCAGATATACACTCTTAGCTTAGATAAATTTCACAGTACAACACATGATTTTGGAACTCAATTCTGAGAACTGCACGTGAAAGTTGCCTCAAAAAGACCAAGTGCTGCATCATTCGTTTTGTCATGTTACATGCCATAATAATATAATATCAATTTAAAGTTAGTAAGTATTGTATAGGGGAATTTGTTACGTTTTAGGCTCTTTTGTTATAATGTTATATGGTGGCGTATGATTATCATAAGTAATATCCACGTAAATCATACGCCATGGAGTACAGTTTTATTGTAACTGCTACAAAATAAACCCAGTTCAAAATCATTTGTTAAATGGAAAAGTGAAACTGTTGCTGATGTAGGGAAACGTTATATCAACAGATTAAAACAATTGTAATTCCTAATTTTTTTAAATTTGTTTTAGCTAAATCGTTCTAGTGGTTCTCGAGTTATGTCAAACAAAAACGTGACAAATTCTCCTATACTATACTTACTAACTTCAAAGCGATATTAAATTATTATGGCATGTAACTTGACAAAACAAATGATGCACAACTTCTTCTTTTTGGGGCTGCTTTTACGTGCAGATCTCAGAATTGAGTCCCAATATCATATGTTGTACTGTGTAATTAAACAATTAATGGGAAATATTGCTAAAACCCCGACAAATTTTTAAACTTAAAAGTTCAAAAATTGTTGACAAAGTTAAACTCAATTGTAAGTATGAAAATTTGAAGATATTTTTGGCAACATTTCCATTTGCGTATGAAATAATGAGAAGGACAGTGAGGTTAGGCTAGGCCGATTGCACACTGTCTAGCACACTTGGGCTAATGAAGCCCATTTTGATACCTGCAATTTATCCTTTATCAAATACTCAGTAGCACTCTAGCAAAATCACTTTTTTTTTAATTTACTGATCTATCCTACAGGTATTTCCCGCAGGATTTCGATGCTTACTATATGGTTTCCGAACACTCTAGTTCTTAGTAAAGCAAATGCTGGGCTATCAAAGAGAAGATGTAGCATTGTTTCTTTACCCACCTCTCCCGAATCTAAGGACGTATTTTCCCGTTATTTTTGGTGTTAGTGACTACGGATTTCGTACCTCTCGGCAAGTTAAATAGTTGCATAGCCCTTTTTTTCAACTGAAGCCAGAGAGAACCCTGAGTTGGTTATAAGATGGAGTGAGTCTCCATTTTTCTTAGAATATTTTATCGGCACATTGTTCTTCCCGAAAGAATCTCATTGCCTTAGTATGCTGTCTAGCTAGCTCATTCGCTAAGCAATTGCCTAGAATGTTGGTGGGTCTCACTATCCAGATGAGCCTTATGTCAAAGTACACCGCCATCATCTTTAGTGAAGAATGGGATTCCATCACAGTCAGAGATGTAGCAAATTTGGATTCCACGGCTTTTATACCAGCCAGGCTGTCTATGTAGTATTCTCTCAGGTTGGCAACAATATGTTCCAGTAGTTCAGCAATCTTAAGTATAGCAGTGAGTCCTGCATTGGTCTGGCAGCTTGTGGAAGGTATCTACATTAAGGTCTGTCTAAGGGTTGCTAAAGTCTATTCTCTCGTCCAAATTTGATGCGTTTGAAAGAAATAGGTTACTACTGGTATTTCCCTTTTGTAACTATTTCCAGGTATTCCTATTCGGAATAAAAGTCCTAAGATTAGTAACTGTTAATAGGTACAGGATACAGTAGTCTATGTGTACGGGAATTTAGTTGATAGTAGTCCATGTCTAGAATACTCAGATAGCTTAAAAACACATTCCTGAATTGTAACCAGAGATGCAGCATTAGCCGACGCAGCCGTGATATCAGGAGTCCAGATGTTGAGAATGGCAATAAGTGTGTGTTGTGTTCTTTGCCCCACTAACACTAACGATGGAGCCATGACATAAGAAGTCCAGATGCTTGGAATGACACTAAGTGTGCGTCGTGTTCTTTTCCCCACTAAGACTAATCAAGGCTGAAGTTTGAACTCATGTCAAGGGCTTCAGAAAGTATTTCTTATGAAGGGACCTCCACCAATGTACGATTGTTTAGAAAAGTATTGGTCTAACTGTTGTTGTGTAAGATTACATAGTTGCCATTAGCGACAGTCCCCAACTTGAGAGGAAAAAAGAGCAACAGATTCTTTTTTGACCTTCTTATCCATATTGGATTTCCTGGACATTTTCATTTCGATGATAATCCCTAGATACTTGAATTGTTCTATCAACTGCAATTCCATCCCATTAAGCCGTGGTGGTTTAAATTTTGTTTTTTTTTATATTTCTGAGAAAGCAGGATAAGGACAGCAGGATAAGGCATCACGGTAAGGTCCGTTTTAAGTGAGCTAAGCAACAATGCGTTGGTGGCGGTTACGTTTTTTACCATACAGGCCGGTTGTGAAATGCTAAGTAAAGTAAATTAAGGTTTCTGCTCGTACAGACAAGATCACAGGCGTAGGCAAATACCTGTCATTCGGCCATTTCTAATTCGAGAAGACGTTCATTGCCTAAACTTAACCATAGAAGGGGAGACATAACTCCTTCTCTCTGAAGTGTCCCCATGATTACGTTCTTAGCAATTGTAATCCCTACCCATTGAGCTCTGACGGTCCTTTCACGCAGAAGCATCCCCATTAGAAAAGTACAGATCATTGACTCCAGATTTTGTAACGAATTTAGGATTGCTGCAGGTATAGTTTTATTGAAGGCTCCCTCAATTTCTAGGATAGTACTTAAAGGGTACCCAGAGGTACTTTTTCCATAAGGGAACTTAAGTGTGTTCTTGATTGTACTGACTACTGAATGGAGAACTGTCTCAGTTGGCCTTCCTTTAATAAAAGCTTGCTAAAATATTGACATTAAATTCTGTGGTAGATGACTTCGAACATGGAGTTCTAATAACCTCTCAAATGTTTTAAGGACAAAGGATGAGAGATGAGAGGTCAAAAGGTTTATGGCTTGCCTTGAGAGCAATTGCCAGATTTTGGTTTAAAACCACTATGGTTTACTTCTAAATGTTTGGAGTGACTCCTAGTACGAGGAGGTATATTGAACTAATTTTTTAAAATAGTTTTATGCATTAACGAATTTACTAGTTTTATATACTATATGTTACTCTACACTGTCTACAACTCGATATGCCATTCCTTTGCATGTAGTGATGTGAATGAAAACATTGCTGCAGCAAATTGTTTGTACTTTACAATAGGGATTATTTGTATAAAAAAAAAACATATCACATACTCACCCTAGTGCGTTTTCATACACACAAACACACACACACACACGTATAAAACGTTCATACAATTGTTTTTATTGCACATCGACATAAATAAATGTGGATAGATGTTATAGTGGTAATGGTGTCAGGTTATTTGGTGCGTTAGGATACTCCGTACGTATGTATGTATTTGTGTAGTTGTTACTCATATGTATCTTGTGATGTTGTTTTTCTACAGTTCACACATGTGATTGCAGGTATAAAATAGTGGGTTTTTTTTTTTTTTGCTTACTCAAGCACTTGTACTATTTGCGGGTTACTTTGGCAAAGCAACTAAATGAAGAGAAAAGTACAAAAGACGAGCAGAAGGAAAAGGCACAAGAGCTCAAAGTGAGAGTATCGGTGTGAAGTTATACAAAATGTCTTATTAACACACAACACATAAAGGCACACACACAATAAGAGAATCCACAAAAACCAGCTGTACAGAGACACAGACACTTGGATTTATGTCGAGAGAATTTAAAAGGCTAGGGTATAAGTGCAGTTTTGTATGTGTTCAGGGCTTTACTAAGAGGGCAGCCAGAGGGAGAAAGAGGTAAAGAGTAGTGTCTAGTGTTTATACTAAAGATATGTATATAGGGAATCTTGGTAAAATCAACTGATACAGCATGTGGTGATTGCTTTAAATGTTTATTACAGTCGAAATTCTCTATAACGACATTCTCTATAAAAAATTTTCTGTACAACGCATTTTTTTTTTTAAACACAGCATTTTCCTAACTTTTTGACCACATATTTACCTCTCAATATCAAATTTTCTCTATAGTGTAGATATTTTCCCTACCCAGTGACTACGTTATAGAGTAGTTTGACTGTACAACCATATATCCTGTTTACATATACGTGTACTATATATAAAGTCACACAATCTATAATCACATTTCTTCTTACTTTTTGGGTTGTGCGCTCATAAGGTAATAATGATGGTGCCACAGTCATTACCATCGTTGCAGCAGTTGTTACACCACTCTTTATTCTGCTTTTCTGCTGCTGTTATGCTTCTCTCTGGTGTGTTCCCCCATTATATGTATTTGTTATTATTCTTTTTCAGATTTTTGTTTTTGTTTTTGTGACGGCTGCTGCATTTATCAGGTGCATTGCAAAAGTTCAAAGTGCAATGAAATCCATTTATTTTACTCCCCATGAATGAAATCTCTACGTGGTAACTTCTTTTGTTATAACCTTACTTTTGAAGATTGTTGTGGTGAAAAGAATATATTGAACTGCAACGCGTTGAGTGTTTATAAGCAAGATATTCCTTTGTTATGTGGATCAGACATCGTGTGAATATTTTTGAATTTTTTTGTTTATTTTTGCAGCCATATGTGATTATGACATTTAAAATTAATGACATAGAAGCAGCAGGGAGAAAGACCTTGAACTAAACTGTGTGCAAGAGTGTGTGCAACATTGTAAAGATGTTTGGATAAATACTTCTTTTATGAGATGGTAGTGGTATTTAATCGATTGCATTTAATTTGTCCTCAGGGTTTTTGAGATTTTTGTATGAACCTTCAAAAAGCACGAATAAAAGCACAAAAAGCACGAATTAAAGCAATAGGTAAAAAGGAAAAAAAAATTAACATGACTACTAAATATTGATTTATTTATAAAAAATAGGACAAAATCCTGGAGAAATCCTGTGGAGACGCTCTATCTTAGGGACTCTGATTAAGCATCCTTACTAGTAGACCTTAGTTGTACTAACGTTGACTAATAGTTATCCTTACTTGGAGACGCCCTGCCTCAGAATCTCTGATTAACCTTTATGTGAACAGCAGAACTGCTTTACGCTCGCCAACAGCAACATACCTGGGTATGTTCATACGTTTTGTATGGGGAATGGAATGCCGTTAGTATAAACATGCTCATATCAAACTCGTTTGTTGGAATTTCGGTATTATAACAAAGTAGACAGACTTCTTTATATAAAGCTAGAAACATGTCTCTTAGTGTCGTGTCTGTTTTACCAAAGTAGGGGCGGCTAAGCAACATACGTCCGTTGACCCTTAGAGGCTTCTCGTTCGTTCTGCTAAAGGTCGTCGGTCCGGATTTTATTAAAATCTAATCACACTGGCAGGAAGAGCAGTGCGGTAGTAGTTTTAGTTATTACCAACATAGTCTCGAATGCCGGTGAGGTCTCAACTAACTACAAATAAAAAAATAATCTTCCCCCTGTCTCCTAGTGTCTGTTTCTTCCTAGTTGGGGCGGCTTGGAGACATTCGTCCGTTGATCCTTAGGGGTGTTTTATCCATTCTTCTAAAGGTCATCGGTCCGGTACACTTACAATGCCTGTTCGCAAAGTAAGTGGTCAACGGTCTGCGTCTGTTTCCAAAGGAGCGGCAGGTTTCCACACCTAACTGTTAGGCACAAAATACAACCCGCTAGTTTTCGTCCAAATGTCCGGAAAAAAAGCATGCCTGTGTATCCGGTCAAAAGCTTCAAATTCTACTGCGTCGGTTTCAGACTGTAGTATAGTGGAGTGATGGAGCCAGGCTCCGGCAGTCGAGCTGCCACTAGTGTGCCAAAAACCAAACCGACACAGCCAAAAGGCTGTCAAAACCCAAGCCTGGTACATAATGGTTCTTCGAAAACAGGTACCTTAATGGCTCCCAAGATCCTGCAATGCTGTCGAAACCCCTGATTGGTGTTGGTGACACAACAAGGCTCCAGTTGGCCACCAATTCTGCTTCCTTAGTATCAACAGCTGAGCAAGGAGAAGGAACGAATAATAATTCCATTCTTTTTGAAGCAACTTCCTCGGCCACAACGTCATTGACTTCCCCTACTTTTACCCCTAGGCACAAAACACCTTCCAGTAGGGCCTTCATTAGTAGACGTTCGGCCTATAAAAGAATTAGTCGGCTTGGTAACAAACAGGTTGACGAGTTCACGGATCAGGAAAAGAGTTATCTTCAGTAGGCACAATCTCACGTCGAAGAGCTAAAAGGTAGCGTACCTACTGCTGAGGATGACAAAACTAAACGAAAGCCATTCGATGTTGCGCCTTAACGGCAACGGTCTGAGGACACTTCCCTTCTGGGATCCTAAAGATTCAAATTTAATCCTGCACGGACACTTCACAGATCGTTAAAGAATGCAGCTAAAGACCACCATATCTGGACGATCATATACCGTAATAACAGCGACGGCACTATTTGCTCAAGAAATTCGACATCAGTCATCGTTTCCCTAACTGTGGCGTTTCTTAAATTCATTCGCGAGCGATCCGAACCACTGCCGCAATGTCATGACTTTACAAGGCAGCTACATAATCGTTTGAGGAGGTTTGGCCTAGTGCGAGATTTGAAGCTATGCATCTTGCTGATGTTCCACTGAGGCCACGATCTATTTCCAAGATTCCCGCTAAACCCTCCGACCCTATGGAAATCCTAGCTATTCTTCAAGACAGTAATGCTTAAATACCCACTCAGAACTGGATATAAGTTAAATTTACTGAAGTGGTGGAAGTCTCGAGGAATGCCACCATAATACTTAATAGTGACTCACGTTTGCCACTTCGAAAGACACAAGGGAAGGTGTTCTATGGATTTGACTCCATCTTCCTGCCTGTATACAAAAGCGACGATCGAAAGAAGCCTTTAACTCCAACATCAATAAAACGGTGTGTCCATCTTCCAACGAAGACTCTAAGGAGGACGACATCTTGGAATCTGACTACGACCCACAGGACGTCAACATAACTGCCGTCCACTCAAATGTAACTCAAAATAAACTATACTTTTCAATTATATCATCATATTTGCATGCACTATACTATAAATACCCAGGTATGTATGTTGTTGATGTAAGGGTGCAACATTGTAAGTGGGCTTTCATCAAAAATCTGTTAACAACTCGCAGAGTTCTGCGAACAGGAAGAAGTCACTTTCGAGTCGCTGTATGGCAGCTTCGCTCCAAAAATTGAATTACTCGTAAAAAAAAACTTAAGTGAGCTGATCTAGAAAAACTAGGAGATACGTATAATTTTATTTGAGCTATATTTTCAGAATCTGGTCAGTTTGATCATGGGTGAGACCAAAAGTTTAAATTTGTCTTACAGTGTTATATTAGAAAACAATTTGTGATATTAACTGGACTCTAATCTGAAGTATCCTTGCAGTAGAATCTTGTTATCCTTATGTACACTAGTAGTTATCCTTATACGGAGACAACCTGGATGAGTGACACTCGTTATACTTAGGTAGTCTAGTTGCTATCCTTTTTAGGGACTTTGTTTAAGTATCCTTAGCAGTAGACCCTCGTAGTACCAGTATCCTTACCTATACCAGACACCCGGACTAAGAAACTTAATGTAGGAATCCGTACAGTAAAACATTGCATCCTTGTTTATAGATGTGCTGAACAAATCAGTTAGGGGGTTACCAGAAGAGTACCAGAGCTACAAGCAAATCAGTGGTTGATTTCTTCTGAGGAATTCTACATCGTCACCGGAACACTTCACCGACGAAAACATACAAAGAAATAACATAGCTTTTGCTATAAAAATCACGTACAATATTATCACAACAGATACAGGACTTTAAACACTGCTGAAGCTATCATAGATTCTAATTTCTATAAAAATTTTTTAAAATCGGGCAGGAATAACCGCGATGGCTACTTTTTCCTCTCAGTCTTTCTGATACTTAAACGAACAAAAATTTTCTCGGAAACAGATATTTATTATATTAGGAAACAATTCTTATATAAAGACGCATTTCTTTATGGACTCTGCTTAAGTATTCTTAGCAGTAGACCCCCATTACGCTGCCGTATATCAGTAGGAGCACCAGAATCCTTACATATACCAGACACCCCGGCTGAGAAACTTTAAGTAGGAACCCAAACAGTTTAAATTTGCATTCTTGTTTATAGATATGCTGCACAAATTTGCAAATTACCAGTAAAGTACCCGAACCACAACTAAATTAGTGTGCCCCTTTGGGATGACCCTTCTGAAGAATTCTGCCCTAGCCTAACCATCTAATATCGTCACTAGATCACCACACTGACGAAAGCAGACAAACAAATTACATATCCCTCGATATAGAAATTACGTACAATAGTCTCTCAACAAATACAGGACTCTAAACACCACTGAAGCTATCATAGATTCAGATTTCTATAAAATATTTTGCACATCAAACAGGAATAACCACGATTCTTCCACTTTCTTTTCACAGTCTTGCTGTTACTCATACGACTACAAGTTTCTCAGATAACGAATATCGTGTATCGAATATTGATTGTGACGAATTACTGTATTTATGACATAAAATATAGAATAAATTCTGCAGAAAATTTTTGAGTTCAATATTCCTCGGCTCCTCTTCTACAATGCTAACATATTTCAAATACATTATTTTTAACAAATTTCCCAGAATTTATTTCACTTAAATTTATACCCCCACAAAGAGAACGTGTAATTATCTTAAAAATTTTATTAAAGTTTTGCATTAACACAAAATTCACAAAAGTCTATAATTAGCTCTCTACCCTCTCCCATATTTAATGGTTAGCTTAAACTTTACTTAAACCGGCAGCTTTTCCACACACACACATACACACACACAGTTTGAGTACAATGTAATTAAAAGTCATACACCTCGCGCACGTGTCACCGCCAAATGACAAATGACTTTTAGGCCAGACATGCCTAAAGGGGATAATCCGTTAAATATTTAAGTTGAACAAACTCGTGACGGAAATTAATGAAAACTAAGCAAAATGACACAGTAATAACTAAAGATAAAATATTTTTTTTTGTTAGCCAAGTTAAGATATAACTTTAATGAGTATGCGGTATAAGAGGCTGATACTTTTGTTAAACGGGTGTAAATATTGCTTGACATGTGTGTTTTTGTTGTTTTGTGGCATACGAGAAGTACTATAGGGAGACAAATTAATAACAATCATACGTATAGGGTTACATTTTTAGAAAGTAAGAAAGAAAGAGTTAGTTATAAAAAGAACCAACGAATAAGTTTAGAAGACTAGAAATTTATGTTAACTACTGAAGACAGATTTCATATCACATAAGACGATATAATTGACCTGCCTCATTGTGAAGCGATATTTATCGTAACACATTGTTGTAAATCATATAATAAAAATTTTAATATACAAAATTACTAACAATTATACGTCTTGGGTAACTTCGACAGAAAGTAAACAGCTTTATGTAATTCAAAATAATCATACGCCATGGTTACTCTTGCCTTTCAAGAAAGTAATAAGGGTACTATTAATATAGGCAGTAATAGAATCATACGTTAAAAATTGTGATATATAAAATCAACAACAATTGTACGTCTTGGGTAACCTCGTCAGTAAGTAAAGAAACAAAGTTTTATAGAATTCATAATAATCATACGCCATGGTTACTCTTGTTTTCAAAGAAACTAACGAGCTTACTAGTAATAGTTATTGAAAGTAATAAAAAAAAATTAGTCCTAATTACGCATACGTCAATCGACCTGAATAATCATGGTGCCTCGGGACTTATTGTCAGCATTTAAACGAACAACGTCGATATTGCTAGTAATCATACGCCAAAAGTACACTTTGCAACAATTTATTAAATGTTAACGGAAGTAATGTTTTTATATTATATAATTGTCTATCCTCGTTGTGAAGCGATATCGTATTATATTGTTATTAATTATACGAGAGAAAAATAGTGATATCTGAAATTAATAACAATTATACGTCTTAGGCAATCTCGTCATAGAGTTAACAAACTAAGCTATATGAAATTCATAATAATCATTCGCCATAGTTACTGTTGTTAGTTCAGAAACCATTGAATGCAGTAGTAATGTATCCAGTAATAGAAAATTATAATGTTTATTACGCATATGGCAATCAACACTAATAGCTACGTTGTCACAGGTCTAATTGTAAGCGATAAAACGAACAATGTTGATTAGACCATTTCATTTTACCAATTTTTTCGAAAAGTCATTGGGATAATATATTTTCTAATTCTACTTAAAAAAACAAAACTTTTGGTATATAAAACTTGAAAATTGATCGACGTTTAAGGGTCGCGCAAAATCGTTTAAGGTTTTTGGCTGCAAAAAGGCATGTTTCAAAAATACTGATTTACTTATATGATTAAAAGTTTTGATACGCTTGACCGATTTTAATCAGATTAGACTTGTTTTAAAGGTAATAATATTTCGCACATTTTCTGTGAAGACATCAAAACATTTTAGATAATAGTTTGAGTTTAATAAGCTTTCAAACCTAAAAATTTTTAAATTTTATTTCAAAATTTACCTACTTTTGTCCATTAAAAAAATGTTTTTTTAGTTTTGGGTCTAATTTTGTATATCTTTAAATGCACAATTGACATACACTTTCTAACGATACTTTTGACGTATGGCAGGACCATGCAAATGACATATGTTCAGCAGCAGCAATAATAATCAATAGTGATAAAAATTAAACGAAAACTGTGTACTATGTATATTTTTAGTAAGGAAAACGATTTAGGTAATTAAAAAGAAGATTTTTTTTCAAATTGGATACGATAACACCTTTTGTGTTCTTTTGTATGTTTTATTGCGTTTTTGATGACTTGTACTAATCAGTTTAGCTGGTTATTATCCTTCGTCAAAGTGTTGTTCACAGTTTTAATAAGCCCAATAGCAATCGTTGACAACGCTGATGTTTTTCACAATTTCTTTAATCCGTTTACAATTCTCATTCTTGGGCCAATTTGTCGGGTGGATAGCAAGAAAACTGCAGTCTACTCCAATAATATTGAAGAATTTCATAGTATTTTCTGAAATCATTTTTGTAACATTTCCTTCACAATCTTGGTCACCAGGATGCTTTAATGCAGATGTAATTTTAATTAAAGTTCCTTGTGTATGCGTGGGGTCGAAAAGAAAAAAACCGAACGCGATGTCACTTATATACCATAAATGCCACACAAAAGTTTTGAGTGCAACATTTGCTATCATTTCATTTGATTTGCGGTATTTTTTTAAGATTCTATCAACAAAATGTCGTTTAATGGGGCTTGTGTTGCAAGGGGACACGTAAACCAGTTTTGAATGTAAATTTTGACCACAAAAATATTGATCTGAATTAATCCATTTATCTCATCCCCAGCGAAATAGTAAAAATTTCAGCAACAATTAAAAATTCTATTCATTATATTATACATCAAAAGTATCGTTAGGAAGTGGTTGTCAATTGTGCATTTAAAGATATAAAAAAATTAGAGCCAAAACTAAAAAAATAATTTTTTTAATGGGCAAAAGTAGGTAAATTTTGAATTAAAATTTGAAAATTTTTAGGTTTGAAGTGTTCTTTAACTCAAACTACTATCTGAAATGTTTTGATGTCTTCACAGAAAATGTGTGAAATATTATTACCTTTAAAACAAGTCTATTCTGATCAAAATTGGTCAAGCGTATCACAACTTTTAATCATATAAGTAAATCAGTATTTTTGAAACATGCCTTTTTGCAGCCAAAAACCTTAAACGAGTTTGCGCGACCCCTAAACGTCGATCAATTTTCAAGTTTTATATACCAACATTTTTGTTTTTTTTAGGAAATAGAAAATATATTATCCCAATGACTTTTCGAAAAAATTGGTAAAATGAAATGGTCTAATGTTGATATTGTCAATAATCATACGCCAATAGTATATAATATATACAAATCAACAACAACTAAACGTCTTGGATAATTACGACAGAGTATAAACAAAATTAGCTATAATTCATAATAATCATACGACATAGTTACTTTCGTTACCATATTAGTAATGCAGCCAGTAATGAGGCAAGTAGTACAACATTATAATGTTAACTAAAATTGCGACAATAGAACGGTATGAATATGGAAATATAAGTACCGATTCTATCTCCACAAGTGTAGCTTTGTTTCTTTTAGCAAAATATATGTGTAATAGAGTGCCAATGAAATGCATTTAAAACTGGAAAATAGTTATTTTTTTATCTATTGGCATACAAATACTACCGAATGAATTTTTTCAGTTGTGTTTTTTTCAACTTTTGCCACAAATTTGAACTTTGACTGCCGAAAACTCTATAAAGGGATAAAAATATGTAAAAAATTCCTAACAAAAGAAAATGTACCTTAATATTTGTAATAAAAATGTTTCTGTTGTATTTTTTACAGTCTAGTGGTTTACGAGTTATTGATCATTAAATTCTTGTGGTAGTTTAATTGATTTTTGGGGCTAAATATCTTGGGTATTTTTATGCGCAATCTATTAGAAAATGGGCGGATTGTCGAAAAATTAACTTAACGTTTTTGTCAACGGCAATATACCTGGGTGAGTTTTGTGTGTTAACGCTGTGTGTAAACGCTAAACAGTTTGAATTTTCGTGATATCCTAGCCAAAACTGTTCTACGTAATGTTCCTAAGTTTGGTTAGGATTGTATCACCCGTTTGGAAGATAAAGCCCACTTACAAAGTTGCACCCTAGCGCCAACAGTATACATACCTGGGTATGTATAGTAAAATGCATGTAAATATAATGATGATATAATTGAAAAGTATAGTTTACATTGAGTTTATTTTGAGTGGATGACAGTTATGTTGGCGTCTTCTGGGTCGTCGTCATATTCCAAGAGATCGTCCTCATCTACTACTTCCAAGTTACCGAGTTAGAGTCTTCGTTGATAGTTGAACACGCAGTTTTATCGTTGCCGATGTTGAAGGTTTCTTTTAATCGTCGGTTTTGTATACACGCTGGAATATGGAGCCAAATCCATAGCATACTCCCTTGTGTTTCTGTAAGTGGCAAAAGTGGGTAACTATTAAGTACTATGGTGGCCTTACTGGAGTCTTCCACAGCTTTAGTAACCTTAACCACTTTCTAGTTCTGTTCGGGTAGTTAATGAATGGTACATTGAAGAATTGCCAGGAATTTTATAGGGTCAAAGAGTTCAGCGGGAATCTTGCCAGTATAGCGTGGCATTTGTGGAACATCAGCAAGGTGTATTGCTTCAAATCTCGCATTAGGCAAAACGCTACGATTTTTTTAGTGTCTGTGTAGGATTAAATTTGGATCTTTTGTATCCCGGAAGGGTAGTGTCCTTAGACCGCTGCTGTTGGGAGCTACATAAGATGATTTCCGTTTAGTTTTTTCACCTTCCGCAGGAAGTACTCTACCTTTTAAATCCTCAATGAAGATTTGTGCCCAATTGAGAGAACTCTTTTCCTGCTCCGTGAGCTCGTCGAATGGTTTGTCACCGAACCGGCCAGTTATTTTATTGTCGGATCGCCTGGTAATAAAGGTCATCATGGAAGGTGTTTTGTGCCTAGGGGGAATTGTAGAGGAAGTCAAGGCCGTAGAGGCCGAGGGAGATGGTTCGGAGAGAATCGAGTTATTATTCGCCTTTTCTTCTTGCTCAGCTGTAGGCACTAATGAAGTTGAATTGGCGGCCCACTGGGGCCTTGTTGCGTATCCAGCACCTGAAGCAGGGGTTTCGGGTGGGGGCCTTTGACTTTTGATTTTTGAGGGCAAATGTTCTATGAGGATTGAGATTATATTTATAGAGCTACACGGAATGGAAACTACGCTTTAACGAACGTTTATAATGTCACTAGTTATGAGATGTTTTTACCAGATAAATGCCAATGAGTTAATATACGTATGAGTAATACCAGCAATTGCAAACTCATACGCCTTAAAACATTTCCTAAAACTATTTTTTGAATAAAGAAAGGAATAGTTTCTAAAACTTCCATTGAATAAAATTAAGAGTTGTCATGCGAATATTTTTATTAATTCCACGATGTGGTGATTCAACCCTTGTGAGAGAGACAACGTAATGTTTGGTTCGTAACTGGAATCTTTTAGTCAATACCAAGTACATGACACTATTCATGAGCCATGAACGAAACCATATACAAGTGATAGTAGTTAAATTTAAATTTATAGTAAAACTCCATAAACACTATTTTAAAAGGATATGCAAGGTAACACAATCTCTTTGTGGACTTATGCCAGCCGTACAATGACGATATGGGTACCAAATAAAAAAAAAGATAATCTCAGTTTATTTTATAATTTTTTCTGACTACAGCAGTAATTTGTGAAAAATATTTCTGTTCCTGAATATTCTTAAAAATTTTCAGTACAACAATTTCGCAAAAGTAAAGGTTAAACATTTTTTCTATTCTATCTTTATTTGGGAACATCCCTTAAATCTTAAACCAAAATTGATTCAGACTACCAATAAAATTTAATATTTCGCAAGTGGAACACCATTTCCTGTACTACACCATTTACGACCCATGAACGAAACTATATACAAATGATAGTAGTGGACATGTGTAGTAACACAGCATAATCACTTTATAATCCGTAGTTTTCATATTCCTCTTTAAAAGATATGCATTTTTGACTAATCTATTTTTTACTTCTCCTAGTTGTACAATGCTGATATCGATATCAAATAAATTAGGACAATCTTAGTTTTCTATTTGACTTTTCATTAGAAATATAAGCAAAAAAAAGTCCTTTCAAATAATTGTCCTTAAATATCCTTAAAAGTTTGCTAAAAAATTTCATAAGGAAGATTGCCGGATTTACAATAACTAACTAGAAGTTAGTGTAAGTTAGCGATTGAGCCGTTCGAACTAACCACCTATGGCGTAGTCGCGAACAATATTTTAATGAAATTGGCTTTGAGAATTTAATGCCAGAGATTTTTCTTTCGGCTCTTACAAGGATTTCCCAATCTATATCTAGATTAAGCACTTGAGAACACATTTAAAAAAACTTCCAAATGAATCACTTCTAAATAACGGAAAAAAACAGAAGGGCAATAAGTTCACACAATAAGACATTGTTATTTGTTGTTACGATTCAAGATCACGTCTACTTTGCGAAAATAAAATGGAAGAGAAAATAGTCCACGCAATATTTCGTTATTTTTTTTTTTTTGTAAAATTTTGTAGCTAAATACCGGTGGTAAGGTTGGAAAGCATACTTTTTTTGTGCATTGTTGACAAGTTTTTCCAACTTAAGTTAAATCACTTAATTTATTCATATGTTAGTTTTTGTTATGCAAACCTCATGTCAAAATTTAGCCCTTGTATCCAATGAATCAGGATTGAGAGAATTACTTGGAACTTAAGTAAGTCAACGTCCTTCTCTTGTTAGCTACAGTCAGCGGGACCTACAAACACGACATATCCTGCCTTAGGTGCTTAAGAATCCTTTATTAAACAAATACCGGTTGATAAGACTAATCAGATATATATGCCGATAACATTGAGAGAGCCAACGATCAAAAAAATGTAGGTGGATATATCGACGGCAGGACCTACAGACTTACGACATATCCTGCCTTAGGTTCTTAAAAATTATTTATTAAACAATTGCCGGTCGATCATACTACTTTGATATATCTGCCTATAACAAAACAAATTTAGGTTGATATATCGTCGCCCGAATATCCAACGGGCGAAATTAAATTTTTTCCGAAAAGGAAAGGAATGTGATGTTGAAATTTTATACAATACTACTCTATTGACATAAAACGGCAATGAACTAAAAACATTACTACTTTACTACTTTGTATGTCCTTAAATTCCCAGCATTCTCATATGTCCCACATAACTCTTTAATGCTCTTTTATAATTGCAAATTCCATTACTATAAAATACATATGTTATGTCCCCATAAACATTCCTAACGAATTAAGTAACCCTTAACCATAATATGACAACTCATTGCTAAAAACAACCTATAATTATATGTATGTTATTATATCACGTGACGTGACACACGAGATGATGACTATCCGTTTTTCGAGCGCAGACAACCCTTCAGGGTTTAGACATATTATAATGATTGTCATATATACATATGTATTGTAAATTGTTTTATTACATAAGCACTACTTGATATTATAATTAATATTGCATGTGCATTGATAATTTTGCACAAATGATTTATTGTGTTAACATTTCATCATGGTGTCTAGGGTTTGCATGTCATGGCTGATGACTGTTAATTATAGATATAATGTGTAGAGTATTAGGGTGTTATGTTAAGGTTGTTGTGGATATATGTCATTCAAAACATTGTGTAGATTTAATTTAAATTAATCAAATATCAATGACCTTCAAAGGCTGTTAAGTGTGTGGAACGGAAATTTCGTGAAATAATTAGTAATGAGTTATTAAAGTTGTGCTCAATTAAACTTTAGGCAGTCATTGGAAGAGTTATTTATGTAGCACACTTTTAAGAGGAAACTTTGTAGGTATACAAATTAAGAGATTTACTTATTAAACTGATAATCAAGGAATGAGTGATGGAAAATTGGACTTTCCAAATAGATCACCTGCGGCTTAGTTGGGCATATATTACGTCTGAAATTATTAATTAAAAGTTCGTAATAAAGATCCCCAAATCCAATTCCAATTTAAGTGTTCTATTCAAAACTAAAAAAAGGTTCATAAAGAATCTCGTTTACATGATATGATAACGGTCTCCACAATATTTTGTTTATTTGTTGTTAGGCAATATTATTCGAGTAAATACCGACAAACCGGTGCTTTAAAGACTGTTCCAAAGTTGGCCTTCCGAGTCGATAACACAAGGGAACAAGGTATTTGTTGTTTAAGAACTGAATATTGTTTTAAAGGTAATTTGGGACGCTGAATCCAAATCTGCACTTGGTTTTTTTGTATCAGCTCGACTTTTCGAGATATACCGTTATGTCCATAACTAAGGCACTTCCACTACAAATATTTAAATAACTTGAAAACGGTTCACCATATTCAATTAAAAAAAAAAACTTAAACTCGTCAACAAAATTATCTTTAATCCGTGCCTACATTGTTTTTAATTTGGCTTAGTAGTTTCAGAGATATCGTTGTAGTTTTAAAAAATAAAACAAAAAATTTACAAAAAAAAAAAAATTTTGTTTTTTAAAAATTCATAAAAAAAATTATTGCCACAAAAATCACAGTGTTTGTCTTAAAACATTTAGTTTAATATAGTGTGAATCAAATGAGCTTTATTTCATTAAAATATCTGCACAACTTTTGATTTTGTCAACAATTTACTGAGATAACTAAATTTACAAAAATCACGATTTCCATACAAAAATAACATTTATTAATATGTTTGTGAAAGTGTAACTCGAGCAAACCTTAACGGATCGTTATGAAAATTTATCAGTATTAATATTTTTCGAAACGAACTTATGGGATTGTAAATGGGCGGAATAGCCCCACCCCTTCTGGTACCTCCCATACAAAATTACCTATTTTTGGATAATTAATATATCTTCGATAGCTGCCAAACAGACTACCGGAGGATATTGAAATTTGGTCAGTTTATTTATCTTGCAAAAGTAGACAAACCCTAGAAAAACCGAAAGCGTTGCCATACCCCTTCTGGTACCTCCCATACAAATGACCGAACTCACCCCAATAGTCTTACATACATATCTTTTTTGTAAGTACACTAAATTCAGTCAAACTATGCGGAAGTTTTACGGTTATGAAAATATAAATCAGGAATGAATTTGCACTATATCGGATCACCCCTTCTGGTACCTCCCATACAAAATTACCTATTTTTGGAAAATTAATATTTCTTCCTTAACTTCCAAATTGAAACCTGCCGATTAATTAAATTTGGTCTGTTAATTAATATTGTAATAGGAGGCAAAACTAAAAATTAAACTATAAATAAATTTGCAAATTGGTCATGATTTTTAAAAATACAAAATTTTAATTTTTTTTGGGTAAAAACAAAAAATTGCGAAAAATCTGTTATCACCGAATTTAGCATAACTCATTCAATTTTCAATCGATTATTATGTACATACATGTTTTAGAAAGCTATCTTAATATGATATTCAATAAAGCTAATAAAAATAACAATTTGCCCCCAACCGATTAACTTTCAGCGTGAAGAAAATTAAAATGTGTAATTTTTTGTGTAATTTTTTTTTTTTTTGAATAAAACAGCCGTTACTCAGTCATTTTTTTTTTGTAATATTAAAAAATTTGATTTTTTTCAAAGGTAACAACGATATCTTTAATTAAAAAATAAAATTTTAAAATCCGGCTAATGAAAAAAAAATTATGATTTTTTGAACTATAATTTTTTGGAAAAAAGTCGAAAATACGATTAGTACCTGTAACTTAAAAATTCGAGCTGATGGAGAAAAATTGAGATTAGATTTGAAATCAGCGACCCCAAATTAGTAAAAAACAGCTATCGAATTCCAAACAACACTCAAAAAGTTCAATTTTGTTCCCTTGTGTAATCTTCGCCATAGTCGCGACCAACATTGAAACGAAATTATCATTGAAAGGTAAATGTCCGAAATTGTCAATAGAGTTTATAAAAAGTTTTTCCAATGCAATTCCATTTATGTTCTTGCGTATAAAAATAAAACGGAAATTTCCAAATAAATCACTTTTATATTGTGGGGAAAAAAAGAAAGGGAAGTAAGTACACACCATATTTTGGTATTTTTTTTTTGTCTCTATTTAAGATACTGTAGCCAGATACCGTTGGTAATGCTGGAAACTGTGTTTGAAAGTTGGACGTTCCAAAGAGACTACCTAAAACATAAGTCTTATATCAGAGATTAATTTTTTGGCTCATAAAAGGACTTCGCAATCCAATACTAATTTTGATTAAATATTAAAAAATGTTCAAAACAAATAGACGTGGTATAGGTCCCCACGATATTTTTTTTTAATTGCACTGTGGTAGTCACACAAAAAGATATGACCGGACTCGACGGTTTTACCCTAAGTCGGACATGAAGAATCGAACTGCATCATTAGTTTTTTTGAGTTACAATGACCGTTTAATATAATTTTGTTTTGGATTTCTTTTATTGGTTTGTATACTATCACCATAAGGGATGAGGGTATGTATCATTTGATACGAGAAAAAGTGTAACGCATTAAAGGAGATGAGTTAGACCCCAAGTATTCGATATCAGCTTTCTGTAATGAAATTTAACGAGAACTTTTTTTGTAAAACATTTAAACGCTACATCTGTCTTTAACTTGTACTTTAACTATTTTTTGATGGTTTTCACGTAGTGACTTAAAAAAAAGAGCTAACAATAATTAGTGAATGTGGGAAATATAGATTTTTGGTCGTAAGCGCCCCATACACAAGTACTGCCGCAGTTCATGCCGATGAACCCCTTGTGTACGTGTGTGATTGAAAGTTTCGATACACACTTATCAATCATTGCTGTATTTTGAAATTTGAAGCAGGAACATGTTAGCTTTTCCTTCAAAAGTATGTTTCACAATGCCGATGAGGACTGATACAATCCTTTAATTTATTGAACAAATCGTTTTTCCATTATTGCTTTTAATTTTGGACACTAAGAAATTTTTAAATTTAATTGTTTACACATTCATAAAATAATTTTGTGGAATTTGACATATTTGAAATATAAAAAGTACACAAAGTTCATCTGATTGATAGGTGTTCATTTTGAAAATCAAAACTGTTTTGATTTTCATACTGCATTGTCTGTGTGACAAATACATTCTCATGTTCTCCCAAATTTACCAATACACATATATTGCCGTTTCAGCGGCAGTACTCGTCTATGGGGCCCTTTACAGTAGACCAACTAAAATGTTCTGAGTAACATTTTTGTACAGCATTTGAATGCTGTAAAATCCCATTTTAAGGTCCTTTTCTGACTTATAAACGAAAGGACACATGAGGAATCGAGATAGAGTATTACATCGTTCCAAAAAAATTCCAATGCACTATGCCAATAATAAACATATTTTTTGACGACATATATTAACCCTGCTACTATGTTAGACAAAAATCACAAACGTTATGTTTGGGTCATATTATGACCCCATATACTTTTACAAAGAAAACAGAGTTTAAAAAAAAATGTTTGATCATTATAATAAGTTGTCCTTAGAGAAATTGTGGGTCGGTGTAATGGACAAACAGGTTTCTTACAATTTATGTTTGTTTGTTTCCTTCTTTGACGGGCATCTCATAAAGGGAGAACAGATAATTGTGGGGAAACTGTACCTCATTGCTAAGGAGAGATGGGTGAGAAAACCCACTTGCACGGCGACCAAACAAATTTGGCCTACAATGAATATACAGAGGTCACAATTTGTGCAGAACCACTGAGAGAGTCCAAACGAAGAATATCAAGCTGTAATAACCGGTGACTGGCCTGTTGGTAAACACGCTAAAAGGTTGAAACTTCCCTACAACGACTTTTGAAAAAGCTGCAAGGATGAGGAAGAAGAGGAGGGAACGGAGCATCTTCAATGTCACTGCCCTGCTTTTGGCACTGTCCTCTGCTTGAATTCCTTGTACCAACGACGAAGAAACTTTTGTGTCGTTTATTTTCTTGCCATTGAGGATTAATTCCGGCTCACATTATAAAAGCGTTGAGAGCAGAAATATCCAGTTAGTTAGAGTACAGTGCAACTGGCCACAGATTGATTTTTCTTTTGCAGGAATATGTTCGAACCATTTGGTCCAGTGCGCCGATTCCGCCTTTTCCCGAGTTGTAGTATTCAATTATTTAAAAAAAAATTTGTTTATCTTTAAAAATATTGCTTTTATGGTAAAAAGTGCAAAACTAATAAACCAATCTGTATTTTTTCCGCAAATACATAACTATAGTTTGTTTTTCATAAAAAAAAAATTTATCTAGTAATTGGGAAGCTAACGCAATTGTTGTGCTGTAGCATGAACCGACAAGAAACGTTTGTTTTTTCTTACTGTACCACTAATAGTAATTTGTTGCTTTGGCTCGTAATAAAATTATCGGTAGTCAAATTTCTTCCACGATATGAAAACACTGAGTCAAAAACAACCCGCTCACCATGGTCCCATTTAGCAATATCTCCCACAATATCTCCCACTTTGCCCAAGTATATTTGGAACTGTGAACAAAGCGAATCCGCTTCTATCCACGCATTCATACCACATTTTCCAGGTTTATTTGGAAAGTATACTTTAAAAAGGGCATCTACATCGGAAAGAAATGAGATTTTCGTCAAATGTTATATTAGCATTTGAAACGTAAAGCAGTTGCAAGTTTTGAGTCCATTGCTCATAAAAATTGTGAATAGGACCAAGTTTATCTCCTCTACGTTCTGATCTTCCTCGTTGCCTATCGTCAAATGTTAGTACACGAGAAGTCTTGAAAAATGTATAAGGGGTAATAATATGACCCCAACATGATATGTGTGTACATTTGAAATAAAAAATAGTCTTAGCCTAAAATGTTGTTCCAATTAATTGAATTCTATGTATTTCAAAAAATTTTGCACTGAGTAGAAAGAAATTTCAAAAATATCCTACCAGTTGGAAATAAGATAACATTAAATACGATTTGGGTCATCAAATGACCCCAACATGATAGCAGGATTAAACTCTATATTAGAGTTAACTGAGAACTACACCGGGCCGTAACACTTTTAATAAACTCATTATTTGAAGGACTTGTACCGCCAAAAACAAAAAACTTACTTTCCTTAACACCCCAGGAATAAGGTATGGGATAACTTCTTGCGTTATTCCGAATTAGCACGCTTTCTATGTTTAGACCGCCATAACATCACCTACTATTTTATGGACGTATGCGAACCTCAGCTGCTTAAGAAGCTTCAACTTGATTTTTGCTACGAAGTTGCTGTCGATAACTTCGTTGGGGCCACCGATTACAGAAATGCAGTTGACTGCGACAGGAATTGAATCATGGATCTCCCACAAGCAAGTCGCGTGTTCTAACCGAATTCTTGAATATTTTTATAATCCATGACGTGTGATTAATTTCACTGTAAAGCATAAAATATTACGCATACGTTTTGTACGATTTAAATGGAAATATTATAACGTATACGGCTGAACATTGGTTGACGGTAAAGCTAAGATTTGTTATATGAATATCACTTTTAATCTATTACACTGTGATAGTTTTTGACAGAATTTTCGAAGACAAGGCCGGACTTGACAGTTTTACTCTAATTCGAACACGAGAAATCGAACTGCATCATTAGTTTTTTGAGTACGAAAATATTACAAAAAACAAACACATCAATCTATAAAATTTAGTTGTTTTATATAACACGTTTTTATAGAACATGATTTAAAAGATGTTCTCCCTGTATTCACAATTTCTTTACTCTTTTAAAATATTTCAAACTGTGCTGAGTTATAAAAGTATTCTTGTCTCTTCTTTAACATTACTTTATGGTCCACGGCGAATGATTAATTCCACTTCAAAGCATGAAATATTACTAATACGTTATGCACAACTTTAATAGACCCATTATTACGTATATTGCGGAAAATTGCATTGTGGTAAAGATGTATTACACTATGTAACAATTTGAGGGTCACTGTCTCGGGGGTGAATGAAACCAATATCAAACCTTAGTACCAACACTGTTCAAACATTCACAGTTCAGAATTATTATTTTTAACCTTATCATAAAGAATAACCATGTGTGTGTGTCGTTCATTTATCGTAGCACACTGGCATACTACACACAACGTCACTTAAACACAATAATTGAAAATATGATACCCAGAAATCAATTCTACTTGTTATGATGACTCAATTGCATTTGGGATTTGTTAATCCATTAAGAAAAAGAAATAAAATATCGTAGGTCATTACTGTAATTGTAACAAACTCCGCTAAGCCAAAGACTGTGTCAATATGTTATACAAATTAGCAAATTAAACACAAATTGTTTACGTTAACACAGTTACACAAGCAAACATACAACATACTTCGCTGCAGCGAGTTTTAACAACCTACTTGATTTTAAGTGCACAGCAGTGTTGCAACATTGTTGTGGCATAGTTTCCTCGTTTATCGGAAATTCACATATCAATGATTCAACATTTTTGTGGTACACGTTGTCAAATCCAGACTCAATATTTACTTCCATTTTTATGACCCAAATGTATTAAATAACAAAGAGAATACGTAGAATAAGAAAAACAATTGTAAAATCCAACTTAGCAATAATTTTGTATTTAAGAACAAAGCTATCAATAAAGAAAATATAGAATCTCACAAACTCTCATTGTGTACGTTTCTGTCTTTCTCCGCTTCTTACCAAGTTCAAGTGCTTGAGTAAGGACAAATTTATCTTGGTGCCATCGCCTTGATAAAAACATAAAACAAATTGATTGAAGGACAAAATAGTCCTTTCAATATACATTTGGTGACCCCGAAAAGAAAAACACCCCTGAATTTCAAGTTTCCCCCCACCAGTGGTATTCTGTGGTGGAACGCGCGGCCAAGCAGCCAGTTGGAATACCAGTCATCAAGGACGTGTAGCAGCTAATTAAGCCGGCGTCCTGCAAAACGTGTTTTGGAGCCATTTGGAGTACCGGACGCCAAGGAGCACAAATCTCTAAAAACACAACATACACAAACAACAGTTACACAACCAAAGTCAAAAAACCCAATGGCAGAAGGAAGTGCAACCATGGAGGAACTAGCCGGAAGCCAGAGGCAGACGGGTGAGGTCATAGAGTCCATCATCAGAAACATCAAAAAAGATCCCTCCGAGCGGAAAAACGTAGAGTATTACAAAGAACGTCTTAGGAGGCTAAATAACGCATGGGCAGACTTCGAGAAAGTCGACAACGAAATACGTTGTCTGGAAAAACCGGCCTTGGACCATGACTACTTCGTCAGTGGATATTACAACAAAATATCAGAGCTCACTGAGAAGTACCAAAATATGCTGGAATCAGAATTGATGAAAGCGACAACGGGTGTTACTATGCAGACATCAGCAGCTGCTAGAGGAACACCTACTAATGCGGGAATCAAGAAACCAAGCATGGAAACAACCGCAACTACAAAACCACCATCTGGAGCAATCTCAAGCAACTCGGCAATTAGAAGGCAAAATGTTATGATGGCCTCTCTAAGACGAGTCCTCTCAGTGGATCCAATGGCCACAAATATGCATTTGAAAGAGAAGCTGTGGGAGCAGATACAAGAGCTTCATTTCTCAATATGGGAAAACAGCAGTGATCCAGAGGGAGAAGGGTATGACATGGAGGCCTACACTACTCTGGAGAGCATGGTGGTACATAATTTTAAAACACCACCATCTTCCATAAAAGAAGGAGCAGCGTTTACACAAACCAATGTTTTGCCGCTACCAAAAATAACAATCCCGAAATTCAATGGAGATTACCTCAAATGGCCAGCATTCTTTGATCTATTTACACAACTGGTAAACAACCAGCACATTCCTACAGTGCAAAAAATGTGGTATCTAAAGTCGAATCTCTCAGGGGAAGCTGAAAACCTTATCAGTCACCTTTCAGCTACAGCCGAAAACTATGACACGGCGTGGAAAGCACTTAAAGATCGGTACAACAACAAACGAGTATTGGTCTCGTCGCTTGTCCATCAACTCATTGATCAGCCACCATGCGGATCCTCAGCCGCGTCTATCAAGCAGCTGCATGACGTTACACAAGAATGCGTACATGCACTGAATAACGTGGGAGTAGACACATCGTCTTGGAGTCCAATGCTACTCCACCTGCTGCTGAAAAAACTAGATCGAAGCATTCTCAACGATTATGAAAGGTCGATAGCCAACCCTAAGGAGTTACAACGGTTGGATCAATTTCTAGGATTCCTTGAGACCAGGTTTCAATCAATAGAAGCAATGGGGCAAAAGGGAAAGACTACAGCTAAGTCATATGCAGCAGCGGCATCTACAAATCAAGGAGACACCACCTGCATTATATGCAAAAATGGCACTCATGCGTTATTCCGGTGTCAAGGCTTTCAAAAAATGACACCACCTGAACGGCTAAACTTCACTCAAAAGCAACGGTTATGTGTAAACTGTCTAAAATCGGGACATTCATCGAAACAATGCACATCACGTTGCTGCCTGAAATGCAACAAGAAACACAATACGTTGCTACATCTAGAGCAGAAGCAAGAATCCACAGTCAAAAAGGACACTCGTACGGCTTCATCAGCTGCTACAACAGCAGCCATTGCAGATACTCAACCACCAGACAACCAAGATGTCACTTCATTAGCGGCTTCAAACGACCAGCAAAACAGGTCATACGTTCTACTGAGCACAGCAGTAGTTATAATAAAAGCTAACGATACTGAAGTTGAATGTCGGGCTCTGCTTGATTCAGGCTCACAGGTGAACTTCATAACGGAACGCTTGGTAAGGCGACTGGGCATATCAATGCAGAACTCAAATATAAACATCAACGGGATAGGCGCCACAAACACCAAAACGAAATATCGGGTGAATGTGGCCCTGAAATCACGCATCAACAATTACTCATCTCGATTTGAAGCGTTTGTGTTACCACGGATCCTGTCTCCACAACCATCGCAGTTCATCAACACCGAAAGCTGGTCACTACCAAAGAACCTAACACTGGCCGATCCAGCTTTCAACCGTCCAGACAAGATCGACATTCTATTGGGCGCAGAACACTACCATGACCTGCTGTCAATAGGACAAATAAAATTAGGTAAGCAGCTTCCAACTATGCAGAACACTCTGTTTGGATGGATCGTGTCAGGGAAGATTCAAGATAAACAGGCAAGAAATCTGACGTGTGGAATCTGCACGACAGACGAGTCTCTTGATGCCTCAATTTCCCGACTTTGGGAGTTAGAGGAAATCAAAACAACAACCAAGCCGCTGTCAATCGAGGAGAAACAGTGCGAAAGTCATTTCAATCAACACACTATCAAGGACCGGCACAATCGGTTTATGGTCCGAATACCCTTCCATCAAGCTCCAGATGCATTAGGCGACTCCCATGGAATTGCAATCAACAGGTTCTTCTCCCTAGAGCGTCGATTACAAAAAAATCCAGAACTGAAAGCACAATACGTCAAGTTCATGGAAGAGTATGAAGACCTTGGACATATGACAAAAATATCGGCAGACGCAATTCGCTCGCCGAACTATTTTATCCCGCATCATTGCGTACAACGGCCTGAGAGCTCAACAACAAAGCTACGGGTGGTGTTCGACGCATCAGCTAAGACTTCGACATCGTACTCGCTGAATGATCTGATGTACACAGGACCGACTGTACAAAGTGAGCTGTTCTCGATATTATTGCGGTTCAGGCTACCGAGATATGTATTTACGACTGATGTCGAAAAAATGTACAGACAGATCCTAATTTCCCCTGAGGACCGGCGGTTTCAACTCATAATTTGGAGGAAGGATACGACACAGCCAATAACCTATTATCAGCTGAACACGGTTACATATGGGACAAGAGCCGCTCCATATTTAGCAACGAAATGCCTGCAACGGGTAGCCACAGAGAACGCAATACGCTACCCGCTCGCCTCGCAATTTCTTCAAGAGAATTTTTACGTCGATGACGGCCTGGGTGGTGCTGACAACCTAGTGACAGCAATACATCTGCAGCAGCAACTCATAGAAGTTATGAAGGATAATGGGTTCAACTTGCGCAAGTGGTGCGCCAATAACCCACAACTGCTAAACAACATTCCTCAGGGAGATCAAGAAGTGAACTTAGACTTCGAGAGTTCAAAGGCTGACTCCATCAAAACATTGGGACTCACCTGGCTGCCAAAAGATGATACTTTCTGTGTAAAAGTAAACATTGACACTGTCAGACGAATCACCAAGCGCACGGTCACATCGGATCTTGCTAAGCTTTTCGATCCCTTGGGAATACTGTCCCCAGTCATAGTCACAGCCAAAATCTTCATACAAGAATTGTGGGAGTTAAAATTCGACTGGGACCAGTCATTACCAGAGTCTCTACATACCAAATGGACAACATTCCGAACAGACCTAAACGCGCTAAAAACTCTGAGGGTATCAAGACATATATATAAAGGAAAGATGCCGGACTCAATGCAACTACATATCTTCTCAGATGCATCAGAGAAGGCGTATGGTGCGGCAGCTTACATCCGAGCAACATTTAAAGACAAGACTATCACAACACGTCTGCTCTGTGCAAAATCTCGTGTGGCTCCGCTCAAAAAACAAACCATACCTCGATTGGAGCTGTGCGCCGCAGTTCTTGGCGCCCAGCTAGCGACAAGGATCAAAACCGATCTTCAATTAACATGTCCAATCTGGTTTTGGACTGATTCAGAAATCGTTTTGGCCTGGATAAACTCAACGTCCACTGCATTCAACACATTTGTGGCCAATCGGGTTGGAATCATACAGGACTTGACCCAGGCAAATCAATGGCGTCACGTCAACTCAAAATGCAATCCTGCTGACATACTATCCCGTGGGTGTTCACCAGCGGCCCTTAAAGAAAGCACGCTTTGGTTCTGTGGCCCTCTGTTTCTACATGGAACAGAAGCGATGTGGCCAGCCACATACAATCCACATCTCGCAATTCCAACAAACCTGGAGAGAAAAAGAAAGGCACCTGAAGCCCTCGTCACCTCCGTTACACAAACAGACGTCGTGTACGAAATCAGGCACAACAACTCGTTCGCCCGTCTACAACGAGTCATGGCGTACATATTACGATTCATTGCCCAGAGCAGGTGCAAAAAAGACGTCCGACAGGTCCTAGGACCTCTTACAACAATCGAGCTAGATGCCGCCTTGAAGGCCATCATCAAACAGGTGCAAAGATCAGACTTCAATGAAGAAATCCAGCAGCTGGAGAAGTCCCGAGAACTGCAAGGAACCAATACCCTACGCAACCTCTCACCATTTTTGGACGAATTTGGTCTCATGCGCGTCGGTGGTCGTCTGGAAGCTTCGTCATTGTCATTTGACTCAAAGCACCAACTTCTACTTCCATATAACGATCCAATTTCAAAATTAATATTTGAAATGATCCATATTAAAAACAAACATTGCGGCGCCCAAACGTTGTTGGGAATCATGCGACAGCGCTTCTGGCCAATAAAAGGGAAGATCACGGCTCGAGCCATAGTCCATCGCTGTATAACCTGTACCAGAGCCAAACCAGCACTATTAAACCAGGTCATGGGAAACTTGCCATCGACACGTGTGACCCCAGCTAGACCATTCATTAACACTGGAGTTGACTACTGTGGCCCGATAACAGTACATTACAAGCTACGCGGAAAAAGACCACACAAGGCCTACATCGCGGTTTTCTGTTGCTTCGCCACAAAAGCGGTACATCTGGAACTTGTGAGTGATCTCACTACTGAGGCATTCATCGGCGCTCTCAAAAGATTTATCGGCCGGCGTGGACACTGCCAAAAGTTGTATTGCGACAACGCAACCAACTTTGTAGGAGCAAAGAACAAACTTCCTGAATTAGCTACTATCATCCACTCACCCACTGCACAGGAAGCAATTACAAACGCATGCAACACCAAGGGCATCCAATTCAATTTCATCCCACCAAGAGCGCCACACTTCGGCGGTCTCTGGGAAGCTGCTGTCAAATCAGCAAAACATCTTCTGGTAAGGAGCATGGCAAATGCATCTCTCACATACGAAGAGCTCGAGACACTGGTAGTCGAAATTGAAGCGATACTCAACTCGAGGCCCATCTCACCAATGTCAAATGATCCAAATGACATTGGTGCACTGACTCCAGGCCACTTTCTGATTGGAGAACCTCTCACGGCTCAAGTGGATTCACAAGCAACAACACCAACCTCAAGTCCGGCAACCAGATGGAAGCTGGTCTCTCGGCTTAAGCACGATTTTTGGAGCCGATGGTCCCGAGATTACCTACACGAATTGCAACATCGCAACAAATGGCAAAAGCAGTCAAAGAACATCGAACCAGGAGCCATTGTCATCATAAAAGAAGATAATGTCCCTGTCATGAAGTGGCCTCTAGGTCGCATCATCAAAACATACAGAGGAAACGACAATGTAGTAAGAGTCGCAGACGTGAAAACAGCTACTGGCGTTCTTAAAAGAGCTATTCACTATCTCGCTCCGCTTCCAAGACTCGACGAAGATGAGCCATGTGCAGACCAACCAAGCATG
Source organism: Muscina levida (assembly GCA_964034835.1). Lineage (NCBI taxonomy): Eukaryota > Metazoa > Arthropoda > Insecta > Diptera > Muscidae > Muscina > Muscina levida. Next base: position 15,283,919 of record OZ035881.1, read on the forward strand.
CACGGATCGACAAGCCCTATCACCGAAGATGAGGATGCCCAACCATCACAGTCTCCAACAGACGAACGACCAAGCAAGAAAAAACGAAGGACATCTTACTCCAGCCTCATGATAACAATGCTCGTGGCGCTGTTTGCACTTCCTTTAATTTGTGCAAATAAAATCAGCGTAACAAAATTCGAACCAAACATCGGCTTTCACTTTGAAGGAATTGGCACCACACGTATTTCAAGGTCTGAATGGAGACTTATAACATATTACGAGCTTCAACCATACTGGCGAGAGATGGACACATTTACCAACGGCACATCGGCACTCCAGCACTTGTGCACACTAATTTCCCAACGAAACCCATGTCGAAGCGTTCTGCATACCCTTGAGCTCGGATTCTCAGACCTCAAGGATGGAAACCTTTTGCTAAAACCCAGAAGAACCAAACGTGGCGCTGTAAACGTTATTGGGAACATTGCCAATTCACTGTTCGGGGTTCTAGACTCAAATTACGCAGAGCAAATGTCAGACACTATCACCTTGATCAAAGAAGACCAAACTCACGCCAAACAGCTATTGAAGAACCAAACGTCAATCATTGACTCAACCCTCAACATCTTCAAGCAAAATGAACGACAGCTTCATGAGAACTTCGACAACATCAATGACCAGATAAACCAAATTGAGTCCAGACTACGCGAAAACGAACAAGAAAGTTACCAACTCAAACTGGTTCAAAGTTTTGTGTCGCTATCTGCTCAGCTATCGTCAATATCAGCAAGGTTACATCGGATACAAACGGCAATAGTTACAGCACTATCCGATTCACATCATGGGAAAATCAGCCCGCTGTTGCTATCTCCGCCACAACTTCAATCAGAACTCATACAAGTGAGGAATCATCTGCCACCAGCACTACAACTCCCTGTCAGTCAAGATAATCTTCTTCAGCTTTACAAGATCATGAAAGTGAAAGGAGGAATCACGGACAATCACGTCATTTTCTACATAACAATTCCATTATGTGATCCAGAGACGTTGGAACTTCTAAAGCTACATCCAGTCCCAGCATCTATCAACAACACAATGGTCATCATTAAGCCATGCAGTGACTTAATCGCGATCACTGCTCATAGAGACGAATACTATACACTAACGGAACAACAATGGGCAGCCTGTACCCCGCTGACAGAAGATGAACTCCTTTGCCCAAACATGCAAACTAAGTTCAACGCAGATGCAGATAAATGTTCGTGTGAAATTTCGCTTCTCAATAACATCACTTGCACCAGTTGCAACATGGTTCCATTCAGCAACAACACATCGATGAGACAACTTTCACACAGCAACCAGTGGATGTATACTATGCTAAACCCAACTCAAGTAACCACTGTGTGCGAACACAAACATTCTCGGCTCACATTACAAGGCACAGGACTCATAAAAATAAGTCCAGATTGCACGCTTAAGTACAGGTCAATGTTCATTCAAGGACATCAAATCTACTCAACATCTGTCCACACATCGTACACAGCCATTGTCAACTTTAGTGAAATCGGTTATCCAGACGAACCGCAACTAAGCAAACTCCATCTCAAACGGTACGTCGACCACATCAAAAATATTACGGAAGTCCAACAGCAGCTACATCAACAAATGCTCACTGATTTGCCACTACAACTCAACAACATGAAAAGACATCACGCAATAGTGGTGTATGCCGCCCTCATGTTTTCGGTTGTAGGGATGGCAATTATCATATATCTAAGAAGACAGCATTTCAAACTGGACCTAGGTCAACAACTTCCACGTGCAGCTATCCGGCAACACGAGTCATCAGAATTTGTTGTTACAGAAACCTAATATCCTTCAATGAAAATGAAAACCAAAATAACCAAAACAATATTGTAAACTTAATACTTTGTTAGCTATCTAGGTCAAGAACACTAATACTATGGGATTACCAATAACCAAAAGCAATTGAAACCTGTTATATCAGCCCTTAATTTTTTGGTTGAGCATAGCTCAACGGCGGGGAGCATGTTCAAACATTCACAGTTCAGAATTATTATTTTTAACCTTATCATAAAAAATAACCATGTGTGTGTGTCGTTCATTTATCGTAACACACTGGCATACTACACACAACGTCACTTAAACACAATAATTGAAAATATGATACCCAGAAATCAATTCTACTTGTTATGCTGACTCAATTGCATTTGGGATTTGTTAATCCATTAAGAAAAAGAAATAAAATGTCGTAGGTCATTACTGTAATTGTAACAAACTCCGCTAAGCCAAAGACTGTGTCAATATGTTATACAAATTAGCAAATTAAACACAAATTGTTTACGTTAACACAGTTACACAAGCAAACATACAACATACTTCGCTGCTGCGAGTTTTAAGAACCTACTTGATTTTAAGTGCACAGCAGTGTTGCAACATTGTTGTGGCATAGTTTCCTCGTTTATCGGAAATTCACATATCAATGATTCAACATTTTTGTGGTACACGTTGTCAAATCCAGACTCAATATTTACTTCCATTTTAATGACCCAAATGTATTAAATAACAAAGAGAATACGTAGAATAAGAAAAACAATTGTAAAATCCAACTTAGCAATAATTTTGTATTTAAGAACAAAGCTATCAATAAAGAAAATATAGAATCTCACAAACTCTCATTGTGTACGTTTCTGTCTTTCTCCGCTTCTTACCAAGTTCAAGTGCTTGAGTAAGAACAAATTTATCTTGGTGCCATCGCCTTGATAAAAACATAAAACAAATTTATTGAAGGACAAAATAGTCCTTTCAATATACAATCATAACAATAGCAATGTTACTTATACGCCTCATAGATCCTTTCGTAAGTACCAAAGTATGCCAAGAGAAATGTGTAAGGACTGTTGCCGCCTTACAAGGAGCAGTA
>OZ035881.1:15287044-15361068 GCA_964034835.1 Muscina levida
GCTGAAGATAGTCAATTCGTCCAATATGTTGTTAGTTCATTTAGAGTTTAACTTAATCTACATTTACAATTAGATTGTCTTCTCATAGACAGACATTTTGTTTCAAATATTGCAAAAGAAAAAAACACAACGCTATGAAATTTAGTTGCTTTCTAAAAATTATATATCCAGAGGACCAATGTACAGATTTATTTTTCTGTAATCCTAATTTCCTTCCTTTTTGAGTTATAAAAGTTTACCGGTTTATTTCCTTATTCTCTCTCTTTTACAAAATTATAACCTTACATCATATTTTTTTCTACAATCAACTATTTTTTTTTAGGGTTTCCAACTTAGTTTACAACTTCAATCTTTACCTATTTCAACACATTTCGTTTACAGTCTGCCTGTTACAAACTTTTTCTTTTTGAAACATTTCCTTTTGTATAACCACAACAAATAATCCTCGAACTTGGCTTTGCTAACCAGCTACATACACTATGGCTGACTATAAAAACTTTTAGTGTTTGCTTTTTTTTTGAAAACCCAAAATCAAGCTGTCCTGCTCTTCTCTTTATTATTATGGTTATTGTTGTTGATAGCTCTAAGAGCCGAAGTCGAAGACTCCCCCAACCAAATGCTGCTTTTTTAAAAGCAGCAACAACTCCATTAAGAACAAATGTTACCACAACATTTATCAGGCAACATATTAATTGACCTTTATCGAAAGTTTTCAAATGAACTATAATTCAGATGTCATTATCATGGCAAAGTGTAAAACACAGACTTTTGCTGTTTGCCTACAAAACGAACACAAACAACATTGTGTTAACAAAATGTAGCCCTAACCCACCAGCAGCAAGAGTGGAAGTGAAAGCATTAATCATTATCATTTGATATTACGTTACACAAACAGACAGATGAAATGAAATTTCAACGGATGTACAATCCTTTGTCTTTAATTGGTAGCCAAGAGAGGGGGAGGGAGAGGAACAGGTCTTCTACCTTTTCTACATCTTGCTGTCCTTCGTTTATAGTTTAAAACCAGAAAAAGGGTCAATGTCTTGAAAGGAAGCTGGCAATTGATGTTTTGCTTGTTATTTAAAGTGTGATTGTTAAGGATCTTTATTATTGTCTGGGTCAAAATTGAAATTAAAAACAAACAAACGTTTATAATCAAGGGAAAAAAGCAAAAAGATAGGAGGACCTTTAAAAGGATCGTTAAGATTTGTGTTGTGTTCATTGGGTCCATTAAAGTTTAATGCCCCACCTCACCCTCTTAAAGCATATTTAGTGATGCCTGCAAATTCTACTATTTTGATGTGTGTGTGTGTGTTCGTTTGTTATATTACCAAAACTTGCTATGTTGTACAAATGTTTATGTAATTTTCTTAGTACCAAAAACCTATATATGTTTTGTATTTACCTTTTGGGATAACAAATCATAAACTTTATGATTTGTGGCCACTCTGGCATGTAGTCGGGTGTACAAACCGGCACAGGACTACAGTTCCTTTGGTGCCTTTGCTACTTGGGCCATAGTTTTCAACTACAAATCAATGTTTGCTAGGTTCTGCTTGGGTTTGTGTGTGAAAATTTATGACTTCGTATGTTTTGTTTTGCAAAGGGGCGTAAAAGTTGTTTTTTTTTTCTCCGCACGTAATTTACTGGCTAACGTAGAAAACTTTAAACATTTTTCACCATATTTGCAGCTGGGTAACGAAGACGTAGAAACAACACCGGCACAATTTTATTACTTTTTGATTTATGCACTACAAGTGACACACGTTAGTAACTTTTTACAATATGAACCGCCAAATGCAATTGGATTGTAAGATTTTGCTATTTAACTTTAGCTAAAATTTCCGGAACCAGCTTCGATTACACGAGGTTTGCCAGCATACCGCACGATTTCTAGAGCATAACAAAAATCTCGGCTCGTTTAAGTTTAACGATGTCACGTATACGTATTTATCTTTACTAGTTAAGAAAATTTCGTTAACATTTTTATCAACGTTGCTTTATTTTATGTTAAACTTTTCGCGAACTCGCGTTTTGTTTTAAATTTTTATAAATTCTTTTTTTTTTGCAATTCCTTGATTTTGTTTACTTTTTTGTTACACACACACTCACGTTTTCACAGAATTTTCGGAATTCTCTTGTAATCTTGGGATTTTCATAAAATTTCGGCGTAATAAAACGTTAACTACTCTCCGTGTTAAGTTTTACATCTACTCGTTTTGACATTATCATTATAACTGAAAATTGTGAAGTTACTTCGTCGTGTATCTGTTTTTTTTTTTGGCCAGAGTCCTTTCGCTTCATCTTCTAAAACGAGTCAGGATATTCAGCTGCTTTGCTGTCGTCGGTCGCTCTTAATACAACAAGAACAACAACAGCAGCAATACTTACAGCCAAATCATAGAATGAATGTTATAGAAAACACGCACGACATACACACTCGCACACACACACACCCATAACAATATTTTAATCTTTTAGCACCATCGTTATGTTGTCTCATTTTCAGATAATTTTGTCGTAACACCCAAACACTCACGAACACAATGCTGAGAGATAATTTGCAACGAAATGTTGCTCAGGATACACAATTGGCAGTTGTGTGGCCACAACTTACTTTCGGTTAGATACTTTTCTAAACAGAAATCGTTAAAAACACGACAAGTAGGTCCAGGCTCTCCAACGGAATTTAGTACTAAAAAATGCTCTTGCGAAACCAAATTCTCTCACTATACTCACGTTTTACACAAGAGGTCGCTCCCTCTCTTTCCTATACGCGCTCTCCGTTAGATACTTATGTTTAGTACTTGCTCAGCCAGAGCATAAGTTAGTAACACTCATAAAGAGCAAGATTCAGAGACAGACAGAGAGAGGGAGAGAGCAAGCTGAGCGATAGAGTGTTACACCAATGTGCCATAGTATATGTTTTAAGAGGAATACCTTAAAATGAAACATTTCACCCATTTAGATATGCTGCGGCAATGAAATATAGCAATGCAACATAACAACCACAAATATTTCGTTACTAAGTGTTCCTTTTGTTTCGTTCTGTTGAATGAAACATATTCCAGTGACGATTTCATGCCATGACTTGTGCAAAATAGTGTTTGGCACGAACATATGCTGCTGAATGTTAAATTTTATTCTCGTGCTTTATGTGCCACATATTTCCCTGTATTTTGTTGAGGAGTAACTGGAATATGTTAAAATACATTTGACTGTTATCGGGTTTTGAAGAAAGTTAAAAGAAAAAGAAGAAAACCAAATGCTACGCTCCTCAAGATACACTAAATAAAAAGCAGCAGGAAAAATAAAAGTCGAAGCAATGAGCTTTGTACCATGGCATTTAAGTCAGGTGAACGTACACATCGTACGTCATTTCCCCAAAATTATGGTAAATATTGTTAAAACGTTTTCTTGCAAAGGAAAAAATTATTAAACTGCTTTGTTCAAAACACTTTGACACAAAATGGTGGATATTGTCTTAGGGTCGGAATAATTGTTTTACGAATGAAAGCCTTAGGTGGGGAGAACAAATCCCATTTTTTATGGCCCGGTGAAGATTTCAGTTAACCTAAAATTGAGTTTAAAATAAGTTTTAAAAAAACTATGTTATTTTTTCAATTGTCTCCAAATGGACTCCATATGTGTCCTTTCCGTCCTTATTTCGAGAAAAGTCAGATATGTTTCATACAATTCGACTGAAAAACATCCAAATGTTCTACGAAAATGTTACTCTGAAAATTGTATTTCCAACTTTTACTAACCATTTTGTTGTTTTCAAAGCACTGTGTGAACAGCGACCTAAAGTAGTTAAAGTATTTATGTTTCTTACTGTTTTAGTACATTTTCGATGCCTGATGTCGTCAATGAAATCAAACGAGGACATTTTTTGTGTCCTTAAGTGTGTTTTTCGTCCCTATTTCGAGAAACGTTGGAATAGGACCTTAAAATGGGACTTTAATCTTCTTCTTTAATGGCAGCAAAAACAGAAATTTCTCCATTAGTAGCCGCATGTAGAAAAGTATTTCAAGTGCTTTCGGTCTTTTGCGCTCCGTAAAAACGTCGTCACACCAAGCTTAGTAAACAGCTCTTTCACCTGGTCCATCCTTTCGAGTTTTGGTCGCCTTCTCCTGCGCCGCCCTGCGCATCCATTTAAGTCAGGTGAACGCACTTATAAATACCCTCATCCTACGTCATTTCCCCAAAATTATGGTAAATATTGTTAAAACGTTTTGTTGCAAAGGATACAATTATTAAACTGCTTTGTCTTAGGGTCGGAATAATTGTTTTACGAATGAAAGCCCTAGGTGGGGAGAACACATCTCATTTCAGTTAACCTAAAATAGAGTTTAAAATAAGTTTTAAAAAAACTATGTTTTTTTCAATTGTCTCCAAATGGACTCCATATGTGTCCTTTTCGTCCTTATTTCGAGAAAAGTCAGATAAGTATCATACAATTCGACTGAAAAACATCCAAATGTTCTACGAAAATGTTACTCTGAAAATTGTATTTCCAACTTTTACTAACCATTTTGTTGTTTTCAAAGCACTGTGTGAACAGCGACCTAAAGTAGTTAAAGTATTTATGGTTCTTATTGTTTTAGTACATTTTCGATGCGTGATGTCGTCAATGAAATCAAGCGAGGACTTTTTTTGAGTCCTTAAGTGTCTTTTTCGTCCCTATTTCGAGAAACGTTGGAATAGGACATTAAAATGGGACTTTAATCTTCTTCTTTAATGGCAGCAAAAACTGAAATTTCTCCATTAGTAGCCGCACGTAGAAAAGTATTCCAAGTGCTTTCGGTCTTTTGCGCTCCGTAAAAACGCCGTCACACCAAGCTTAGTAAACAGCTCTTTCACCTGGTCCATCCTTTCGAGTTTTGGTCGCCTTCTCCTGCGCCGCCCTGCGCATCCGGTGTATTTGAACGCGCTTAACTACGTCGATGTCGTTGTACAGCTCATACAGCTCATGATTCATTCGACGACGGTACTCGCCGTTAACGATGATGTGTCCAAATGTTTGCGTAGTATTTTTCTCTCTCGATGAACAGATGGTAGGTGTCGATCTGAATTTCTTGGGTCTTCTTTATGATTTGTCTTAGTGTGAATATCTGGTCGGTCGTAGGTTTACCAGGTCTTAACACACACTGATAAGGTTCAATCAGATTTGCCAGAATGGCTTTCAGTCTTTCACGTAACACACTAGACAGGACTTTTTATGCGATGGGTAAAAAGCTAATCCCGCGATAGTTGGTATACACACTTGGATCGCCTTTCTTATGCACGGGACATATGACACTCAGAATCCAATCATCGGGCATGAACTCCCTGAGCCAAATCGTGTTTATGAGCTGGTGCATGCATGTTACCAGCTCATCGCCGCCGGCTTTAAAAAGCTCTACCGGCAGTCCATCGGCTCCCGCAGCTTTATTATTTTTTACCCGTGCAATCGCCGTGCTGATCTCGTTTTGGCTCGGTGGTGGACAGTCTACACAATCGGCGATGATTTGTGTGATCACTTATGCTGCCTTCGGGAACGAGTAGAGATTGAAAGTGTTCCCTCCAAATTTGCTGCACACTCTGAGTGTCCGTGACCAGATTTCCGTCTTTGTCCTTATGGGTGGGGATCCCTGTTGCAAAACCTTTACTTTTTACCTTTTGGTAGAACTTTCGGGTCTCACCTCTATCCCTGTAGTTTTTGATATACTGGCTCTCTTTTTTCTTCCACAGACGCTTTTTCCGCCTGAACAGGCGTTTCATCTCCCTCCTTTTCTCTTTATAACGCTCCGTCACCGCACGCGTCACCATTGGCTGCACTTTTGCCTTGTATGCGCATCCATTTCCTCAGACATTTCGCTACATTCATCATCGTACCAGGGCCCACGAAACTTACCAGTCTGAATACGTTATCGGAGGTGTTGTTGTGTAGACTAAATTTTCCGACTGCTAAACCAAGAGCATCTTCCCTTCCTATTTAAGCATTAAAATCTCCCAGAACAATTTGAATGTCATGTTCAGGGCAGCGGTCATACTCGTATATCTCTCCAGGCGCTCATATGTTAGAATGCATCTTTAATGTCATCGTCTTTGTCTTCCGTCGGGGCGTGTACACAAATCCGCGAGATGTAAATATATTTCGCCTTGATGCTTATAGTGACTATTCGTTTACTCAAAAGGTTAAACCGCGGGATCAAATGCCAAAGTCTCTTGCCACATTCGTATCTTTCTGCAATGCAGCTGTAAACGATTTTACAGTTCTTTCGTCGTCTGCATCCCTGTCCCCTCCATCGTATTTCTGTGGCGGTTATGTCAGCTTGGTATTTGTTGAAGGCATCCGCCAATTGGATGGGGGCACCTTCTCTGTTGAGAGTTCGGACAGATGCATATCCGTAAATCATGGTTCTTATAACATTTAAGGGGCTCAAGAACATATGGTTTGTTTTGCCTTTTCTTTTTTTGTGTTTCCATAAAATTTTTTTTATATAAGGAGTGCGGCTTATGGGGCAACCGATCCAAATTTCTTGGGGCTGCCTACGCTACTAAGAGAGCCGTTGTGTTGAGCTTCAGTAACTTTTGTTACATACTCTCTAAGGCGCTTTAATGGTAGCATGCCATTTGCTAGTTGCCCAACGTTGCGCCTTCTTACATTTGCTACCATGTAATCGATGTTCAAGATGCAAGAACAGTCAATAGGATTTCAGTGATATGGCGACTTTCAATGTAATACTTACACGACAACTGGAAAAAATTGTTTGCGCTCGCTAGAAAAGACTGCATAGAAATTTAACTTCCTTGATTAAAAAATTGTAATACAAGTTGGAGAAGGCAGGTTGAACAATGAATCTTATTGACAAAATATAAAATTTCTACTGTTATGATTTGCCGTGACGATAACTTCCTCATTCCATGCTGCCAGTTTCTATGCAACATTAAGATTTGTATTAGTAATTATTCACTTCCTTGCTTAGTCCTTTATCGACTTATCTCTCAGCTGATATTTTATAGAAAAGATAATAAAAATCTACAGGTTTTTAAAGCTTTAAAAACTCTTTACTTCACCACAGGCAGCCTTCTCCGGAAATTACCATTAATTTAACGAATTGTCAAATGTCAATTGCCTATAATGTAAACGGCCAACCGCTACTGCCTTTACGCTATTCCCTTGGTCAAATATTACACGTTACGTGATTTAAAGCAAACATCCATCACGGTGCGCTGTTGTCTTAAACATACCGAAGAGTAAAATAAAATTACAATTAAAAACAATCCTTTTATTATTCCCCTATCACACCATACAAAAATATCCCAAACAATGAGCAAAAAAAATAACAACAAACAAGAAAATAACCACACACAAAGTATGATTGGTAGCAAACGGACCAGACAAGGCTTATTTGCAGTGCACGGCGCGGCGCTTGATGGTGAGCGAGATAAAAGCAAATTACACGATACATTGTTGCTGTGGCCAGCTGCAACGTAAGCAGCTATGCCACCAACAATTCAAGCTTTGGCTTATACAGCATCGTCGTCGTCGTCGTCATCGTCATCATCATTGTCATGGCAGGCACGCTTTGGCTGTTGGCATAATTTGTGGTAATGTTTTATTAGTCCACCGGGAAGCATTACACACCGCTTTTTTTTTGTAATGATTTATTTTAACGTGGTCAAATTGAACTGTGCGAAATAACTACAAAAAAAAAAAAACACAAGTCCAGAAAAAATACCAGCATTTTACGCTGAGAGACCCAAAAGCTGAAAACCGAGATACTGAAAGTAGATATATGGAAGGCGAAAAAGGATTCTTTGATTTTGCCAGAGAGGGGGCGAGGGATTCAAAAGAAGATTTATGGTTTTGTTGAGAAACAGGAAGGGGCAGCTAGAAGTTGGTTAGCCATGCTAAAATTTTTCAAAACTCAAGAGTGATATGAAAAATTAAAATTCAGGAAAATTGAAAATGAATTGCAATCACAAAAAAAACGTGTATCGCATGGTCATTCTAAACACGTACACGAGGCTTAGCAATGTTCCTACCGGAAAAAAGTTGATTATTTTGTTAAAAATTCAGGGAAACGCACAATAAATAAATTTGCGATTAGAATACAAACTGAAGGTGATAAGAGAATGGTGGGGATGGTGGTCTATAAAAGTGTAAAGTTAGTGCTGCAGGTGATAGCAGACACGAGAATGGAGACTAAATATACAGCGACGAACAGGGTATGTTGAAATAAATCAAGTTTGTCTTACAATTGTCTACTCTAATGTCATCAGAGAGTACTAAATCAATTTAAATTGGTAAGATAATTATCTTCTTATCATTATTCACTTGGGAATAATCAATATCTCTCTTTGGAAGCCCATAAGGAGTTCATAACGTCCGATAGTTCTCATGCTCCCCAAGCAATCCAAAATATTAACAAATGTGGGACCGGCCGTGGCATAGTGGTTAGAACACGCGACTACCATGCGGGACATCGCAGGTTCATACCTGGCTCCAGTCATCTTAAAAAAAAAAAAACAAAACAAAAATTGTTCTTTCATTGTCGGCTCCCCTCCAATGTTATTGACAGCAACTTCGCAGTATCAAGTGTCAAGTCAATCGGCGTGTCTAGTAAAAGCTTCTCAAACAGTGACGTTCGCATTCGTCGATAAACAAGTAGGTGCCGTTAGTTGTGAATCTAAAAATAGAAGGCGTGTTAATTCACAACAACGCGAGAAGCTGTCCCATACCTCATTCATGGGGTGCAAAGAGAAATTAAGTAAGTAATGGAAGGCTTAATATTGAGCAATCTCAATGGCATGTTACCAACGATGCATCTTAGGGAGTATGTAACAAAAGTTACTGAAGCTCACCACAAAGGCTCACCTAGTGACTTTGGTAGTCTCGAGAAAGTAGTATGGGGCGTGGTGGTTAAATAAAAACTGTTACAAAAACACAAATTAAACCAAAAGCTCTTCGCCGTTCTTCACTAATTTTGATTAAATTCAAATAAATAACATTGAAACTTGAACTTACTGTGTTTTACTATACCTCTGCAGCTTATATGAATTCGTGACCTCAGGAGAGAGACGAAGTTTACCGGTCCGAAGTTGTATGGCAGAACAACGTTTGCCGGGCCAGCTAGTAAATATATAAATATGTACATGATGATAGTTTTATGTTGAGTTATGAATGTATTCAGTTTTGAAGAGGGTGGAGACTTTTTTGCTTGTGTTAAAGTTGCAGAATTAAAAATTTTTGGAAGAGTGAATAATAATTATATCCCATATCCTATATCCTATATCCTATATCCTATATCCTATATCCTATATCCTATATCCTATATCCTATATCCTATATCCTATATCCTATATCCTATATCCTATATCCTATATCCTATATCCTATATCCTATATCCTATATCCTATATCCTATATCCTATATACTATATCCTATATCCTATATCCTATATCCTATATCCTATATCCTATATCCTATATCCTATATCCTATATCCTATATCCTATATCCTATATCCTATATCCTATATCCTATATCCTATATCCTATATCCTATATCCTATATCCTATATCCTATATCCTATATCCTATATCCTATATCCTATATCCTATATCCTATATCCTATATCCTATAACCTATATCCTATATCCTATATCCTATATCCTATATCCTGTATCCTATATCCTATATCCTGTATCCTATATCCTATATCCTTTATCCTATATCCTATATCCTATATCCTATATCCTATATCCTATATCCTATATCCTATATCCTATATCCTATATCCTATATCCTATATCCTATATCCTATATCCTATATCCTATATCCTATATCCTATATCCTATATCCTATATCCTATATCCTATATCCTATATCCTATATCCTATATCCTATATCCTATATCCTATATCCTATATCCTATATCCTATATCCTATATCCTATATCCTATATCCTATATCCTATATCCTATATCCTATATCCTATATCCTATATCCTATATCCTATATCCTATATCCTATATCCTATATCCTATATCCTATATCCTATATCCTATATCCTATATCCTATATCCTATATCCTATATCCTATATCCTATATCCTATATCCTATATCCTATATCCTATATCCTATATCCTATATCCTATATCCTATATCCTATATCCAATATCCTATATCCTATATCCTATATCCTATATACTATATCCTATATCCTATATCCTATATCCTATATCCTCTATCCTATATCCTATATCCTATATCCTATATCCTATATCCTATATCCTATATCCTATATCCTATATCCTATATCCTATATCCTGTATCCTATATCCTATATCCTATATCCTATATCCTATATCCTATATCCTATATCCTATATCCTATATCCTGTATCCTATATCCTATATCCTATATCCTATATCCTGTATCCTATATCCTATATCCTATATCCTATATCCTATATCCTATATCCTATATCCTATATCCTATATCCTATATCCTATATCCTATATCCTATATCCTATATCCTATATCCTATATCCTATATCCTATATCCTATATCCTATATCCTATATCCTATATCCTATATCCTATATCCTATATCCTATATCCTATATCCTATATCCTATATCCTATATCCTATATCCTATATCCTATATCCTATATCCTATATCCTATATCCTATATCCTATATCCTATATCCTATATCCTATATCCTATATCCTATATCCTATATCCTATATCCTATATCCTATATCCTATATCCTATATCCTATATCCTATATCCTATATCCTATATCCTATATCCTATATCCTATATCCTATATCCTATATCCTATATCCTATATCCTATATCCTATATCCTATATCCTATATCCTATATCCTATATCCTATATCCTATATCCTATATCCTATATCCTATATCCTGTATCCTATATCCTATATCCTGTATCCTATATCCTATATCCTTTATCCTATATCCTATATCCTATATCCTATATCCTATATCCTATATCATATATCCTATATCCTGTATCCTATATCCTATATCCTATATCCTATATCCTATATCCTATATCCTATATCCTATATCCTATATCCTATATCCTATATCCTATATCCTATATCCTATATCCTATATCCTATATCCTATATCCTATATCCTATATCCTATATCCTATATCCTATATCCTATATCCTATATCCTATATCCTATATCCTATATCCTATATCCTATATCCTATATCCTATATCCTATATCCTATATCCTATATCCTATATCCTATATCCTATATCCTATATCCTATATCCTATATCCTATATCCTATATCCTATATCCTATATCCTATATCCTATATCCTATATCCTAGATCCTAGATCCTATATCCTATATCCTATATCCTATATCCTATATCCTATATCCTATATCCTATATCCTATATCCTATATCCTATATCCTATATCCTATATCCTATATCCTATATCCTATATCCTATATCCTATATCCTATATCCTATATCCTATATCCTATATCCTATATCCTATATTCTATATCCTATATCCTATATCCTATATCCTATATCCTATATCCTATATTCTATATCCTATATCCTATATCCTATATCCTATATCCTATATCCTATATCCTATATCCTATATTCTATATCCTATATCCTATATCCTATATCCTATATCCTATATCCTATATCCTATATCCTATATCCTATATCCTATATCCTATATCCTATATCCTATATCCTATATCCTATATCCTATATCCTATATCCTATATCCTATATCCTATATCCTATATCCTATATCCTATATCCTATATCCTATATCCTATATCCTATATCCTATATCCTATATCCTATATCCTATATCCTATATCCTATATCCTATATCCTATATCCTATATCCTATATCCTATATCCTATATCCTATATCCTATATCCTATATCCTATATCCTATATCCTATATCCTATATCCTATATCCTATATCCTATATCCTATATCCTATATCCTATATCCTATATCCTATATCCTATATCCTATATCCTATATCCTATATCCTATATCCTATATCCTATATCCTATATCCTATATCCTATATCCTATATCCTATATCCTATATCTTATATCCTATATCCTATATCCTATATCATATATCCCTCCCCAACTCTTGATATGATCGAGTTCGCGTTGCAATATTTATTTAAATTGCCTTTAATGAACTTAAATATCATAAGTAAGAATAAGTTTTTTTAATGCCACACTATGTGAGATTAGCAAATGAATAGGGTGATAGAATATCCGTCAGTTCAGCTGACTGTTTTTTGTTACAGTTTCATCATCATATTTACTTAGCATTGAATCAGTATTTTAATATTTAGTTACACTTTATATAACAATGGCCTTCGTTTCCTATTGCCCCAGATTTACCGTGTCTATTAACATTATGCTATTGTCCTCACTTTCCACTTTATGACATCAACTGCATGATGATATTTCTTCACAATTGACTTTTAACATTATGCATTTCTACTTACTGCATGCACCAGTAATAAACAAAGTAAATATTAATTATAAGCTCCATCTGTTGCTAACAAGATTACCTTATTATCAATGTACCCAAGAGAAAACCTAATAACACTAACAAAGAGCTAAAAACTAGAAAATATTACTAGCCTTCTAAAGATTTACTCAGCCCTAAGATAACTTTCATCGAAGGGCAAATTTTAAGCTACTCAGGGTTTCGTCTTGGCATTGTTGTGTATGATGAGACTATAACGACGACGATATCAATTTGAATGAACAGCTATTGCCCAGTTGGTTATTTTGTTAGGATGCACAGTATAATTTCGCTTAAAATATGCTGCATCATTTTCTGCAGCTGTTGTCTTTGCCTTTGCTTTACAACCTTTTCATGTTATTCAATGAAATCCTACTAAGGTGGATAGCAGTAGTTGGTTTGTTGCATGTTGATCAAATTAAATTTAAACTAATCTAATAATATTATTTACCAAAAGACAAAGCTGATGAGCATGAACAACGTCATACCCATTCCCCTGGGGGGTGGAAACGCAACAACATCCATCCAGCTATTATTGTAACCGTGCTGGCTGCCATCCATCCAGCCACTCACTCGGCCAAGCATCCAAGCATTCAACCATCCATCCATCCATCCATCCATCTATCTATGTATCTTTTCACTCATTCATCTGCACTTTAACTCTCGTCGAGTTATTCTGTTTGTTCGTTTTTTATTCAGCCATTCATTTATTCATTCTTATTGTGCCGTTCAATCATTATCATTCGCAACATTTGCTAAAGTCCCTTAAGGTTTTTATGCAGAGTTGTGTTTGTGTGTCGGTGTGTATCTGCATTGACAACAGGGGTACAAAAGCCAACAACTATAGCTGTAGCAGCAGTGGCATCAGCATTATCAGAGTGGCAACATGGTCACAATTCTCTAAAGTATGATATAGAATTATGGATGATATGAAGGTTGACAGTGGTTGGCTTACATTTTTATAAAAGTTCGTATAATAATTAAGGGCACAAGAGCCAAATGTGAATTGTAGCAGTTCAAGAAAAGCTAAGGCAGGTAGGTCTGTATGTCAATATATACATAGGGTCAGGTTATATTTAATATGCCATAATTATAATGCAAAATTGGTAGGCGGAAGGGCGTGGTTGGATGTTTTAGCCACAGACTTAACCGCCACCATCTCATGATTATGAAATAGCTTTGGGGAAAACATTATCACTAATATTTATTTGCCCAAACATGTTCTACATTTGTTTTAAAACATCAAAATATTTTCACCCCCATTGAGTACTTTGCCTCTATCACTTAACTAACTCACCTCGTTGGACTGCGTTTAACGTTTTCATGTGATTTTAATAAGCTTTAATAAACAACATTAGCTGCAATAATGCCCGCAATAGCAATAGCAACAACAACAATAGCATCAGAAATCAAAACACAATAACATAATAAACATGAACGCGAGCATTTGTTTGTTCACTTTCCGCCATCGATGTTGCTGATGTTCCCTTTCAACTCCTACCCCCTCTCGTACTATCAGTGTGCTCCCTACTCTAATGACATCAACACTGGGGACTTTCTTGACTAGAGAGAGCCTTTTTTTCACTGTAATATGATTAACATTTGTCGTTGTCGTCGTCGTAGTTGATGCTGTTGGTGTCTTGTCAAAAGGAAATTTCATTGGTTACAGAATTTTGCTGCTGTTGCTTATGTCATTAACGTTGTTGTTGTTGTTGTTGTAGTTGTTGCTGCTGCTGTTGCTGCTATTGCTACTTACTTATGGTTGATTGGTTTTGTCATTGCTGTTGTTGTTGTTGTCATTATTATTGCTACTACTGCTGTTGCTCCTGTGGGGATGTTTTAAGCCTCTTGACACGTTTTCCATAAAACTTCAGCAGTCATGCTAATTAGTTTACGCAGCACATAATTTATTTTGGCATAAATATTTAGACAGGTAATTTCAAAAGCTACATTAGTATAATATAAATCTATTAAGGTCCAAGCAAAGGAAATACTGCGTGTAGGGGGGCAAGAGTGAGTGAATATAAAGCCTAGACCATGGTAAATCTAAGGGCATTAAAATGTAATGCAAATTTTTAATAAGAATCAACTTAAGCTTATTTTAAATGTAATTTGTATAAATTCTATTAAAGGGATTGGCATGATTTTTTCTATTTTTCTAATCAGAGCTAAAGACAGTGGATAAGAATGAAGAATAAAAAAAATTTGGGTGGTATTAGCTGGCGGGGGGATATTTAAAGCAAAGATGATGGTAAGGTTACATATTATGTTAGTACAATCACTGAAATTGCATTCGAAAAGATTGTGATTGTTAATTAACAAAAAACAGTTGAAAGGACATTGACTCCTTCATAATCAATGACATTTTTCTTTATAATTTTAACGGAATATTTAGAAAAATATCAAATTTTTTGTACTCCTTTATTAATTACAAAAATTGTCTATCTATATAAAAAAAAATAATTGTTGTGCGTTTGTAGGCATCACTTTCTTTTATAACGTTTATAAAAAGTCGAGTAAGCTTTTTAGAAAAATGCAATTTGGCCACGCCCACTTTTTGAATATATCTAAAATTTTTATAAAACGCTCTACAAAAACAGTATTACATAAAAATGTAATTTCTTTACAGATTTAACTCTACAAAGTTTCAATGTAGTGGGCGTTGCAAAACATTTTTTTAGATCTGTAGAGATAAAATTTGGTACACAGATAGAACCCGGCACTTCAGGTTCGAATTTACTGATGAAGTATTTTATTTATGAATGAATATGCAGACGAAATATTAATTTTCAAGCAGTGGGCGAAAGGAGCGTGGCCCTGTTTTAGCCCTAGAGAGATAAAACTCAATATGTAGATATTAATTGACACAACAATTATGAATTTTTGATCAATGGGAGATTGGTAAAATTTGATACGAGTATACAGATAGTACGCGGCATTACGGGTTCAGTTTTTCGAATTGGCGTGGCGAAAACTTTTTTTATCCGCAGAGAGATGAAATTTAGTACACATAAAGCACTTGACACAACAAATCTGAATATGTGGACGAAATTTTCATTTTCAGACGGATGCGTAACATAATAGTTATTGAGGAAACATTATCATACTCTACTTAGAGCCTAAGTTGAGTAAACGGCATGCTACTACCGATGCGTCTTAGGAAGTTGGTAACTAAAGTTACTAAAGCTCAACCCAGAGGCTCTTTTAGTGGTTTTGGCAGACCCAAGAAACTAGGATCGGGCGCGGAGGGCTAATAAGCCACTCTCCATAAACAATTCAATTATAAAGAAAACACGAAGAAAAGAAAAAACAAGAATCCCCCAAATGCTGAAGACCCCCGCAAACGGTATAAGGACCATGATTTAAGGATATGCACCTGGAATGTTGTGCGAAGAGATGAATATGCTCCAGCTCGAGAAGTCTTTGGCAATAAAATCGATGGGCCGTGCAGGAAAGGACCTAAACTTCAACCAAAACTTCGATTGATGGACTATGTGAAGATGCTGTTACCTAAACTTGGTGTGACGTTCTATCTATGGAGCGTGCGGCTACTGTTGGAAGAATTTCTGATTCCATTTCCAAATAAATACCACCTTTCATACGCTTATGATAGTGAAGTGAAGGTAGTGGGTAGGTATGTTCGGGAAAAATGCTAGAAGGGAAATACTTGTTACACAATTTACCCCTATAGGAGGCATTATGAGATCGGCAGGAGCTGATTTCATAAAAAAATTATGAAAATAAAAAAAAATTGTATAGGGACATCCTTAAAGATTGAAGATAGAGGGTGGATATGAGCTAAGAAACTGTTGGGGTTGCAAAGATATTGGAGCAGTGGGAGCAAATTTTACAAAAAACAGATTTTTGTATGAGTGTGGGGTTGGTATGTTATGGAAAAATATTGTTTGGAAAAGTGACTGGCGGTCGGTCATATATTTTAATCCCCTAGGGGCGACTCTGGGGCAGTTGCGAGGCTTGTTGTGCATTTTTCCCTCTCCCAACACCTTTAACCCACTCTAATATAAAAACCTACAACGCCACCTCATGTGCTTTACATACACAGTACAAAATTGTTCAGCTCATTGATTAGGGACTCAATTCTGAGAACTGCATGTGAAAGTATCCCCAAAAAGAAGTTCTGTATCATTCGCTTTGTCAAGTTACATGCCATAATAATTTAATATCGATTTAAAGTAAGTAAGTACAGTATAGGGGAATTTGTCACGTTTAGGATCTTTTGTTTGACATAACTTGAGAACCACTAATCCGATTTAGCTGAAAAAAATTAATAAAATTAAGAATTACAATTACTTTAATCTTGTATCAGTATCAGTTATCCGTGGCTTATGATAATCATACGCCACCGTATAACAATATAACAAAAGAGTCTAAAACGTGACAAATTCCCCTATACGATACTTACTAACTTTAAACCGAAATTAAATTACTATGGCATGTTACTTGATAAGACGAAACGAATGCAGAACTTCTTCTTTTTGGGGTACTTTTAGGTGCAGTTCTAAAAATTGAGTCCCAAAATCATGTCTGGTACTGTGATATGGAAGAACAAACTAAATATACCGTCGGTTCGAGCGTGCGCGTGGTATAAAGGGTATAAAGATAGTAAGTGTCGTTCTGGATTTCATGGGTATTGATTGTAGTGAAAAAGGGCGTGCATTTACCATGTCTACAGACATACTGATATGGTCCAACCACGATAGTTAAGATGGATATTATTCTTTCACATAAAACACTCGACAGGATTCCGCAGTAGTTGATGTACACACTTGGATCATCTTTCTTAATCACGTGACATAAGTCGTATAATTGATTGGCGTAGTTTCGACACTTGCACTGTCTTCGGAAATTAGTAGGATACTAAAATCTTCCATTCCGTTCCCACTGTTTAAAATCCTGTCCCAAGTGATAAAGATCCATTTTCCATAACCTTTACCTTTTGGTAAAATTTCTTCATCTCTATCTTTATCGTTTTGGCTTGATGGTGGACAACTTACTTCGTCATCGATGATTTGCGTGTTCACTTCAAATTTGACATATACTCTTAGTGCCCGACACCAAATTTCCACCTCTGTCCTTATAGGTCGAAATTACTGTTGCCTAAATTTTTAAATTCTATTACAAGTGTATTTTAAAGAAATAAAGCCTTAGTAACTACAATGTCATCACCCTAGTGTCCTTACTCTGTAAGGCAAGTGGGCCCCTGTGCAGATCTGTTGGAGATAATAATTACAATTCCTTTAATCTGTTTATATAACGTCTCCCTAAATAAGCAAAAGTTTCACTCTCCATTCATCAAATGATTTTGAACTGGGTTTATTTTATATTTTACAATAAAACTGTAGTACTCCGTGGCGTATGATTTACTTGGAATATTACTTATGATAATCATACGCCACCATATAACAGTATAACAAAAGAGCCTAACACGTGACAATTTTCCCTATACGATACTTACTTACTTCAAACCGATATTAAATTACTATGGCATGTAACTTGACAAAACGAATGATGCAGAACTTCTTCTTTTTTGGGATACTTTTACGTGCAGTTATCAAAATTGAGTCCCAAAATCATATGTTGTACTGTTTAAAATATAAGAAAAAGCTAAAGCCTTGAGTTTACATGTCAGCCGTAAACTTATGTAATGTACACCATAATTTTACGTAATAACCCATCACCTATTGTGCTAATAAAAATTACCGAACATTCCCCCAAATGAATGTGCCATATCATAAGTAAACGTAAGCTACTCATCTATGTTCACAAGGTCACCTACTTTTGAAATCATTTGTACAAAAACCTAATCACTTAACAGTTTTCCACATGGATAATGCACATCATTTATATAACTTTCTCTAATAAAACTGTAACAATTGGAAACAACGAAAAAAAAAGTAAATCATAGAAATATGTAATATTTCTCTCATTACAAAGGCATTGCTCTAAACCAGGTGTATGAATTTCCTACCCATTTCACTAAATTTAACATGTAGCTTTATGTAGGGAAAATAATTAAAATTGTTCAAACAATAAACAATTGTGTCATTACTTTGTAAAATGTAAATTACGATACACTCATACCCCCCCATACACATACATATTTCGTTATGGTCATATGTATATTAAGCCGGGTCGATCTATATGGAGAAAAAAAAATATATGAATGTTACCGATTTATATGAACAGTCTTATAAAAACAAATTCGGAGGTGCAAAATTTTTATTTTTGTGGGCGTGGCAAAAACGCCGGTTTTGACGTTTTGTCCATAACTTTGTTATTCGCTGTCCAATTCTTAAGTTTTATATATCGTTGAAGATGGATTAAAAAGAGCTTTGTTATTAATATAGTTACTTAAAACTATGACGTCTTATTCCAGTGGTTCTCAACATTGTATCCTTAAAAACCCCCCTAATCATAAAATTTTCTGATGCAGATTTGAAGCCCATTAGAAACTATAAAATAATTGCGAAATAAACGTTACATTTTCTTCATAAACAAAAAAGTTATATTGATTTAACATTTTAGTACATATGATAGTTCGAAGTAGATTTGTATAAAAAGTTTTATTTGCTCAACCAAAGATTTCCTCATGATCCGATATGGCATTAAGCGTCATCATACTTAATTTACATTGGTTGGTAAACAAATCTTTGGAAGTTCTTTAGTTAGATAGTATTCCGACTATTTGGTATTTTCGAATATTGATTTTTATTTGTTTGAACTTTATTTATTTTTCAATTGTACACGTTTTATAACAAACGAATGTAATAAAAATAAACAAATGTATATTTCGCATTATCACATGTACTGACTTTTTAAATCAATATAACTTTTTTGTTTATGAATAAAAGTTAACGGTTTTTTCTAAAATAGTTAATAGTTTTTCAAGGCCTTCAAATCTACATGAAAAAATTATATGCCTAGGGGGGTTTTTAAGAATACAATGATAAGAACCGCTGGAAGATGGCGTCGTAGTTAAAAGTCTTTAACACACTAACAATGCTGTGGCTAATACCTTTTCAACGATGCATAGATCTTGACAATCGGTATACAAATAACCATGTTATGGTAAAAACCCCGAATCCGGCGTTTTTGCCGCGACCACAGAAAAAATTTTTTCGCACCCCCGAAATTGTTTTTACTTAATTTTTCATATAAGGCGGTAACATTGACAACTTTTTTTTTCGACCCGGCTTAATGTATATATCTGCGTGCAGGTATCTGCTTTTGAGTGACTCATTGCAAAAATGTACTTAAATCATTGTATACATATTGTAGACATACACACAAAAACATTTTAAAAATACACATACTCATACATTTATGCATGATTACTTGTTTGTATGATGAGTCCATATCGTGAGCATAAAGCCTTTTTCTTTTTTGTGTGTTATTTTCATATTTGCGGTTGTTTTCGGTGCAACCAATGCAAATGCATTCAACCGACATTATAATCATCAGTATTATTATTACCACCATCTGCAACATCATCATCATCATCACAAGCATTGTTATTGGCAGTTGCAGCAACAGCGACAGCGAAAGCAACAACAGCGCATCATTTACACTCGTCCTCATCAGCAACAGCATCAATGTGCTCACCTCATCAGTACGACACTCTTTACTGATTCCCCATCATTCCTTACCCCCTCATTGATGGCAGTTGTGAACCTGTGCGCTTCTTTCCCCCCCTCCCTTGCCATCACATCAGTAATGCCACCAACACCAGCAACAAAAGTGACAATGATAATAACAACACTGCCAGCATCAACAGCATAACAACAACAACAAACAAGCAACACCATAATAATCAGTGGCATTGGTAGCAACTATCATAATTTCCTGTACTTTGGCCAACGGCTTTCGTGTGAGGCGGCGAGACTTGGTTGAATTTCATTTTTTCATTAGCCGCCTTTTTAAAATGAAATTAACGCATGATTTTCAAAATTTTTAATACCTAAACCACAAACGCCATACAAAGAGTCACAGCTCTATGGTATGCAATCTAAAATGTGAGGGGTAGAAAAGTAGAAACAATTTTTGGTATACGTGCAAATACACTGAGGAAAATAATTTGTTAAGTGAACAGCGGGGGTAGTCCGTGGCAATGTGGTTGGAATACAAGACGGTCATAAGAGTGATCTGGGTTCAATTACGGTCACAGCTATCTACATTAATTTGATAGACGGCCCTCTTAATGTTGTCGACGGCAGCTTCTGATTTGTCGTCTTCTCTAGTAAAAGCTTATCAATTAGTTGACGTTCGGATTAGTCGCTTGACTGCAGGTCCCGATGTGTGAGTCTTAAAATAGATGCGTGTTTAATATTTACATATAGAGATAAATAGGGATAATAAATAGTTTTTTTTTATTATTCTTTATATTTGGCAACAGCAACAGAAGTTTATAGTTGCCTGACGCAGAAGATAATTCCAAGCGCTTTGGTCACTTAAACTCCGTAGATAGTTTGTTACACCAAGTTTAGATAACGGCTCTTTCAACTGGTCCATCCAACGAAGTTTTGGTCGCAACCTCCTATGCCGCTCATCGAGTTTATTGCCGAAGTTTTTTTTCGAACTGAAGCAGAAAAGATTGTCACGCTTGAGTCATTACGTAGAATTCTGCGCTGTAGAACAAGACAGGTAGAATCAGTGTCTGGTAGAGTTGGATATTTGTTCGTCGAGAGAGGGTTTAGTCGGTCAATATCTTGTTTAGCGCATAGTAGCAGCGGTTTTCGATCAATACTCATATCTTGCTTTTCAGGCTGACATTACTATTTTTGTTTACGGTGGAGCCAAAGTTGACAAAATCATCTACTACTTCAAAGATATAATTGTCAACGTTCACGCTGCGTCCCAAATGAGTAGACTCTTTTTTAGTTAAAACAAATAACATTATTCTGCTCTAATTTATCACCACACCCATTCTTGTCGTTTGCTTCTCAATGTTTGAAAAAACCGCAGTAATATACCGCAGTCCTCGGGCGATGAAATCTATAACGGTATACGTGAGCCTCTTTTGACTTTTATTAAAGATATTGCCAGTCGTGTTTACTGCAGGTTCCCGCATGATCATCTCCATATGATGTTAAAAAAATTACGTGAAAGTCTATCGCCTTGTCTTATCTTCTTCTTCTTCTTCTTCTTCTTTAATGGCAGCAACAACAGAAATTTATCCATCAGTAGTCGCATGTAGAAATGTATTACAAGCGCTTCGGTCTTTTGTGTTTCGTAGATAGTTCGTCACACCAAGCTTAGTTAACAGCTTTCTCACCTGGTCCATCCACCGGATTTTTGGTCGCCCCCTCCTGCGCTGCCTAACGAGTTTATTGACGAAGACTTTTCGAGCTGTAGCATTTTCATCCATGCGATCAACGTGTCCAAACTAGCGCATTCGGTCTATTTGAACACGCTCAACTATGTCGAAGTCGTTATGCAGCTAATTGTTCAATCGACTACGGCACTTACTGTTAACAGTAGTGGGTCCAAATATTGTGCTAAGTATTTATCTCTCGAAGACTCTCAGAACAGATTTATCTGCTTGTGACATTACGCAGGATCCTGCGCAGAAGAGGAAGCAAGGTAGGATCAGTGTCAGGTAAAGTTGGATCTTTTTTTGTTCGATAGAGGGCTTAGTCATTCAATCTCTTGCTTAGCGCATAGTAGTAGCGGTTTGCGACCAATACTCATATCTTGCTTTTCAGGCAGACATTATAATTTTTGCTCTTTTTTTGTATTGTTGGTATATATGTATAAATAATGAATGTGTTATCGTCGTTCGGTTCAAGATCTATTTCTATTATTGCTAATAGACGTGTCGCACCGGTGTGTTTGGGCTTCTTCATGGTTTCTTGAAGTTTTTAAAACTTTAGGTTGTGATAATGTGTGGAAAAGCCACAGCAAAGGGTGCTGATGATGATAGTTTTACAACTATCGGAATAGCTATCAACATAATCCATTTCGCACATCTTTTGTAAAACAAACTCTATTATCAATAATATAAATAGATCTTGAACCGAACGATGAAAACACATTCATTATTGTTATTTTTGTTTACTGTGTTGCCAAAGTAGACAAAGTCATCTACTACTTCAAAGTTATAATAGTCATCGTTCACGCAGCGTCCCAAATGAGCAGACTCTTTTTTAGTTCAAACAAATAACTTGATTCTGTCCTCATTCATAATCACAACCACTTTTACCGTATGCTTCACAATGTTTGAAAAAGCCGCAGAAATATCCCGCGGTACTCGGTCGATGAAATCTATATCATCGGCATACGCAAGCATCTTGTGACTTTTATTAATAATGGTGCCAGTCGTGTTTACTGCAGGCTCCCGCATGATCATCTTCATATGATGTTAAAAAGATTACATGACAGTCTATCGCCTTGTCATATCTACTGGTTAGAAAATAGCTCTGTAAAATTTTTGCCTATTTTCAGTGAAGATTTCGTGTCGGTCAGTGTCATCCCGCAAAGTCGTATTAGTTTCGCTGTGATATCGTGATATCTAGTAGTTTCTATGATATCGGAATGTCGAATGCAGCTTTGTAATCGATAACAAGATGGACAGAGTCGATGTAAATTTCTTTGCTATTCTCCAGGATTTGTCGTAGTATAAATATCTGGTCGGTCGTGGGATTGACCAGCTCTAAAACCACTCCTAGATTCAGATTTTTTAAGATGGGACATAGAACTCTCAGCTTCCAATGACCAGACATGCATTCCTTAGTTACGTCTTGTTTATGAAGTAATGAATGCACGTTACTACCTCATTGCCGTTGGCCTCACAAATCTCTACCGCCAGTCTATCGGCGCCTGTTTTATTGTTTTTATGTCGTGATTTCATCACTTATTCAGCCTTCAAAAATAAGTACTGTACGAAAGTGTTCTCGCCATATTTGCAGCACATCCTGCGTGCCTGTGAGCAGATTTTAATATCTGTATTTTCTGATGCTTCCGAGAAAGCATACGCGGCTACAATGTATATCCGAATTGAAAACACTACTGGTGATATCACGACTCACTTGCTTGCGTCAAAAACAAAAGTAGCGCCAATCAAGGTTGAAACCTTGCCCCGTTTAGAGCTCTGCGGTGCAACTCTATTGGCAAAAATGGTCGAGACTCTTCGGAAAGAATTGAGACTCGAGACCATTCCTACTTTTTACAGGACAGACTCAACTATTGTCTTGTCATGGCTTCAAAAGCCCCCGTGCCATTGGCCCACTTTTGTCGCAAACAGAATTTCCTTAATACAGGAAAGAGTTGGTGTTTATATTTGGCATCATGTAATCTCCCATGACAACCCGGCGGACATCGTCAATTTGTGGTGACATGGCCCCTCGTGGTTAAGCCACCCACGCCAGGAATGGCCCCAGCCAGCCTTCAAAATAATAGATAATCTGGAAACTCGAAAAATTCGAGCCCATACATGCAAATTATCGCCTTACGAAGACGTATTGCAACGTTTTTCGGACTTGCCTAGAGCTATGAGAGTACTCTGTTATGTATTTCGGTTTTTTAATCGAGTACACCCGAAACATAAAACCTCGCAATCATTTTCCTCGCATGACATAGAACAAGGTGAAATAAATTTCATCAAAGATCGCCCCGTAATTCTGTATCAGCGGAGTCATTTCTTGGAATACAACGCTTTAGAGAACAAGACTCGTATTTCCCTAAAGAGCCCCCTATTAGTTTTCAACCCTTTCATCGGCTCGAATGGGTTTATGAGAATGAATGGTCGTCTTGCGCGATCTCCTACTCTCACCTATGACGAAAGGTTCCCAAAAATCCTTCCCTACAATGGACGGTTCACTAAATTGTACTTAAAACACATCCATATGTGCTCAGTACATAGTGAGGTGTCTTTAATGCTAAGGCTAGTGAGACAAGAGTTTTGAGTACCCAACCATCCATAACTGTCGTGCGTGCGTCCTGTACAAGAAGAGAGCCGTGGAGCAGATTATGTCCGCTCTCCCCACAGAAAGATCTTCACTTTCTCGTTCTTTTAAATCTGTTATACGCAGAAATTAAATCTGTTATACGCAGAGGTTGTCGTATAACGAAAGGTTATGTTCTCATGTTTGTTTGCTTCGCGACGAAAGCAATGCACCTTGAAGCTACTAACGATCTTTCAACTGACTGTTTCATCGCAGCCATCTCTCGGTTCTTTTCTCGAAGAGGTTGCCCCGCCAAAATGTATTCCGATAACGGAACAGCCTTTGTGGGAGCTTCCAATGTTCTTGGCAAAGACCAAGCCCGATTTATGCTTGAAGTGAAATGCCAAGTCCTTTCGAAGGATGCTTTTCAACTCATTCAATGGCATTTTAATCGTCATGGAGCTCCAGACATGGGCGGTCTGTGGGAAGCCTGAGTCCAAAGTTTTAAGACCCACCTCAAAAAGGTCTCTAACTCTCAGAGGTTTACCTTTGAGGAGTTCACAATAATGTTTCCCAGAATTGAAGCGTGTCTCAATTCTAGGCCCCTTAGTCCCATGTCGGACAATCCTAACGATTTGGCCCCGTTGACTTCCGGACACTTCCTCATAGGCTCAGCTTTGCTTTCTCCGCCTGAACCCGATATGGCTTTAGAGTCTCTAAGTTATGCGAATAGATGGCAAAAGCTTAAAGTCCTCCATCAATCTTTTGCCCGACGATAGAAAGAAGAATATTTGGTGGAACTCCATAAACGTAATAAATGGAAGTATCCCCAAAAGGACTTTGAAGTTGAAGACATGGTGGTCATTCGAAATGACGGTCTTCCCCTTGACGAATGTAAAATAGGCAGAATCGAGAAAGTCTATTTAGGCTCCGATAAGAGAGTGCGAGTAGCCGATGTACGAACTGCCAATGGCGTTCTTACAAGGCCAGTAGTGAAACTCGTACTACTTCCTAAACCCGAACAGAACTAATAGTTATTTTTTTGTTATAGTGTTGTGCTCGTCCTTTTTTCTCTCCCTTTCTATGTAGAATCTTGCCTACCCCTCCACGCCGGTTAACAAACGATCGTCCCGCTCCAGAAGAAGACCAGGCCAGCACCAGAGAACATTCTAGGACTCATAGCTGCAAACTGTGTTCACAGCCCCATCCCCTGCAATGGTGTCCTCGGTTCCGTATGATAAGCGTCTAAAAATTGTGATGCAGCACAAGTACTGCATTAACTGTTTGGCGCAATCGCATTTGATTCAGAACTGCAACAGCCAAGAGCGATGCCAGGAATGCTTAGCCGAGCACCACACGATGTTGCATCCTGATAACCGCGCCAAGGCCAACAGCAAACGCGGCAGGAAGAACCACCCAAACCGTAGCAACAACAAAAACCCAAAGCGTGGCAACAACAACAACAACAGTCGTATTAGCGACACTAAAAAGCGCAATCGTCGTCATCGGCATAATCACAACCACGGCCCCAAACAAGCGCTGTCATCGACAGTGCCTCAATCTGCTGCCCATTATAAGTGCTCCTGCCAAGGGCACCAAAACGTGGACGCTGCCAGCGAATGAATCTTCCGATTGTTGAACCAAGACCATATTCCCTTCCTCTTTAACACTACTATCTCCCTGAACTAATTTAATACCATGATTATGATAGCGGTCATATATTTCCTTCAGGCGATCATCGACTGTATCTTTAGTGCCCGTGACTTCGTCTTCCTTTGGTGTGCTTACACAAATCAGCGTGATGTTCAAATACTTCGAATTGATGCGGTTACTGGCTTTTCAGTGTAACCTACAGAGTTTAACAGTGAGACCAGTTATATAAGCCTCTTGACAAAATTGCATTATTATTTGAGCACTAACACTTGTCAGAGAAGCAGAAAAGCAGTCATATTTTTCCCCCGCTCATATGATACATATTTAGTGTTCTCGTATTTGTCTTCAGTCATAAAATATTCCGTCTTAATGGGGATAGTGGCTATTCGGACACTTAGAGAGTTTAACTGCGAGACCAGGTATCCTTTGTTAAGAATCAATCCACATTCTGCATGGAAAATGTAAGTGATGTTAATGTTCTTTCCTGGTGTGCATATCTCTCTTCTGCTTATTTCTTGCGTCTGTTTTTCTCAGTGTGGTCGGCTAAGAGACCTGCATCCGTTGACTCTTAGAGGTCTTTCGTCAGTCCTGCTAAATGTTGTCGGTTCGAATTTTACTAATACAAACAGCTTCTGTTCTCATAGTGAGCGGCTAATGGTCTGCGTCTGTCTCCAGTGGAGTGGCAGTTTTTCGCGGATAAAATTCGATCCTAATTCTCGTGCAAAGTGTAAGAGTCACACTGCCATCTAGAGTGGTGCGGTAGTAACTTGAGATGTTATCAACATAGTGTCGAATGCCAGTGAGGCCTGAAATAAGTACGAATAAAGAATTAATCTTTCACATGTTTCCTAGTGACTGTTCCTTCCCAGTTGGGGTGGAAGGGCTTCATAATCTCCGAAGACCCGACTACCACAGCGTCGGCTTCAGGCTGGAGTATGTTGTTTGCTGCTGAGACCTAGTCTAGTGGAGTGGTGGCGCCAGGTCGATCAGCTACTAGTGTGCGAAAAACCAAACCGACACAGCCAAAAGGTAGTCATAGTCCAAGCCACATAGTGGTTCTTCCAAAACAAGGTACCTCAGAGGTTCCCAAGGTCCTGATGGGATGTAGTCCTGTCATCATATTTTCAATTATATTATCAAATTTGCATGCATTTTACTATACATACCCAGGTATGTATGTTGTTGACGTTAGGGTGCAACTTAGTAAGTCGGCTTTATCTTCCAAACGGTTGATCCAATCCTAACATAACTAGGAACTATTACGTAAAAGAGTTTTGAATAGGAAATTATGAAACTTCAAGTCGATCCTATTATCCATTTCAAAGCGTAAAAAGCTGGCGCATATAAAATTCATAGAATTCCGGAAGATAGATTCAAATATAACTTCAACGTCAGCAAGCCACCACCAACCGACTACCCCTTAAAATTGTTACAGTGTATTTTTCTTTATGGTATTTTGACACATACTTAGCAGATATAGATAGATACGTGCCTAACTATAGGCGTACACTAGCACACATGCAAATGTATTTAAAACTATTTATCTGTTTCAATTCTCTATGACAGTAAAGTACGGTTGATTCTCTAGTTCACCCATAGTATAGTTAGCTGCGGTTTTGCGTATATATATATTTAAAGTATATGTGTAATTTTTTTCTGTGGTCAAGTTGCACGTTCAATTGCAGAGTTCCCACAATCAAGGACCCACCAGGCATACATCTGCATAAACACACACACACATGCACGCAAACAAAACAGACGTTTCTACTAGTTGTCATACGCATACATCCTATCCCCCAAACACACACACCCATAAACAAATTGCAATGTAAGCAAACATTCCACCATACTCACTCACACGGTTGTACCAAAGAATGCCATAGTATTGTACAAAATGATGAGATTTTAATTTGATGTTTTTTTTTATTTTGCTCGTCCCCAGCCCAACCACTGCTCACACTGATACTAAAACTAATTGTGTGTGTGGATTTCTGTGTGTGAGTGCACATATGAGAATATTTTGTATAAGGATATGGGTATCAATGGGTGAACGTATGTTGAGGGTGTGTGTGTGTGAGCTTTGGTTTTCATAGAGGATCATGTAAAATGCATTCATACATTTGTGGGACCCTACAAATTTTGGTTTGGTTGAATGGTCAGATAGTTTGCAAATTCTATGTATGTTTTTTTTGCACACAGAGGGCGTACGCCGGTGCGGCAGGGTAAAGTTCGTGTTGCCCCTGTAGTGGCGGATATTATTCAATATCGCGGACAGGGCAGCCTCTGTAGGTGGGTAGGTGGTGGTAATTTCAAAGGTGATTTAGGATTATTTTTGATTTTCAATGTAGGCCCGTTTGTAGGCGAGGCACAAAATACTACAATAGCTGCACTATATGAATAGCCTTTGTGGTTAAACGAGCGGATATATTGGCTGCCGGAACTACTATGTATGTGTATACAATGGGTGACAAAATTGTGTCGAGTTTCGTGCGACTGATGTTGATTTGGTTCTAAGAAAAACATTTAATTTTATAATTGTAATACAAGGCGGTTGACCTGCAGTAGTATTTTGTTGTGCAGTGAATATCACATGTTGTGTGTTAATAACACAGTACAACATTTTTCAGCTCATTGATTTGGGACTCAATTCTGAGAGCTACACATGAAAGTAGTCCCAAAACGAAGAAGTTCTACATCATTCGTTTTGTCAAGTTACATGCCATAATAATTTAATATCGCTTTGAAGTTAGTAAGTATCGTTTAAGGGAATTTGTCACGTTTTAGGCTCTATTGTTTGACATAACTAGAGAAAAACTAGTCAGATTAAGCTGAAACAAATTTAGAAAAATTAAGAATTACAATTCCTTTAATCATTTATATAACGTTTCCCTACATAAGCAACAGTTTCACTTTCCATTCATCAAACGATTTTGAACTGTGTTTATTTTGTAGCAGTTACAATAAAACTGTTGCACTCCGTGGCGTATGATTTACGTGGAATATTACTTATAATAATCATACGCCACCATATAAAAAATATAACAAAAGAGCCTAAAACGAGACAAATTCCCCTATACGATACTTACTAACTTTAAATCAATATTAAATTATAATCACATGTAACTTGACAAAACGAATGATGCAGAACTTCGTCTTTTTAGGGCAACTTTCACTTGAAGTTCTCAGAATAGAGTCCCAAATCAATGAGCTGATCGTTCTGTAAACTTTTCCTATGATATTATACATTACTAAGTTTATTTACCCTCTTTTGCCGTCCACTGTAAATTAAAGAATATACATACATATGTCCGTGCACAATTTTTACACACACATACAATACAACGCATTCGCTCATGTATCGTTATTGCTGGTGCTTCCTACTACCATACTTGATTAAATGGCAAATAAATTGTGTTAAATATTCATTCATTGAATAAAGTGAATTTCATATGCCTGCTGCATGAAACTATAACAAGGAGAAAAAAACTCTAGTGTGAAAATGATAATATATTCAATTAGTAGAAAATCTGTATAATTTGCAGCAAAGCGATGGGAATTTACGTTTTGTTTTTTTGTTTTGTTTACGGAAACACATTATCTCACTACGGACAATGGGGTGCGTAATATTTCGATTAATAGATATACTAAATATAATTCGTTGAATAATTAACTTAATTGGAAGCATCGGTTTAGTTCAGTTGGGGGATGGTGGATTTTGTTATTTGCATTATGTGATCGTTACTTACTGGGAAATATCGAGTAAATCTCTGCGAAGGTCACCAAGAAAATCACGATAGCGGATTTATCGGCCAATGTCAGATGACATCCGTTCAAGGTGAAAAGGTGCAGTGTTAAGTAAGTAGGTAACAAAACTTCCTGAAGCGCAATATAATGGCTCTCTTAGTGATGTCGGCAGCCTCGAAAAACTAGGATAGGGTATGTTGGCCTAATAAGAAACTTTCCCTTAATAAACAAATTTGTATGCCTACACATAGGAAGAAAAGACAAGACACCCTTAAATATTTTTCCGTCACACTTGTTATTGTAGAAGCCCCGACGGAAGACAAAGACGAGGACATTAAGGATGCATTTTATGAACGCCAGGAGGAAATAATGATCCGCTCATGGTATACAAATTGTTATGGGAGATTTTGGATTTGGAAAGATGGTCTTGGTTCCGCAAACGGAAAATGCAGTCAACATTTAAACACTTCCTACAAGGGATTCAGACTGGTAAGCTTGTCTTGAGTGGAACCGGATTCCCGCATTAAGATATCCACAAGGTAACATGGATAACCCTTGATCAAAAGACAAGAAACCGGATATGTCACGTAAGAGTCATGTCTTAAGCGTTATGGATTAGAGATGCGATGGTATTGAAACGGCTAACCCCCTAATTTGGTAAGGTCAAGGAAAAATTCGTGAGCCAAAAAAAGGGGGTGGGAAGGGGATTTGAGAACATTGTACTCCTAAAAACGAAAATGTGTAACGGATATATTATTTTGTAGAGAAATTTTTTCGTTAGGTAGTCTATAGATGCTGAGCATGTTAGAAAAACTGTTGGGAGATAGAAATAAAAGTGGGCGGTTTTACATTTCACCCCTCTAGGAAGTACCATGGGAGCGACAGAAGCTGATTTCATAAAATTTATAAAAAAAAAACTAGTAAGGTTATTATCTTCGGCTACGGCGAAGCTTCGATTCCCTTCACTATTTGTAAAAATTGTGATAACATATACTTTTAGACCGCGAGCCAGGGACAAATTTCGTCAATCATTTTCTCCCGGACGAAAACTCGTTAAATGCTTATTGAAGTTGTATAATGAAAATTAGAGGCAGTCAGCTGGCCCTTCCTTGGTGGGTTGAACAGTGGAACATCGTCAAACATGTAAAAAAAAATCCTGTCATTTTCTCCCGGCTGAAACTTTGTCAGATGATAGTTTAAACATTATTTTTAAATAAAAATAAAAGTCAGCTGGTCTACGTTCGTGGAATAATCGTCAGCTGGTGAGCTAAAGGGTCTACAGTAGAACAATGAAAATGTTGGAAAAATCACGGTGAAAATTTCACAACTGTTAAGATATTGTTCTGATAATTTTGAAATGTTCTAGACATTTGTAGGGGAGGAGTCAGGGAGAGAGTGTGCCTGGGAGATGGGAGTAGTATTTGTCCGATATTGTTCATCTCAAAAATTAACCTCTGCTTAGAGGATGGAAGCATACATACCAAATTTCAGCTCGATATTTTTTTTTAGACAACGGCTGTAATCGCGGGTACAGATAGAGGGACACCCCAAAAAGGTAGTTCGTATGAGACGTGGGTTTAGTTTTTTTCCACTCTTGCACACCTTAGAATTTAACCTCCACTTAGAGGATATAAGTTTGCATACCAAACTTCAACTCAATACTTCTTAAACTGTGGCTGTAATTGCAGGGAGAGAACCCCAAAAAGGGGCAATTTGTATGGGAGGTGAGAGTAGGTTTCGACAGATCTTGTTCATCTTAGAACTCAATCTCCACTTGAAGGACAGAAGATTGCATATAAAGTTTCAGCTCGATGGCGGTTAAACTACGGCTGTAATCTCGGGTAAAGATAGAGGGACACCCCAAAAAGGTGATTTCGAGTGGGACATGGGTGTAGTTTCGGTTCTATCTTGCACATTTTGGAATTGAACCTCCACTTGAATACCAAATTTCAGCTTGATATTTCTAAAACTGTGGCGATAATTGCAAGAAGAGACCCCCAAAAGTATGGGAGTAGGTTTCGACCGATCTTGTTCATCTTAGAACTCAATCTCCACTTAGAGAACTGAAGCTTTCATGCAAAGTTTTCATGGCTGTTAAACTACGGCTGTAATCAAGGGTAAAGATAGAAGGACACCCCAAAAAGAAGGGGTTTGTATAGGACATGGGTGTAGTTTCAGTCCGATCTTGCACATTTTAGAATTTAAGCTCCACTTAAATAGAATCATGCATACCAAATTTCAGCTCGATATCTCTTAAACTACGACTGTAATCGGGGGGAAAAGTTATATTGACACCCAAAAAAGGGTAGTTTTGGTGTATTTTTTGTCCGATCTAGCACGTTTTAGAATTTAACCTACGCTTAGAGGATAGAAGCTTACATACCAAATTTTAGCTTGATACTTCTTGAACTGTAGCTGTAATTACAGGGGGAGACCCCGAAAAAGGGACATTTTATATGGGAGTAGGTTTCGACTGATCTTGTTCATCTTAGAACTTAATCTCCACTTAGAGGACAAAAGCTTGCATACAAAGTGTCAGCACGTTGGCTTCTAAGCTGCGACTTTAATCGCAGAGACAGACCCCCAAAAAGGGACAATTTGTACGGGAGTTGGAAGTAGTTTTTGACCGATCTTTCTCGTCCTAGAAATAAGCCTCCAGTAGGAGGACGGAAGCTTGCACACCAAATTTCAACTCGAAAGCTACTTAATTACAGCTGTGATCGTGGGGACAGACTCAAATAAGGGGATGTTTGTATGGGGAGTGGGAGTAGTTTTTGACCGATCGAGCTCATTTTAGAACTCAACCTCCGCTCAGAGGATATATAGCTCGATAACTCTTAAACTATGGCTGTAAGACAAACGGACATCTCTAAATCGACTCAGAATTTATATATAACTTCATATTATCATACTTACCACGCCTTCTTATAGGCATTACAAATGGAAGAACAAAACTAAAATACACTTCACTCCGTTCGAGCGCGTGGTGAAGGCTATATTAACAAGTGAGAAAGTTTCAGTCGAGTAAACCGACTGCTTAACAAAATACAGAATTTGGGTACGATCGCGTTAGGTATAATGATATTATTACTCGATTTCTAATGTAGACGGAATGGTATATTTGTATGGGAGGTACCAGTAGGGGAGTGGTTAGACTTCCAGCTTTTTCTCCAAAACTGTATCCTGATTTAGCTCTACTTAATACAGAATTTGGGCAAGATCGCGTTGGCTGTATTAATAATATTAATTGGTTTCTAAATTGGGTGGTAACAGATGGGTATGGGAGTTACCAGATGGGGCGTGGCTAGGGTTTCAGTTTTTTCTCCAAAACTTTATCCTCTATAGTTTACTAAATGCAGAATTAGGGCTCGATCTCATTGGCTGTATTGATATTATTACTCGATTTCTAAAGTGGGCGGTAACAGATGGGTATGGGAGTCACCAGAAGGGACGTAACTAGACAACCAGTTTTTTACCTTTACTAAATACATAATAAGGGCATGATTGCGTTGGGCGTAATATTTTTATTACTCGATTTCATTCTTATGAATATTTGTATGGGAGGTACCAGATGGGGCGTGGCCATATAGCCCTTTTGCAACACCGTAAGTAGTTTTGGGAAAATATTAACTAGTGCAAAGTTTCAAAACATAAGTCTTTAGAAAGTTATCGTGCGTAACAGCCGGACAGAAAGACAGACATGGCTCAAACGACGATCGAATTTGGTTCAAAGAAACTTAGGGTCTAAAGTGACATCTTCTATGTGTTACACTTTTGTGTCGTATCAAATGATATATGCCCGCCTACCCGTAAGATGAGAGTATAAAAAGCATCGCTGGAGTACACATAAAAGCAGTGATATCGAAAAAAATACATAAATAGAAGTGAAGCCCGAAAATTCTACCAAAAGGTATTATATATAGGTTTTGGAACAGGGATCCCCACTTATAAATACATATATGGCAATCTGGCCACGAACATGCCGATGTGGTGCAAACTGTTATACTCCGTGGCGTATGATTTACTTGGAATATTACTTATGATAATCATACGCCACCATATAACAATATAACAAAAGAGCCTAAAACGTGACAAATTCCCCTATACGATACGTACTAACTTCAAATCGATATTAAATTATTATGGCATGTAACTTGACAATAAAACGATGCAGAACTTCTTCTGTTGGGGCTACTTTCACGTGCAGTTCTCAGAATTGAGTCCCAAATCAATGAGCTGAAAAATGTTGTTGAAATTAAACTGGTATATATAAACTCGGTATAATTGAGCAATTCTTTGTAATTCGAATTTCGAATATATTGTGCGAAATTTCGTATCGATTGTTTGGCATTAGAGTGTGCCGCAAAGAGGTCAAAGTTCGATTTTGTGTTCAAATCTGTTTATTGCCGCTAAATATTTTTGTGTTGTAGACAGACGAACAAGTTCGTTGTCGTGAAATAGGTGAAGTGAAGACCTATTAGAGTATATGATTAGACTTACCAATCTCTTATAGATATCGAGATATTTAATGTAATGTAGCATTGGATGGCTGGTTTTGGTGTCATAAGAAAGTAAACACAGTGTGTATTCGGAAGAAAAAAGAGCTTAAAATCTAGATTGATTAGTTTTTGCCAATGCCAAAAAACGGGTTCAACTGCCTGATATTTCGGGAACGGCTATACTTTTTTTTGTAGATTTTGACTTCATATTTGCAAAAATACCCCCACTTTTGCATCAAATATCTCGACATCTATAAGAGTTATGATGAGCCCAAGCATATACTTTTACAGGTCTTCACTATTTAAGGGCGTATTACTGGTTCATATGTCTTACATACAATATTAAAATATTAGGCGGCGATAAACTGATTTGAAAACCAAATCGAACTTTGACCTCTATCCGGCACAATAATGCCAAACAATCGATGAGAAATTTCGCGCAAAATATTCGTAATTGTGTAACTTACAAACGTGATGTGGAGCTCCATGTTTAACTCCGGTACTACTACCTTTTTTTTAACAAAATTCCCAAAAATACCATATAAGGAACACCCTAATATACATATTTTATAAATATGTGAACAATGTAATTATTTTCTGTTTCAATTTGTTTTGGCCCCCTCCGAAATTAAATCCTGGCTACGGCCCTGCCACCTAGCATAGTCGACTATCAGACAATGTCCTATCATATCCGACTTTAACAAAGATAGTCTTCTCCAATCTAGGACGTGGAGATATTTTCATCTTTTTAGATTGTATCTTGCCCAACGTGTCTATATATATCGAGATCAGTAAATTTCTTTTTGAATTGCCTAACTGACACTTGCCTGCGCCAAAGCATGCATGAGAAAAGTGTCGCACCAATGCTATCGTATCCTTCGCGAATTCATAGCGTCATGCTAGCTTCCTAGCTTCCGAGTTCATCGACTTTGTAGTTCACTGGTATTTTCAGCACCCAGACAACCAGGCGTCATTTATTTAAGGCAGTCCAATAGCAAGACAATTTCTAAATGCTTCCACTTATTTCTTATCCCCACAGCTTCTGCAGAAGTTATTGCATTCGTTGCCTAGTCTCCTAGCATATTCGCTTATCAGAACCGACACTGACGAAGACAGTCTTTTCGTATTTAGTAAGAGAAGTTTTTGATATTGATATTTAATATTTTTAAATGATATCCCGATTAAAATTGTCTTGCCACCTGTCCACCTCTCTTAGGATTGTCTTACCACTGCTATTATTTCGGACTAAAAGACAGTGCCAGTATGAGGTAATATACGTGCTTTGTCTAAGTTTAGATCCCTACAGTGAATTCTGAAATTATTTTTTCCATCTAGCTTCGAACTGACTGTAGAGAAGTGGAAATAGTTTATATAACCTGGTGTTCTGGTATCCATGCCTATCTAGCAGGTATGTTTTTGGTAAAGTTCCACTCGAAAGCGTATTCTGTCTATGTGTAGTCCACCGGATCGGTTACCATAGCGCAACTTCGTGTTATCCTCATGTGTCCAACTTCTTTGAACCTTCACATTGTTAGACAATTCAAACGTAATGTCAATCTAGCTGCACTTTTCCTAGGCACAATATCAATCGGCAGCAGATGGAGTAAGACTTACACAGATTCGGTCGCTGTAGTCCTCAATTAAGTCAATATGTATTGGAGTACTTTCATCGGTTTAGTTTGATTATTTTCTTTATAAAAAATTATTATAAAACCCTCGCAATTTAAAGCGTAAAATTTATATGTAAAATCACATTATAACGTCAGGAAATTATATGCAAGCATTTTCCATAACACAGCGCAGCATCATCAACATTAGGCCACAAAGTATCTTACATTTTGTAATTTTTTTTTTACACAACAAACAACGTCAGCTATTCGATGAAACACAAAGCACTAACTATTCAAAATTCCTATGTTCTGTTACACATGCTTGTACGTAAATTATTTCTCTCTTACCCTCGCTCTCTCTGTCGCATAAGCGCTCTACAACTGTGACTGGAACAAAGATGTAAGGATGATCAATTGTTCATTATCGTCACAGCAATCATTTATTCGTTTGTTTGGCGATTTTGCCAGGCATGGATGTTTGTGAAACGAAAGGAAACGGAATTAAGTAACATTGCTTAAATCCTGTTTGGTCCACGCACACACACACACACGTACCAACATCTACAGATTAATGCCTGTGTGTGTTGATTTCAGTGTAAGTTTCTGTCTGCTGTACTCGTCGTGTACGCTTTGTTTCGGCTTCCAAACAACATCAAATTTCCACAGTTATTGGCACAAAACAAATCATAGTGTTCATTGATTCCGACCACATAATCATGTTTATGTGTGATTGCCGGACTTGAAGCTGGAACTTGAATATCCTCATGTAACCGTATGTGTAAGTGCGTCAGTGTGTGTGGCTGTGCATGTTCCAGCTTATATACTGCTAACATTGGCAAAATGAAAATTGTACTTTAAGGATTATCAAAGCTCGAAGCTTTCAAAATCTTTTTTTACATGCATTCGAACATGGTCATGTAAAGGTGTTTGCATGAGGACCAAGTATACGCGTGTGTGTGTCAACGAGCTTGCTTGCAGTGTATGAATCTTTGTATGAGTGTGCCACTTTAAGGTCCTTGTTTGTCGAATTATTGGATGTTGTTGTTGTGCTGCTGCGACCATTGGTGTATAGACGCATAAGTGTAATATAAAACTTGTAACAAACCAAATCGTTAAAGCCTAGTACATTGTTCCGAGTTAACAGTACTACTAAACAGAAATCCTTGCCGGAAAGACATATATGTCTATATATATGTATTGTGAAAAATTGTGGAAAACATTTAGGACAGTGGGCGGACTTTTTTTAGTGGAGAGTAAAAATTTTTTGCAACAAATAGTCTGCCGGGATTGCGATACAATACAAAAGAGGGTGAACCAAAAGTCCGTTTATTTTGAAATCGGTAGCTGCGTTGAGGTGCATCTGCAAGAGGCTTTAGATAAGTAGATAGTCTGATAATCATGCGCAAGGCTGCAGTTAACACGATTGGCACCATCTGTAACAAAAGTCACATACTGCTCGCTTATGCCGATGATATATACATATATCATTGGCCGAGGAATGCGGGATGTTACTGCGGCCTTCTCAAGCATTGTGAGACTGTCGGCAGAAGGGAGTCTGGTGACAAATAAGGGCAAAACAAAGTAATTTCTTTCACCGAACTAACTGTCTACTCGTTTAGGACGCTGCGTGAACATTGACAACTATAGCATTGAAGGGGTAATTTGGCTCCAGCGCAAAAAAAAATTATAATGTCTGCCTATATATAAAGAGCCGAGCATTGATCGCAAACCGCTGCTACTATGCGCTAAGTAAGTAAGTTATTTACTAAGACCGTGCGACATCTACTATAGTGGCCATGCGGACAAGCACGAGTTTGGATGTGGATTTGTGGTTGGCACAAGACTGCGACACATAGTCTCACGGCTCATCCCGGTGTGTGAACGTATGGCCACCATTAGCGCCAAAACAAAGTTCTTCCACATAACACTTATATGTGTCCATGCTCCAACAGAAGAGAAAAGCGATGAGGACATAGACGAGTTCTACGAGAGCCTGGAATATGTATATGGCCGTAGCCCAAGCCAAGACATTAAATTGTTTTAGGCATTTTTAATGCTAAAATAGGCAGGGAGACCGCATTTGAGTCTGCCAATGGAAAATACAATCTGCACACCGAAACGTCGAACAATGGCATCAGACTGATTGATTTCTCTGCAGCAAGAAATATGCTAGGCAAACAGCACTAGATTTGACCATACAAATATTCATAAGAGGAATCAGATATATCACGTGGTAGTAGATGAACAGCATGTATCGATTGTTCTGGACGTACGAGTGATCAGGGCTGCGAGCATTGACTCCGATTACATCCTTACCGAGGTTAAAGTACGCACAAGGCTAAGCATGGCAAAAAACGTACGTAACCAGGCACAAAGAAAGCTGGACATCGGGAAACTGCGAACCACAGAGGTAGCGGCCGCCTACTCCAACCACCTAACTCAACTGCTCCAACTGAATCCTCCAAGCCCTGATAATATAACCTCGCAGTGGCAATATATAGCCGACTCCATAGAACGGACTGCGAGTAGCGTACTTGGGCACTCAAAGCCGTCTCAGGAAGATGCCTGGTACGATCGTGAATGTCTCAATGCCACGAGAGAGATGGATGCTGCATACAGGGAAAAACTGCAGCCAATAGAAAAGCGAGCTGTTCGTGAACGGCACAGGGAGAAGAGACGAGAGGCAAACTGAAGAAGAGGCAGTATGAGTGCACAGAGTTGCTCCGAAGTAGAGGGGAGCCCGAAAATTCTACAAGAGAGTTAAGGCGAGAATGTGTGGAACAGGATTGCCCTCCTGCAAGGACAACGATGGTCAGGTAGTGACGGATCCGGATAACGTTCTCAAGATAAGGAGAGATCATTACAGAAATTTACTAGATAAGGACACCACTCCAGAAGACCCCGCTCCAATCCATGACGATGATATTAACATGTGGCAATATCCCGCCTTGAAAATAATAAAGCAGCTGGAGCCGATGGTCTCCATGCTGAACTGTTTAAGGCTGGCGGGGAGGAGCTGATTTGGAACATGCATCAGCTCATGGAGAACATCTGGCAAGAGGAGAGCATGCCCGGGGATTAGAGTCTCGGTCTTTAGTGTCCCATATACAAGAAAGGAGATCGTAGTGAATGTAAGAACTACCGTGGTATAAACCTATTACCAATTTGGTACAAGGTCCTTTCAAGCATATTGTTTGATTGGCTTTAGCCAATTGTAGAAAAACTAATTGGATCTTATCAGTGGGGCTTTAGACCTGGTAAATCAACGAGGGATCCTGGAAAAAAAATCATGACAATCAGATAGACACCTACCACCTCCTGGTCGACTACAAAGAAAAGGCTATATGAGGCCATGTGTAAGTTTGGTATTCCTGCAAAGCTGATTCGACTTTGCAGATGTACCTTGGCAAATACCAAATCCTCTGTTAAGATTGGTAAAGATCAGTCTGAACCATTCAACACGGAGACAGGCCTCAGGCAGGGTGATAGCTTGTCCTGTACACTATTTAAATTAGTTATGGAGCAGGTGATGAGAAAGGATGGTGTCAATATGTCTGGCACCATATTCCACAAGAGCCACATGCCACTAGCCTATGCCGATGATATAGACATCAATGACCGAAATCTGCGGGATGGGTGCTTACGACAATGGACATACAAAACCTGGGAGTATTCGAGATAAAAAAACTTCGAAAAATGTATTGACCTTTCTGTGTCGACGGCGAGTTTCACCAATTGGATGAACCAATGAGATGTATAAGCTTTACCACGACATCGACGTAGCTAAAAGAGTCAGAATGCAATGACTACGATGGCTGGGAGATTTTGCAAGGATGGATGTAAATGCTCCAGCGAGAATGGTGTTTGAAGGAGGGATCTGATAGAAGGACCAAGTGGTAGGCGACGTGTCACTATCTAGTAAGACTAACTGGAGAACACACACAGATGACCGAAGCGTGTGGAATTATTTAATACTTCAGGCCTTAAATTTATGAAAGAGGCCACTTAAGTAAGTAAGAAATAATCTAGATTGGCGGCGCATGAGGCGGCGACCAAAACATCTTTGCATAACCCAGGTGAAAGAGGTGTTATCTGAACTTGATGTGACGAACTATCTTAATACTTTATTGAGTGGCTCATTACAGCTTACAAACGTGATCAAAAATCAGAGGCCTTTAGTAGTAAAAAATCCCACATGCTTCGGTCTTCTGGGTACGATGTCCAGTAAGTTCTACTAGATGGTGATACATCATCAAAAAGTCTTGGCGCAGGAGGAGGTGACTAAAACTTCTTTGGTTGGACCAAGTGAAACTGTTGTTATCTGAACTATTTTGGCAACATATTCCAGCCATCTTAGTCATTGAATTCTGACTATACGGAAAGCAATAGACCAAAGAGCATAGAATTATTTGCTAGGTGCGTCTACTGTTGGATGAATTTTTAACGCTTGTGACATATATAAAGAATAAGACTAGACCTCAGATGGATCGATGTCCTGAACCGCACAGCATAGTACAACATAAGTGCTTCTTCTACTTCCTAATTACTT
This sequence comes from Muscina levida, assembly GCA_964034835.1. NCBI lineage: Eukaryota > Metazoa > Arthropoda > Insecta > Diptera > Muscidae > Muscina > Muscina levida. The sequence continues at coordinate 15,327,578 of OZ035881.1, forward strand.
ATAGTACAATTGAAGTAATTTTTTGTACATTATCGGTAATTTTAGAAAGTAGAAGTATATTTTAGTTACACAAAACTACTTTATGGTACAATAAAAGTAATTGTTGGTACAACAAAAGTACCTTTTTTGTATAATAACAGAAATTTTGCAATTATTGATGTTTCTATTTTACATCTCCCATTTGATGTAATATCTAACTCGTGTTGCATTTAATCTATACTGACTTATGATTTTTTTTTGTTTAGTCAATCGCACAGCAATCATTAATAATCCCACTGTAATGTATTTATCATTTAGGCACATACGTAGCCATACACAATCAGTCATATATACTTTCACACATACATCTCTATACCAACTTACCACATTGATACTTATGGTCACGCACACACTGACACTCTGCCTCTCTCTCTCTAAACCATATAGTTACTTTCGAAACTGGCCCCTGGAGTTGAAACTACAAACTGTAAACACTGTGTTTTTTTTCCTGTGAGTTGCTGAAGAGGCATCAACAAAAGAATCACTTTTGCGGTAACAGTCGCATAACAACAGCTGCAGCTCCCACAACAGGCGTAACAAAGAGCTCTCGAAAAGAGATCAGATGCAGCAGCAACATCAACGGTAGAGTAGTAACAGCAGCAGCAGCAGCAAAATCAGCATTGATTGCAAATTGATGTTATTGGATATTGCGAAAAGAAAGAAGATTAAAATTACAATAACCGATGTGAATGCAGAAAAAAAGGAAAAAAAGTTAAGAAAAATCTGTTTCGAGGGGTGAAAATCTATCAGGATAACCGAATATCTGTGGGTGAACAGACACATGGACTTGTACCCATTCGAGATATGTGAGCCTGCACTCGTGCATATGAAAAACATTCAGACAAAGTTAAACACTTTAAATTATGTAAAGCATTAAATAGTGCCATGCAGCAGCAGTATTCTTAATGCAGGACAAATAATGCCATGGTAAAGTTTCCACAAACAATTATTGTCAATGTGGGAGGTGGTGAAGGCAATTCCCTAGGTAGGACGGTGGGTTACTTGTCAATGGCTTTCCTGTGTGGTTATTATGAGACAAAAATGTCTTGGTAGATAATGTCAATCTTAAGGCAGACAAATAAAGAACAATTGCGATTGAGCTGTCATAGGCGGCAAACAAAATAGTGGAGTATGACTTCGACTGTCTTTTATTATACTTACTTACTTATTTAGCTGGCACTTCTTTGCAATCCCAGTGGATTATATACCGCACGTAGAGAAATATTAATATTAATTCTGCGCCGTCCATCGAGTTCATTGTCGAAGACTTTTCGAGCTGGAGCATTTTCGTCCATGCGTACAACATGACCTAGCCAACGCAACCGCTGCACCTTAATACGTCTGACCACGTCAATGTTAGTGTACAGCTCGTACAGCACATGATTCATACGACGCCGATACTCTCAGTTAACGATGATGGGCCCATATATTTTACGGAGTATTTTTCTCTCGAATACTACCAGAACCGATTCATCCGCTTGTGTCATTAACCCAGGATTCTGAATCATACATCAAGACAGGCAGAACCGGTATCTGTTATAGCTGGATTATTGTTCGTCGAGAGAGAAATTGTTATATCGCTTGCTTAGTCCGTTGTAGCATTTATTAGCAACCAGGATTCTTCTCCGGATTTTTAGGCTGACATTATTTGCTTTGTTGATGGCGGAGCCTAGGTAGATAAAATTATCTTATAACTTATGCGGCCAGAGTTAAACATGGTTTATCAGTTTGAGGCCTGAAGTACTAAAGAATTCCACACGCTTCGGTCTTGTGCGTGTGTTCTCCAGTTAGTCCTACCAGATGATGGCACATCGCCTATCACTTGGTCCTTCCAACGGAGTTTGGGTCTCCCTGCTCTGCGCCGTCCTTCAGGTTCGCCTTCAAACACCTTTCTCGCTGGAGCATTTACATCCATCCTGGCAACATGACCCAGCCATCGTAGTCGTTGCATTCTGACTCTTTTAGCTACGTCGATGTCGTGGTAAAGCTCATACAGCTCATGGTTCATCCGATGGCGAAACTCGCCGTCGACACAGATAGGTCCATAAATTTTTCGGAGTACTTTCCTCTCGAATACTCCCAGGTTTTGTATGTCCGTTGTCGTAAGCACCCATGATTCGGCAGCATACAAAAGAACGGGTAAGATTAGCACCTGGTAAAGCTGTTTCTTAGTATTCCGAGATAAGGTGGTATTACTAAAGTGCTGCCGAAGTCCGTAAAAACATCTATTGGCTAGCACTATTCTCCGCTTAATTTTTTGGCTGACATTATTTTTCTTATTGACGGAAGATCCGAGGTAGGTAAACTCATCAACTACCTCAAAACAATAATCTTCAACGTTGACGCTGCGTCCCCATCGAGAGGACTCTTTGTTCGTCGAAATCATTATTTTTGTCTTGTCCTCGTTGACCGCTAAACCCATTTTTGCCGACTCCTTTTCTAGGGATGAGAAGACTGCAGTAACGTCCCGCAGATTTCGGCCAATGATATCTATATCATCGGCGTAGGCTAGTGGCATGTGGCTTTTGTGGAATATGGTGCCAGACATGTTGACACCAGCCTTTCTCATCACCTTCTCCATAACTATATTAAATAGTGTACAGGACAGGCTATCGCCCTGCCTGAGACCTCTTTCCGTGTTGAATGGTTCAGACTGATCTTTACCAATCTTAATCGAGGATTTGGTGTTTTCTAGGGTACATCTGCAAAGTCGGATTAGCTTTGCAGGAATACCAAACTCAGACATAGCCTCATAAAGCCTATTCCTTATCGGAGAGTCGAAGGCAGCTTTGTAGTCGACAAAAGATAAAAGATAAAATTATCTACCACCTCAAAATTATAGTTGTCAACGTTCATGCAGTTTCCCAAACGAGTTGATTCTTTGTTGGTTGTAACTAATAACTTCGTTTTGTCCTCGTTCACCGTTAGGCCCAATTTCGCTGATTTCTTCTGTATACCTGAGAAGGCTGCAGTCACATCCCGCAGTTTTCGACCGATGTTGTCTACGTCATCAGCGTACGCGAGTCGCATGTGGCTTTTGTTGAATATAGTGCCACTCGTGTTTACTGCAGCTTTTCTCATTATCATCTACATCACTATGTTGAATATGTCACACGATAGGCCGTCGCTTTGTTTTAGGCCTCGTCTGGTATTGAATGGCTCCGTAAGGTCCTTGCCACTGAAGACTTCGGGTAAGTCAATGTCATTCCGCAAAGGCGTATCAGCTTCTGTGGAACACTTGCCAACACTTGTAAGGTCCTTGCCAATCTTCACTGAAGACTTCATGCCAGTCAGCGTCATTCCGCAAAGGCGCATCAGCTTCGCTGGAATACCAAACTCAGCCATGGCTTCGAGTAATTTCTGCCGTATCGAGCTGACGAAGGCCGCTTTATAGTCGTGTCGGTAACGTGTCGATCTGTTTCTCTTGGGTCTTTTCCAGGATTTGCCGAAATGTGAATATCTTGTCGGTTGTTGATTTACCAGGTCTAAAGCCACTCTGATAAGGCCCGATCAGGTTGGAAAACACTGGCTTTAGTCTTTCACATAGCACACTCGACAGGACCTTATTTGCGATGGGTAAATGGATGATCCCGTGGTAGTTGGAGCACACACTTGAGCCACCTTTTTCCAGCACAGGACAAAATACGCTTAAATTCCAATCGTCGGGCATGTACGCTTTAAGCCAAACCATGCGCAGAAGCTGGTGCATGTTCGTTATCAGCTCCTCGCCACCGGACTTGAAGAGCTCTGCCGGCAGACCTCGGCACCGGCTACTTTATTGTTTTCAGCCGCGATATTGCTCTTCTTACGTCGGCTTGACTTGGTGGTGTGAGGTGATATTTTTTGTATACATTTACTGACTTGAAACTTGCTACTGCACAACACTTGCTACGAATAAAATTGTTTTATCTAAGTAAACTGGAAATTTTGTTTTTGGGGGTTGTCAACAAATTTAGTTCTAGGGAGTTGGCTTTTGGATTTCAATTGGAAGAGACGAAAAATTAAAAATAATTTACAAACGGGAAAACGTATCCGCCTGAATTTCGAAAAGTTCCACTAATATCGTTTTTGAAAATCTTTTTGGAATTCCCTTGTTATGGGCAACGATTTGTGAATTTTGGCTTACAAGCACCTAAGGGACTTTAGTTCGTTGGAAGAAAAGCTTCGGAAGACCTGAAAAGACGTATTGAAACAACTCCACGGCCGAATCGATTTTGTGAAGAGCCTGAGCGTCTCCTGGAAGGTTTCAATATTTTACGAAACAGTTCAAGCACACCCAACGTAAAAGGAGATTCCAAGTACCTTTAAATTGAGTGGGACAAACCCGAATAGCGGCAAGGGGCAATAATGGCTACTTCTGTGGGCGTCTAATAACCAAATTTTCGAATATTTGTCCTCCTGAAAAATGTTATCACGACATCGCTGATTTAGTAAGATGACTATTCAAGAAATTTTACGATTTGAACATTCCAGCAATTTTCGGAATTGACCAGAACCATCAATTTTTTTTATCTTATATTAAACTATATATGTATCGATACACATTTTGGAAATACTTTAAACCAAAAACTGTGCAACACATTTTGCCGCACTGCCATAATAACCTTTTTTTTCAACATATTGTTCCTGTCTACAAGCGCTTGTCGGCGAAGGATCCAGAAAATAAAACTGTGAGTATTACTAATAATTAAAATAATATGCGGTTAAAGTGTGTTGAATATGTTCTTTTAAAAACCAAAACACTAGTAATATTTAACTTAAGTTCGTTAATTTGCAAATAGTTTTAACTTACAGATAATTTTTAATTCACAAATAATTTCAATTAACAAACGATATTTAATTTACCAAAAATTTTGAATATAGTCACAATCACAATATTAAAACTTAAATATTTAATTCACTTTGAAATATTAATATGAATCTCAATGCTAAGATATTTTGTTGAATAAAATTTCACGATGAAACATTAACTAGTTTTTAGTCCACGAAAAGTTAAGGGAATTTCCGTTTAGGAATGTAAGTGGGTCATCCAATGAAATGTGCGAGAATGACAGGATGGGCGGGTAAAGAAAAGGCAGAATAATCACCACCTTTTTCTGGCCTATTAACCTCACTCCAGCTCACTTTTAAAATCCTATCTTTCGGCATCCCAGATTATAATCCATTTGAATAAGCTACCTGAACTTAAATTAATGGTAGTGACTCGGCCTAATTCCTAGGAGAAAGAACACCCCCCAAGTTCCGACTGAGCACGGCTGGTTTCATAGGTAGCGCACCTCCGAAGATATAGGGTCCCTGCGAGTCGTTACATAAATTTAATGGCGCCCAACGTGGGGCCCAGCAGAATCAGAAGACTGTATTTTTACGTCGAGAATTTTCCTATATAACACCTCTGTTGTGGCTTCATAATTGTAAATTTTCTTTACTTTAATCTGTGGTGTCGATGATTCTTTATCATTTTGTTTTTCCTTTTTCCTTTCTCTCTAATGCTCTTTCGGAGTTTCAAGATCTTATGCTATATAGGATTTGTGAACTGATTGAGTAGCTTTCCTTAAGATTAATATTTCGCTGAGATTCAGATTTTGATAGTCGTCGAAATTGTAGTTGCTCGTGAAATATTAATCATTTGCTTCATACTTAAAGTTGGTTAATTTTCTTTCAAAATTTGTATGTTGGTGTTGGCTTGCAATTTAGAGATTTCTCTTTCTATTAAAGTTGGATTGATGTACTCTTGCAATAGATATCCAATATAGTTTCTGTTCTTCCGAGTTTGAGTTATTTAGGACTAGATTTCATCTACTATGACACAACGTCGATGTAGTTGTACTAGCTAATATATATCAAAAACTGTATTCTATATATTTGTTTTTTTTTTTGGAGTGAGAGGTTAAATAATACAATTTTATTACATTTCTAACTGTGAAGTTACCCCTTAATGAAGTAGTGGATATATACTTATTTTATTTAACAATTGTGGTGATTTGGTAAAAAAGAAAGCGTCTCCATTTTGTCGTGATACGATTTTTGTGTATTTACATTAAAATGCCTTTGACAAGAAGTAGAGAGGATTTGTCCAATTTAACTGAACCTTCGAATGTCAGTTTTACGATTGAATTAGATTCGCCGAGACGTTTGCGTCGCCCTAAGAATAATGCCGTTACAGCTTCTAACCCATCTCAAACTGGTGCTAATAGAAATAGTGCAATGACGGATGAACGTATCAATCAACTCATTACCAATTCGTTAACTGAATTTCGCAGTGAAATGCACAGTATCATATCAAATGAATTTCAGACAATGTTTCGTAATATGAACGTGGCTTCCAATTCTAATTCATCTAATAACCACAATGACCAAACTACGACAACCGATAGACAGGGCAATTCTTCTATTGAAGTGGCGAGTGGCTCTCCTCGATTACCGAATATTTCTAATGCTTCTCAGGATACATTTTATGCGGAAAAGGTTTCCAATATTATTCGGAATTGGCGAATAAAATATACCGGCTACGACGATCCTATTTCTGTAGAGGACTTCATCTATAGGGTTAACATGTTGACTACGAATAACTTAAACGCTGATTTTGATTTATTGGCTAAACATGCCCATTGCTTATTTGACGGTAAAGCTTTGGCTTTCTATTGGCGTTACGATCGGCAAAGTGAAGAAAAGGACTGGTTTTCTTTGACTAGTGCTTTACGCAGGCAATATAAAGCAGACCATACGGACTTTGATATTTTAGATGACATACGCAGGCGTAAGCAGCGATTTAACGAGACAATTGACGAATATTTGGACGTTATTTCCACCATGACGGATAAACTTTGTACTCCTATATCCGATCGAGGTTTGTGTGAGACGATTATGCGAAATCTTAAATCCGAGATTAGACACGAACTTTTGCATCTGAAGATTAGCAGCGTTTCAGAGCTTCGACGTGAAGTGCGACGTCATGAAAAGTTTGTTAAGGACCTTCACTATTCAGATCAGAAGAGGCTTGTGAAGGGTAAGATTGCGGGTTTGACCGGAAAAGGTGACAACACCATCGATTTAACTGAAGATTCAACGGAAGTTTGTGCAATGCTACCGAATTCAAAGTGCTGGAACTGCGATGAACATGGACACTATCACAAGGATTGCATAGATCCACGAAGAATTTATTGCTATGGGTGCGGTGCGAAGGACGCTTATAGACGTACATGTCAAATCTGTAGCACTCGTAAAAGGACTGATAGGTCGGAAAACGGAGCACGGGATGTTCGCCGGTAGTAAAGCGAACATCCATAGTTTCAGTCAAGAGTGAACCGGACGTGGCAAATCACAAAACTAGCAAAGACGAAGACACTGCGGCTATACAGCCTATTCATCCCTTAATGCGACCCTTTCATGTACGACTAGTAGAGTACGAGAAAGCTCGTGCAAGAATTTTCAATCAGTCAAAAAGGAAAATAAGAGCTGCTAGAAGAATTAGGGAATATTATCGGAAATTAAAAACTTATAAACAATGTATAATTTCACCTATCATTAGTAAAACAACAGACAGCAGGCCTTTTGTTAATTTGAAAGTTAATGATTCATATTATTTAGCTTTGTTGGACAGCGGTGCTAATAAGAGCGTTATTGGTGGTCAGCTTGGCATTCAAGTTCAGCATAGTAAACATTTTCGAAAGTGTTGCGGTAATGTACTAACTGCGGACGGACAGAGACAAAATGTTTTAGGTACGATCAAGGTGGACGTAACATTTGAAGGACTGACAAAAACATTTGAATTTTTAGTTGTACCTTCAATAAAACAGGACTTGATTTGCGGTTACGACTTTTGGAATATTTTTGGACTTAAAATTTCTTTTGGACCTATTATAAGCGAGATATTAAATGAACCAGATAAACTACAATTGACGTCGGAACAACAACTTAAACTTGACAAGATAATTAAAGCGTTTCCCGACTCGGATATAGAAGGACTAGGCTGTACCCCACTCATAGAACATAAAATAGATACTGGAGACGCGAAACCAATAAAACAAAGGTACTATCCGATTTCGCCAGCAGTTGAAAAACAGTTGTGTACTGAATTGGATAGAATGATTTCTCTTGGCGTTATTGAAGAAGCACCAGGCTCATCTTGGTCGTCTCCGGCAGTTGTTGTCATTAAACCTGGGAAAATAAGAATGTGCGTAGACAGTCGAAAATTAAACGCAGTGACGGTAAAAAGATGCGTACCCCATACCCAACATTGACGGACTTATTGCGAGACTTCCTCCAGTTCACATCATATCGAAAATCGACTTAAAAGATGCCTTTTGGCAAATCAAACTGGACGAAGCCTCTAAACCGAAAACCGCTTTCACAGTCCCTAATCGGCCACTGTACCAATTCAAAAGAATGCCATTCGGACTGTGTAACGCGCCACAGACGTTGTGTCGACTTATGGACATGGTCCTTCCGTACAATTTAAAACATCGCGTATTTGTTTATTTAGACGATTTGTTGGTGGTTTCACAGGACTTTGATGAACACCTTACGCATCTACTGGAAGTTGCAACGCAGTTGAGGAAAGCCGGGTTGACCATAAACGTCAAGAAGAGTTGCTTCGGACTTAGTCGAGTAAAGTATTTGGGATTTGTAGTTGGAAATGGTACTTTGCAGGTTGATGAGGACAAAGTAGCGGCAATACGTAACTTACCAAGACCGAAGACCATCAAAGAATTGAGACGATTTTTGGGAATGACCGGTTGGTACCGTCGATTTATACAGGACTATTCGACCATAACTTTTCCCTTGACGGAACTTTTGTCTAAAAAGAAAACATTTAACTGGACAGAAGATGCTCAAGTGGCTGTTGACACACTGAAGGTTAAAACTCACTTCGGCGCCCTTACTTATTCACCCGAACTATGGGAAACCCTTTATATTGCAGTGTGACGCAAGCACTTGTGGTGTGGGGGCGGTACTGGCGCAAGCGGACGAAGACGGAATTGAAAAACCTATCGCCTACATGTCGCAAAAACTCAATAAAGCGCAACGGAATTATACTATCACTGAGCTTGAATGTTTTGCTGTGGTTTTGGCAATAAAAAAGTTCAGGGCGTATATTGAAGGACAAGAATTTAAAGTGGTAACAGACCACGCGAGCTTGAAATGGCTCATGGGCCAACGAGACTTGTCGGGTCGTTTGGCAAGATGGTCTCTCAAGTTACAAGCATTCAACTTTACTATTGAGCATCGTCGGGGAAAGGAGAATGTGGTTCCTGATGCCTTGTCCAGAATATATGAAGGGGAGGACTTTTTGGAGACATTAGATATTGATCCTGCACCTGCAATCGATCTTGACTCTACATCATTTGAGTCGGATGAATATTCACGACTTAGGACTGATTTTCAAAATTCTGGACTGCCTGACTTTAAAATCATAGACAAATATATATACAAGAGAACAAATTTTTCATTGGGGCTGGCTGACGAGTCTGGTAGTTGGAAGTTATATGTGCCGACAGAGTTAAGAAATGGAGTAATTTATTGGGCTCATGACCTGGTCAACTCTTCACATGGAGGAATTGTGAAAACGATAGAGAGGATTCGTCGGTATTTTTATTGGCCACTTCTTGTTAAAGATGTTAAGGACTACATTGGCAACTGCACATTGTGTAAAACGTCTAAGACCCCGACGAACATACTTCGACCACCGATGGGACAGATGGTAAGGACAGAGCGACCATTTCAACGTCTGTATATTGACTTGATTGGACCACTTCCCAGAACGAAATCCGGACATATAGGGATACTTATAATTTTGGACCATTTTTCGAAATTTACTTTCCTGAAACCTCTTAGAAAATTTGTTGCGAAGGACATCATGAATTATTTACGGACGGACATTTTTAATTGTTATGGAGTTCCGGAAATTCTAGTATCGGATAACGGTTCCCAATTCCGGAGTAAGGATTTTGGGTCATTCTTGAAGGAGTATGGAGTTCAACATATGCTTACGGCTGTTTATAGCCCTCAAGCAAACGCAAGTGAACGTGTGAACCGATCGATCAATGAGGCTCTTCGATCTTACGTAAGAAAAGATCAAAGGCAATGGGACCAGTTTTTAAGTAACATTAATTGCTCCCTGCGGAATAGTGTACATCAAACTACGGGACGAACTCCATATCAGTTAGTGTTTGGACAGACCATGATTACTCATGGACAAGACTATAAACTTTTGGCAAAACTTAAACTTTTAGAAGAATCGGACGTGGAAATATCGAGGCAGGATGAATTTACTTTACTACGAGATGAAATCAGAGGCTTAGTTCGAAAGGCATATGAGAAAAACTCAAGAACTTATAATTTGCGTGCACGAACGAAGGACTTTGAAGTAGGTCAGGATGTTATCAGGAGAAATTTTTCTCAGAGCTCCAAGAGTGAATATTTTAATGCGAAGTTAGCTCCTGTTGGAATTCAAGCGACGGTTTTAAGGAAAGTTGGTAATGTGAATTACGAGCTTCAGGACAAAGATAGTGGTAATAAAGGCATTTATCACTCAAAGGATATATGGGACTTGACTTATTGGATATTTATTTATTTAAGGTGTGTCATCCTTCGTGGTTTTCCTTCATAAAACCCCAAAGTCTGATTTAGGTGGGGGGGAATTTGTGAGGTGATATTTTTTGTATACATTTACTGACTTGAAACTTGCTACTGCACAACACTTGCTACGAATAAAATTGTTTTATCTAAGTAAACTGGAAATTTTGTTTTTGGGGGTTGTCAAAAAATTTAGTTCTAGGGAGTTGGCTTTTGGATTTCAATTGGAAGAGACGAAAAATTAAAAATAATTTACAAACGGGAAAACGTATCCGCCTGAATTTCGAAAAGTTCCACTAATATCGTTTTTGAAAATCTTTTTGGAATTCCCTTGTTATGGGCAACGATTTGTGAATTTTGGCTTACAATCACCTAAGGGACTTTAGTTCGTTGGAAGAAAAAGCTTCGGAAGACCTGAAAAGACGTATTGAAACAACTCCACGGCCGAATCGATTTTGTGAAGAGCCTGAGCGTCTCCTGGAAGGTTTCAATATTTTACGAAACAGTTCAAGCACACCCAACGTAAAAGGAGATTCCAAGTACCTTTAAATTGAGTGGGACAAACCCGAATAGCGGCAAGGGGCAATAATGGCTACTTCTGTGGGCGTCTAATAACCAAATTTTCGAATATTTGTCCTCCTGAAAAATGTTATCACGACATCGCTGATTTAGTAAGATGACTATTCAAGAAATTTTACGATTTGAACATTCCAGCAATTTTCGGAATTGACCAGAACCATCAATTTTTTTTATCTTATATTAAACTATATATGTATCGATACACATTTTGGAAATACTTTAAACCAAAAACTGTGCAACACATTTTGCCGCACTGCCATAATAACCTTTTTTTTCAACATATTGTTCCTGTCTACAAGCGCTTGTCGGCGAAGGATCCAGAAAATAAAACTGTGAGTATTACTAATAATTAAAATAATATGCGGTTAAAGTGTGTTGAATATGTTCTTTTAAAAACCAAAACACTAGTAATATTTAACTTAAGTTCGTTAATTTGCAAATAGTTTTAACTTACAGATAATTTTTAATTCACAAATAATTTCAATTAACAAACGATATTTAATTTACCCCCCACCGCATTCGTCTCTTGCTGCAGATAGACAGATTAAGTACGCAACGAGACTAACTACGGCGGATGCGGCGGGGGGCATGCCCCCCACCGCATTCGTCTCGCGCTGCAGTGAGACAGATAAAGTATGCAACGAGACTAACTACGGCGGATGCGGCGGGGGGCGTGCCCCCCACCGCATTCGTCCCTCGCTACAGTAGCAATATTTAAAATCGTTCTCTTCATATGTTGAAATACTAAAAACAACAACAAATTCGGTCATTATCCCCATTGGGGGCTTATGTCCGCAGATTAGTGTCGGACATAATCCCCAATGAAATTGGGGGTTATGTCCGACATTTTGCCCGGACATAAGCCCCAAAATCGTTTTGGGGATTATGTCCGTGTGGGGTTATGTCACGGCACCGATGTCAGCCTTATATTTTTTGAGGACATCCGCCAGTCGGATAGTGACACCTTCTCTATAGAGAGTCCGGACGTTCCAGGTGCATATCCTTAAATTATGGTTCTTTTTTCGTTTGCGGGGGTGATCAACATATGTGGGGGTTCCATTTGTTACTTTTTCTTTGTCGTGTTTTCATAGCGAGTATAGAACCTGCAGGCGGGTGGCTAGCCCAACCATCAGGGTTCGTCGCTCACTATCAGTTGCTATTCATAATAAAAATATCACAAACAACGTTGCCCTGGTGCCACCACGAAGGAGGTTGTGAGTCGGCTTGAGATGCAAGATTCACTTTACATCCCCAAATCTTTTGTTATACTCTTCATATAAAAGTGAGAATTTCCTTAATGTTTAACACATGATTTTGGGACTCAATTCTGAGTTCTAAATAATAAGAAGAAAATAAGAAGTTCTGCATCATTCGCTTTGTCAAGTTACATGCCATAAGAATTTAATATCGATTTGAAGTTAGTAAGTATCGTATAGGGGAATTTGTCAAGTTTTAGGCTCTTTGGTTATATTGTTATATGGTGACGTATGATTATCATAAGTAATATTCCGCGTAAATCATACGCCACGGAGTACAATAGTTTTAATGTAACTGCTACAAAATAAACACAGTTCAAAATCATGTGATGAATGGAAAAATGAAACGGTTTCTTATGAAGGGAATCGTTATATGAACAGGAATTGTAATTCCAAAATTTTTTTTCAATTTTTTTTCAGCTAAATCGGACTGCTGGTTCTCAAGTTGTGTCAAACAAAAGACTCCAAAACGTGACAAATTCCCCTATACCATACTTACTAGCTTCAAATTTATATTAAATTAATATGGCATGTAACTTGATAAAACGAATGATGCATAATTTCTTCTTTCTGGGGATACTTTCACGTGCAGTTCTCAGAATTGAGTCCCAAATTAATGAGCAGAAAAATGTTGTACTGTGTAATATTACGATTTTTGCTGCAAGAATGCGGACCCACCTACTTTTTTTAAGTATAGCTTGCTATTCACTAAATTTATTTCCAATCTCACACATTCCTAATGATCACTTGCATGGTGAATAGTTTATGGCACTCTTTTGCCATTTGCCATGGACTATTTACACAAAACACTAGTTTAGATATTATACCATTCATAACCACAATTTGCTTTTCAACCCAATTTTTCTGATTGTTTGTGGTGTTGGTGGGTGAACAAGGACAACAAAAAAAACCGAGGGTGGAGGGTAAAAAATGTAAAACTGTTCAACATAGTTTTTATTTCTAATTTGTAACATATTTTTGTCATTATTATTTGCACAATGATAATTTGTACATGTGTCCACAAACACATATACACAGTTTTTATTACAAATTTGTGTGCGAGTTTTTTCTCTTCACATTCCAATTTGTTGATACACAATTTATGATATTTTTCCTAATTTATGCCAGTATTTTTTTTTTTTTATTTTTTTTGGTGGAATATTATTTGGCGTAGATATGGGTACTCGTATTTTAATATTTTATGTTATTGGTCTTGTTGTTGTTTTTTCTCAATGTGTGTGGTGCTCTGCTCTAACATTATTTCTCATTTACAATTCAGTGATTTGTGTGTGTGTGTGTGTAATAGAAATGACAACAATGAAAATAATAGTTATAATAATAATAGCGGCGTGAGCTAGGGTTGCCAGCTGCAGAAAGAAAGACAATTAAGGATAATATGAAATGTTTGCAGGAATGACTTACAATATGTAGCGTACGAAAGATAGTTTGTTGATAATTGGATAAATATTTCATGAAACTGTTTTGAACATCCTAGCAATTATTTTTTTCAAGCTGGTGGTACAATCCGATATGCGATAACACTCGATTTTACCTGTGCTCAATCGCTGTCACTGTCTTCTACACTCCTGTATTTCATGAAACTGTTTTGAACACCCTAACAATTATTCTTTCCAGCGGATAGTAGAATCCGATATGCGATCATATGGTAGTAAGAACATTCGATCATGTCATTTAAGGCCCGTCGACTAGTGCTTTCTTCATAGGAGTCTAAAAATCATGAGTCATGTTAACTCACTCAAGTGCTAGATGCTCTTTTATATTTGTCATGAGATGTCAAGGGAAACTATGTATTTAAATTTTTTTTTGTAATTTATTTGCTACAATTGTCTCTTATGATTTTTTCCCTTTGGCAACCCTTAACACATAATGTAAATATAATACATATTTTAGGAAAACATTTTCATTTTGTCACTTGTTATTGTTTTTATCAATATTATGATATTTTGTATTCGTTACCCTCGAAAAATTTCCTAAAATAAGTTTTATTATTATATTGTTATTACAGTGTTTTTTTTTGTTGTTGTTGTTGATTGTTCGCTCCGCTTATTTGTGCCGTTCAATTTCACCCATAGTAATTTGCATATACTAGTTTTTGTTTACATTTCCATGGGATTTTTCATATACCCTACACGTTGAGATATAATGGATTTGTGAAATATGGTATTTGTGTATAACAAAAAAGTGGTGTTCAATTTAGATGTTAGTTAAATATTAAAATTAGTCATTTCAGATCATTGAAACAAGAAAATACTGCAACGATTGTTAAAAACTTACTAGCCAAATCTTTTAATCCCACAGGATTTGTTTTAAGAACACCGGTACCAAATAAAGTACATTTGTAGTAACGACGAAGTTTTTGTCCCTTGGTTAAGATTATTCGCATATTGATTTTAGTATTTGATGCAGAATTATGTCAAAATACATACAAAATAGTCCCATCCCCATAAATGTCGCGTGTTCTAATCATCATGCCATATGAATATGTGTTAATAAACAGAACAACATTTTTCAGCTCATTGATTTCGGACTCAATTTTGAGAACTGCATGTGAAAGTAGCCCCATTCATTAAATAATTTTGAACTGTGTTTATTTTGTAGCAGTTACAATTAAACTGTTGTACTCCGTGGCGTATGATTTACGTGGAATATTACTTATGACAATAATACGACACCATATAACAAAAGAACCTAAAACGTGACAAATTACCCTATACGATACTTACTAACTTTAAATCGATATTTAATTATCATAGCATGTAACTTGACAAAACGAATGATGCAGAACTTCTTTTTTTAGGGTTACTTTCACGTGCAGTTCTCAGAATTGAGTCCCAATTGTTGTACTGTGTTAACTATTTGGACTTTAAGGAATGCTATTTTATAATTATTAGGAGGTGGCAACTGGGAAGTACTCAAGTATGACAACAATTTAGTTACTATACCTACATTTTAAGACACGAGGACTAATTTGGACATTATGGTAGTAGAAGTCAATCATATTGCTACCATTACGGCAAGAGCTGTATAGCAGGAGGGTGATGCAGGGTAAAGCTTCTGATCGGTTTAACTTGCCAAACCCAGACAGATCCTTGTCACTTCAAGTCTACTCACAGAGCTAAGTATTCGTAGTACTACTGCGGACGGAGTACCTCCACGTGGTGACGCCTGGAAACGTGCCTTTGATACACCTCAGGCTAACTGTGAGGGGCGAAACTTAACACCCATGCTCGTCGGCTCAGAGTGAGCGGTACCTTGGACAGTGGCTGACCCAAAATGGGCGGCGGTAATAAAATACAGGCAGGAGGAGAAAACTGCGAAACCGCTACCGACGTTTTAACAATTGCAATGAAAAGAAGTAAGGAAAGAATAAAATGGACCCCCCCCAATATGTTGACGACCATCGCAAACGAATTAAAGACCATGACCTGAGGATAAGCATCTGGAATGCTAGAACATTGTATATACCAGGTGCCTACATATAACTGCCTCAATACAAGGCTGACATAACCGCTTACAGGAAATCCAGTGGACGGGACAAGGGTGCTCGTGCAAGAAGACGTGCGACATCTACTGTAGTGGCCATGTGGACAAGCACGAGTTAGGATGTGAATTTGTGGTTGGCAAGAGACTGAGACACCTAGTCTCAAGGTTCAACCAGGTACGTGAACGTATAGCCACCATAAGAGCCAAAACAAGATTTTTCCACATAACACTTATATGTGCCCATGTTTCGACAGAAGAGAAAAGCGATGAGGACCAATTAATGCTAAAAAAGAAAGGGAGACCGGAAAATTCAATCTGCAGACCAAAACGTTGAACAATGGCATTAGACCGTTTGATTTCTCCGCGGTAAGAAATATGGTAGTTAGCAGCACTAGATTTGACTATAGAAATATTCATAAAGCAACATGGTTATCTCCAGATCAATTGACTAGGAATCAGATTTATCACGTGGTAGTCGATGGAAGGCACGAATGGAGTGTTCTATACGTACGACTGATCAGGGGTGCAAACATTGACTCCGATCACTACCTTACTGCAGTTAAGGTACGACCAAGGCTAAGCATGGCGAAAAACGTACGTAACGAGGCACAACGAAAGCTGGTCATCGGTAAGCTGCGGACCACAGAGGTAGCGGCCGCTTGCTCCAACCACCTAACTCAACTGTTACAGAGTGCTGCAACCCCAGATAAAATATATTACATCGAAGTGGCAATATATAGCCGACTCCATTGAGCAGACTGTGAAAAGAGTACTTGGGTACTCAAAGTCGTCTGGTACGACGATAAATGTCGCAATGTCACGAAAAAGATGGATGCTGCATAGAGGGCGAAACCGCAGCCAATGAAAATGCGAGCTGTTCGTGAACGGCACAGAGACGAAACGCAACGTCTTTAAACTGAAAGTGAAGGAGCTGAAAAAGAGACAATATGAGTGCACAAAGATGCAACGAAGTAGAGGGGAAGCCCGCAAATTCTACCAGAGATTTAAGGCGAGAATGCATGGTACACGGTTGCCCTTCTGCAGGACAGCGATGGCCAGATAGCGACGGCTCCGTATAACGTTCAAAAGATATAGAGATAACATTTGAGAAATCTGCTGGATATGGATTCCAGAAGACCCTGCACCAATTCATGACGATGGTATTTACTGTCCACCTCCGAGCCAGAGCGGGATACGTGTGACAATATCCCGCCTTAAAAATAACAAAGCGGCAGGAGCCGATGGTCTCCCTGTTGAATTGTATAAGACAGGTGGGTAGGAACTGAATAGGAGCACATGGAGAACATCTGTCTAGAGGAGAGTATGCCCGGGGATTGGAGTTTCAGTCTGTTATGTCCCATATACAAGAAAGGGGATCTTAGTGAGTGTGGAATAAACCTATTATCAATTGCATACAATTTCCGTTCAAGCATATTGTGTGAACGTATAAAACCAATTGTAGAAAAACTAACTGGACCTTATCAGTGCGGCTTTAGACCTGGTAAATCTACGACGGTTCAAATATTCATTTTACGTCAAACCATGAACAAAAACTCATGAAAAGATGGACACCTATCACCCCTTTGTCAACTATAAAGCTGCCTTCGACTCTTCGATAAGGAATACGCTATATGAGGTCATGGTTGAGTTTGGTGTTCCTGCAAAGCTAATTCGACTTTATAAGTGTAACTTGGAAAACAACAAATCCTCGATTGAACCATCTAACATGGAAAAACGTCTCAGGCAGGATGATAGCTTTCCTGCACACTATTTAATGTAGTTATGGAGAAGGTGATGATAAAGGCTGGTGCCAATATGTCTGGCACCATATTCCATACGAGCCAAATGCCACTAGTCTATGCCGATGATGTAGGCATCATTGGCCGAAATCTGCGGAATGTTACTGCAGTTTTCTCATTACTGGAAAAGGAATCAGCAAAAATGGGCTTAGTGGTCAACGAGGACAAAACTAAAATAATGAGTCGACGAACAAAGAGTTCTCTCGATGGAACGCGCGGTGAATGTTGACAATTATTGATTTGAAGTAGTAGATGAGTTTACGGATCTTCCGTCAATAAGAAAAATAGTGCCAGCCAAGAAATCAACAGGAGAATGGAGCTCGCGATTAACAATTTCGGCAGCACTTTAGTAACACCACCTCATCTCGGGATACTAAGAAACAGCTGTACCAGGTGTTAATTTTACCCGTTCTGTTGTATGCTGCCGAATCGTGGGTGCTTTCGAAAACATATATACAAAACCTGGGAGTATTTGAAAGAAAAATACTCCGAAATATATATGGACCTATCTGTGTCGACGGCGGTTTTCGCCATCGCATGAACCAATGAGCTGTATGAGCTTTGCCACGACATCGACGTAGCTAAAAGAGTCATGCAACGACTTCGATGGCTGGGGCATGTTGCCAGCATGGATGTAAATGCTCCAAAGAACCTGAAGAACGGCGCAGAGCAGGGAGACACGTTCGTAAGTTGTAATGAGCTACTTAAGTAAGTAAGTAAGTAAACCCTATAGTCTTGATAAATTGGGGCAAATTGTGCAAAACTTAATTTTGTGACTATTATTTACGTTCTTGGTTTAACTGTAAAGACAAATAACAGGTTCACTGTTGCAACCTGCTTTGCTAAACAGTGCAGAATCATGGGCAATGACGCAAGTGTGTCAATATATCGCTGGAGTCTTTGGAAGACAAAGTGTTAGACCGTTATCGAAAACGAGAGTACATTTTCTGTATGAGCCCGGGTCTATACGCCAAAAAAAAACTTAACTGAATTTCCCTTTGCACCCCATGAATGAGGTATGGGATAGGTTCTCGCGTTGTTGTGAATTAACACGCTTTCTATTTTTAGATTCACAACTAACGGCACCTACTTGTTTATCGACGAATGCGAACGTCACTGTTTGAGAAGCTCTCACTAGACACGCCGATTGAATCGACGCTTAATACTGCGAAGTTGCTGTCAACAACATTCGAGGGGAGCCGACAATAAAAGAACAATTTTTTTTTTTTAACATGACTGGAGCCAGGTTTGAACCTGCGATCTCCCGCATGGTAGTCGCGTGTTCTAGCCACTATGCCACGGCCGGTCCCGGGGCTATACGACAACATCGTCATAATTGAGTAGCCAAGCGCGTCCAAATAACTCGATGGGCGACGCAGGAAATAACGTCCAGATCTTCTTTATGTGGACTAGTTTACGAGATCGATACAGAACAAAATGGCACTGTGAAACTTAAAACATATGTTTTATGTATTTGTTTTTTTTTTTTTTTTTTTTTGTTTTATATGTTTTATAATACCAATACTGTCATTTCAGTTAATTTTGAAACCACCCCCGTAAGGAGTTGTTATCCAAACTTGTCTGTTCAATCTGTTGTATCCGTTAGATAATCATAAGCACAAGTAACTAACTCTCTATAGTGCACCACCGGATTCCATAAGACTCAACCTCTTTGATCACTAATTATTCATAAGTATCTGTTGTGTGCTTATTATTAGTGATGTATGTGGTCCTGGTTTGTATACGACTTTTTTCATTTTACACCATATTGTTAATTGCTCTTGTCAAATTTTGTTATTGTTGTTGCTTATTATCGTACTTGCGTTATTGTTGTTTTTATTTTGCCATAAATATAATACGCATTTATGTGAATATATAATCTGAGGTTTATGGTGTCGTTGGTGGCAGTGTCGAAATATTGGAGTTTTTCTCTTGGTAATTAGTAGTGATTTTCAAAACGGATCTAGTTTATATGTGGTGGTGAGTGGATAGTCGTGGAAAAAAAGTCATGTGATTTAATGAGTGTAAGCATGTAAGCAGCAGCATATATATCGGAATGTTGATAATACTCGCCTGCTTGCATTTACGTTATTTTTATATATATGTAGAAAAAAAAAAACACAGCACAGCGCGACAAACAATTTGTATACATACTTGACTATACCAACATTTAAGTGGATTTTTTTTTCTCATGTATAATACGATTGTTGTCTATTGTTAATCTATAATTTATTCACAATATTTTTAATTACTATTTGCTGTCATAAACAGTTTGTAAATTTACCCAACGTTCTCTGAAAATGTTTGGTTGGGCACACACAAAAGCGTTTGTTGACATTTTATTTAAACGTTTTTATTTTTCATTTTGTTATTGCTTCAATGGTGTTGTTGCTGTTTTTTGCCATTTCTCTAACTGTCAGTGGCTACATTTATACCTGTATTATTATTGTTATTAAATGACAACAGATTATGATTGTGATTATAAAAATATATGTTGTATGAACTGACAGGCGAAGACACACAGCGAGAGAGAAAAAAAGAGAGAGAGTGAGTGCGTTAAAGTTGGAGAATATTTTAAACAAAAAACAATGAAAATAAATAGATTTTTTATGACTAAAGTCAACAGGATTACATGGCCATTAAAAAGAAGTGTCATTAAAATTTTAGCACTTGTAAAAAAGAGATTTGTTCATCAGTTTGTTAATTACTGGCCAAAGGGGATTAAAAGCTGAACACTTAATTATGCCTGTTCTGTCGAATGAACAGGTTGATACTTATGTACTCCTAATCATAAAAACATAAATTGACATTTTAACACAGAGGGCAAATACGGAGTCAGTTTGCCATATTCAGAGGGTGATAGACATTTAATTATAATTTTTAACTGAATGTAATTAACGGAAGGGGTGTGACAGTGGCACGATTTTAAGACAATGTAACTTTCAGGTGGGAGGCCACGGCCCGATCTCTGTCTCATTCACCTGCATTTCTTTGAAGAGTGACCGCTTCGATGTTGTCGACATCACTGCCGCAGTAGTTGAAAGTTGTATCCCAAAAAAATATCCCAATCAAAAGTAAGAAGCTCTCCCACAACTCATTCATGGTATGAGCAGGAAAAATAAGTAAATAAGTAATAAATAAGGCTGTTTCACATCATTATACTGTTGAACATTTTCATATGTACAACGTATGAGTAATATACATTTTATGCAGATTTTATATCAATCATACGCAAATCGTTCTAATCACACTATGTGACAGTTATTTGGAACTTGGGGAGTGGCCTAGGGAGTGACCAGTCTATTCTTAAGCGAGTTTTGATAACTTAAAGGCTTTAAAAAGAAGACTCTTAGACCTTTCCAACGATATATACACTTATATAGATAACTTGTTACATCTATCGGATTTTACCTCATAATCGCAAACTTTTGTGATTTGTTAGAAAACTTTGGTACACAGGGTTATAAATGTCTTGCAAATCTCTACAACATGCGCTAGGTCACTCTCCAAATTCCTTCAATAATTTCCATTTTGTCACGGTGTGTAATTTGGATTTACAACATAAATGCCCAACAGTGGCACAATTGTGTTGGTTCAATTCACACGTATTGTTTTTCCCTCTCACTCCCTCCTATTATGTTTCAATGTTCAGTACATTGTTTCTGTGCAGTCTATCTCTCTCTCACCAATAGCACCACATTTTACTTTGGACATCTATGATTTACAGTTTAATAAAAAAGTGTAACAGCTAAACTGGGGGTAAGAAATTCCATGAAAGGATGAAGGCATTAAGCCGCATAGGTAAACACCCAAAGGGTTTGACGTTGTCAGACCCAACCTTTTAGGAGGGTATATATCATTTTATACGACCCAAAAGTGTAACACATAGAAGGAGTCCCTTTAGACCCTAAGTTTCTTTGAACCAAATTCGATTCATTACTTTTTAAGTCGTTTAAGCCATGTCCGTCTGTCTGTCTTGCTTTCTGGCTGGTACGCACGATAACTTACGAAAGGCGAAATCAAATGTCTTTAAACTTTGCACAAGTTAATATTTCCCCAAAACTACTTACAGTATTGAAAATGGGCTACATGGCCACGCCCCTTCTGGTGCCTCCCAAATGTACGATTCCACCCAATATAAAAATCGAGTAATAATATCAATAAACCCAACGCGATCGTGGCCAAATTCTGTATTTATTAACGCTAAGTCAGGATAATGTTTAAAAATAAAAACTGGAAATCTAGCCGCGCCCCTTTTGGTACCTCCCATACAAATGAACCTCTCCAAAGCCAAACTTTTTGGGGTTTTTATATACTGACCTAGTGCCTTCACCCTGATTAAGAATTTCTCACCCCCCAATTTACTGTTACACAGTGTTATTCAACCATAAATCCACATTATGTGAACCATGTACGTATGACTAATATAAAAACCGCAAAGAATTTATAACTCATACGTTGTCGTCGTATGTAGCAAGTGCCATGTTCAAACTCGCAACATATGTACAGTAAAGTACTTGGATCAGGGTCGTTTTCAGCAGGTTTTCTACTTATCACAGATGATGCGTATTACATATATGCCCAAAAATTTGGAGCTATTGGGAAAATTTATGAAAAATTCGATAAATGAAAATTTTTTCAAGAATTCATTCGATTAAGTTAAGTCATAAGAGAATTTTTACACAGACATTTTAATACAAATTATTTATTTAAGTCCCAGCTACAATTCTGATGAAGAAGGATTCGAGAAATCATCAATGGTTCCTGATTTATTATTCTTCTTCTTATCTGGCACTTCTTCGCAGTCTTATTGGATTATATACCGCATGTAGAAAAATATTATAAGCGCTTCGATCTTCTGCGCTTCTTCTCCAGTTAGTCACACCAATTTCAGTAAGGTTCTCAGTAACCTGGTATTTCACACAGAGTTTTGGTCGCCCTCTTCTGCGCCGTCCATCGAATTCATTGTCGAAGACTTTTCGAGCTGGAGCATTTTCGTCAATGCGTACAACATGACCTAGTCAACGCAATCGCTGCACCCTAAAGCGTCTGACCACGTCAAAGTCAGTGTACAGTTTCAGTGTACAGCTCATGTTTTATACGATGCCGATACTCTCCGTTAACGACTTAACAGCCTATATATTTTACAGAGTATTTTTCTCTCGAATACTGCCAGAACCGATTCATCTGCTTGTGTCATAGCCCAGAATTCTGAACTATACATCAAAAAAGGTAGGGCTGGTATCTGGTATAGCTGGATTTTTGTTCGTCGATACTCTCTCGACTCGATTCTGTCATTAAATCTCTTGCTTAGTCCCATAGTAGCATTTATTAGCAAGCAGGATTCTTCTCCGATTTCGAGGCTGAAATTATATGTTTTGTTGATGGCGGAACCTAGGTATATAAAATTATTTACCACCTTGAAACTATAGTTGTCACTATTCACGCAGTTTCCCAAACGAGTAGATTCTTTGTTCGTTGAAACTAATAACTTCGTTTTGTCCTCGTTCACCATTAGACCCATTTTCTGTACACCTGAGAAGGCTGCAGTCACATCCAGCAGAATGCGACCAATGATGGCTACTTCATTAGCGTACGCGAGTAGCATGTGGCTTTTTTTTTACTGCAGCTTTCCTCATTCCCATCTCCATCACTATGTTGAAGAGGTCATACGAAAGTCCGTCGCCTGGTTTTAAGGCACTCATCTGGTAAAGAGTGGCTCCGTACGGTCCTTGCCAATCTTCACTGAAGACTTCGTGTCAGTCAGCGTCATTCCGCAAAGGCGTATCAGCTTCGCTGGAATACTGAACTCAACCATGGTTCGAGTAATTTCTGCCATATCGGGCTGTCGAAGGCAGCTTTATAGTCGACGAAAAGGTGGTTACGTGTCGATCTGTTTTTTTTCCTAAGTCTTCTAACATTTGTCGTTGTGGAATATCTGGTCAGTTGTTGATTTACCAGGTCTAAAGCCAAACTGATCAGTTTGGATAACACTGGATTTCGTCTATCACAGGCTATTCCCGCGGTATTTGGAGCACACAACTTGCATCACCTTTTTAAGCACAGGACATAATACGCTTATATTCCAATCATCGGGCATGCACTCGTTAAGCCAAACCGTACGTAGGAGCTGGTGCATATTCATTATCCGATTATCGCCGTCGAATTTGAAGAGCTCTACTGGAAGTCCTTTGGCTCCCGGCTGCATTATAATTTTTCAGCTGCGAGTTGCTCTTTTTACCTCGGCTTGGCTTGGTGGTGGGCAACATATTCTTTTGGCGTGATACTACAATTGGCGTGATACCTTTAAGTGCGCTGCGTTCTGGAACTTACAGTTGATGGAAGTGTTCTCTTCATATATGCAGCACACTCTGCGTATCAGATACCAGATTTCCATCCTTGTCCTTATAGGAGGGGAGCTTAGACTTTTGCTTTTATTTTCTGGTAATATTTTCGGGCCTCAACTCTATCCCTGTATCGCTCGAGGACGTCGAGCTTTATCTAATCCCGTTTCTTTATCTAATGTTTTTTTTTTTTCGCTAAAATAGCTGTTTCGCCTGTTTTACTGTCGCCTTACGACGTTCGCTATCAGCACGGGTTGCAATTGGCTGTAGCGTTTCCCTATAAGGAGCATCCTGTTCCTCAGACGCTATTCGACATTCCTAATCGTACCCAGGATTGGACCCCCATGAATGAGGTATGGGATAGCTTCTCGCGTTGTTGTGAATTAACACGCTTTCTATTTTTTTTAGATTCACAACTAACGGCACCTACTTGTTTATCGACGAATGCGAACGTCACTGTTTAAGAAGCTCTTACTAGACACGCCCGATTAATTCGACACTTAATACTGCGAAGATGCTGTCAACAACATTCGAGGGGAGCCGATAATGAAAGAACAATTTTTTTTAAGATGACTGGAGCCAGGTTTGAACCTGCGATCTCCCGAATGGTAGTCCTCGTGTTTTAACCACTATGCCACGGCCGGTCCCCGTGGATTACTTACTTACTTAATTTCCCTTTGCACCCCATTAATGAGGTATGGGATAGCTTCTCGCGTTGTTGTGATATCTAACTATTGCTAATTAATTATCATCTAATTGTTTATACTTATCTTGTTTCTCTTGTCGCTTAGTTGGCACTTTATACAATTTATAAAATGTTCATATAATTTCATAACATTTGATAATTTTTCTTTGCTTAATTCGCCATCTTTGTCTGCAATGCTAAAATACTATATTTTACTATATGTTTATGTGGGTGTGTTTGTTTAGTCGCTGGCATTTTTTTTCATCGTTAATCTCGTTACCGGAAATTAAAGTACTTCCGACTTTGCTGTTGCAACTTTCCAAACTTTTAGTTATGCACAGCCGGATGGCGGCACCGAAATACAAAATCAAAACTACAGCGCGCATTAAAGCTGCAACAAGAAGCAAAAGAGCTGTAAAGTAAAGAAGAAGGAAAAAACACTGTACAGAAAGTGCAGCAACATATCACATTTGTTTGAGATATTTGGTGTGTTGTCGTTTTAGATCGAGATTGAAATCGTTGTGTTTGAGAAATGCTTTTAACATATGAATATGACTATACGTATATTGTGTTATCTATGTGCACAGAGAATTTTTAATAAACGTTTTTTTAAAAGGCATCACATCATATATTCAGTAAATTCAATCATATTTTTAACTAAAGAATTCAGTATAATGAGACGGTACCACAAAGGTGTTTGGTAAAGGTTACGGGTTTCTGGAGTTTTGTATTCATTTATGAGGTTATTATACGACAAAGTTTACATATTCGACAGTTTGCTGTTTCGAAGTTATAAGACAAATAAATGTTATTCAAAAAGTGATAATTTTGTAATTGTATGTTCCAGAAGGGGGTTGGGCTATTCTGCCAATTTAAAATCCCATTACTTTGTTTTGGACATACGGACATGGCTCAATCGTTTTAAAAAGTCGAGAAACTAATTTGGTCTTAAGATACTAGCAGCTCAACTTGTCTCCTCTAATACATTACAGTTTTTATGGCATCATTCTTAGGGATGATACGAGGAAAAAGTATAACGCATTAAAAGCAGATGAGTTGGACCCCAGGCATCTTAAGACCAAACTTGTTTTAGGCATTTTTAAGACGATTGGGCTATGTCCGTCTGTTCGGCTGACTGGCTGGCTGCCTGCCTGGATGCGAAAACGCACGAAACTAACACAAAGAGAAGCTGGAAATCGCCAAGCTGCAAACCCCAGAGATAGCCACTGCCTACTCCAACCAGCTCTACCAACTACTATGACACAACACCTTTACTTGTGACGTACCCAATACACATTGGTAGTATATTGCCGCATTCCATGCCAACCGCTGCAACAACTGTGCTAGGATATGAAAAACGATGCTCAGACGAATCCTGGTACGATGAAAAATTTTGCATAGCATTTGAAGAACAGGCTGTGCTTATGGGCAAAGTTACAGCCAATTGGAATCCTGACAGTTAGGGAACGTCATAATGAGGCAGTCAAACAATCGAGACAGCCATATACACGAAAAAAAACGTCAGATGAAGGAATGGGGGAACGAGGATATAGAGCGATACAGGGATAGGGGTGAGGCCTCTACTACTCGCGTACGCTGATGACGTAGACATTATCGGTCGAAGACTGCGGGATGTGACTGCAGCCTTCTCACAATACAGGGAAGGAATCAGCGAAAATGGGTATAAGGAAGTTATTATTTTCAACGACCAAGAATCTACTTGTTTGGAAAACTGCATGACCGTCGATAACTATAATTTCGAGGTGGACGATAATTGTACCTCTCTAGGCTACGCCACTAGCAAAACAAATTATGTCAACGTCGAAATTCGGAGAAGAATCCTGCTTGCAAATAAATGCTACAACGAACTAAGCAAGAGTTTAATGACAGAACCCTCTCTTGACGAACACAAATTCAGCTATAACACTGTACGACACGATTTTTCACCCATGATCAAACTGACCAGATTCTGAAAATATAGCTAAAATAAAAATATACGTATCTTCCAGTTTTTCTAGATCAGCTCATTTAAGTTTTTTACGAGCAAATAAATTTTTGGAGCGAAGCTCCCATACAACGACTTAAAAGTGACTTCTTCTTGTTCGCAGAACTCTGCGAGTTGTTAAAAGATTTTGATGAATTTTTTTTATTGTTTTTCAAAGCCAAAATTTAAAATTTGTCCAAATTAAATTTATTACAAATTTAATTTGTCAACACATTTTCCTAGTCCGAACCAGCTCCTAGCCATTTGGAAAAACATTTAAAAAAAATTGTGACAATTTTAATTTTTGACAAATTATAAATTAGGACTTTGTTAGATCAGCCCCTGGCCATTTGAAACATATTTAAAAAAAATCATCAAAATCTGTTGACAATTTGTTTGTGACAAATTTAATTTGTGACAAATTTTGAATTTGGGCTCTGTCAGAATATATCCAGGCCATTTAAAATATATTTAAAAAAAAATTCGTCAAAAATCTATTAACAACTCTCTGAGTTCTGCGAACAGGAAGAAGTCACTTTCAAGTCGTTATATGGGAGCTTTGCTCCAAAAATTGAATTGCTCGTAAAAAACTTAAATGAGCTGATCTAGAAAAACTGGGAGATACATATATTTTTATTTTAGCTATATTTTCAGAATCTGGTCAGTTTGTTCTGGTCAGTTTGGAAATATCTGTAAACATTCAAAAGATATTGTAATATTTTCACAGGCAAAAAGTGTTCTTGTAAAAGGCCTTTTTTTATATAAATATATAATAACAACCGCTAAAAACCAACAGCTTTAAAATGAAATAACCCCCGAATAAAAAAATGAACTAACACCCAAATTATTTACAATATGATACAAGGTAAAACATTAGTTGGGTGTTATTTCATTGGAGATTATCACCCATGTTCTGGAAAACAATTCGGTTGGAAAACAGACCGAAATCGGTACTTTTTACATAAAATTTTTACAGATTTCGGTCTGTTTTCAAACCGAATTGTTTTCCAGAACATGGGTGTATTTCATAATTTGAAAACCCCAAATGAGGAATGAAATAGTTCCCAAAGAAAAATGAAAAACGGCCCAAAAAAATTGGGAGTTATTTCATATGAGTTATTTCGTTGGGGGGCTTTTCGTGGAGCCGCGGTTGCTTTGGCTAGGTCATTTTGTACGCATGTACGAAAATGCTCCAACTCGAAAAATCTTCGACAATGAACTCGATGGACATCGCAGAAGAGGGCGACAAACTTGATAAGAAGCGCAGAAGATTGAAGCACTTATAAAATTTGTTTACCTCCCATACATTTTTGAAGTCAGAAAAATTTTGAAAGTTTTAAGTGTTTATTCAATATTGATTATCGACTTAAAATCAGACACATTGTACCCCTATTTACATCTCCTATACCCCGTTGAAAAGATTTTTCTTTTAATATTTTGTATTTACAGGTGAAATAAGAAACCAGGAGGTTTACCCACCCATTACAAGTTATGATTTCTTTTGAGATTTTTGTGCGAATTAATAGAGCAAATTTCTTTGATTATCAGTTGGTACAATTCCCCCAAAAAAAAAATTATCATATGCCCAGAAATATTGAATTGAATATTTTACATTTATTGGCTGTAACCTTTTCTAGAGATTAACTATACATCTCATCTGGCGATGCTTCGTATGAGTGATGGTAT
Organism: Muscina levida; assembly: GCA_964034835.1. NCBI lineage: Eukaryota > Metazoa > Arthropoda > Insecta > Diptera > Muscidae > Muscina > Muscina levida. The sequence continues at coordinate 15,356,029 of OZ035881.1, forward strand.
TTATCATTCAGTTCACCTGATTGAAAATTCTATACTGGTTCTCGTAACAGATGCTATATACCCTCATCCCTAAGGGTAAGGGTATAAAATCGTCTACTCTCACTTGAGTATTTTCAATAAATTAGATACGATTACTCTAGTATACAGACCATTTGTCCACCAGCTGCAATCAAGTTTTTTTGTTTCACATTATACAGTCATCTGTTGTAAATTAAAAAAAACTTAATATTTGTGTTATGATTATTAGAATTTGAATATGTTTGCCAAAATTTGTTACCTTCACCTGGTCTAGCTCAATTCGTCTATATCTTATGCAGTTTACAATTGATATTCTTTTCATGAAACTACCTCTATAAGGATGTGGAAAATAAATATACACCCAACAGAAAATAAACCAATGCTACACAATTTATCTGTCTCTATATTTTGTAATTTTATGATAGCTTATTTTTCTAAGCCAACTACAAAACAAATTTTTTTCTTTTCTCTATTTCAAAAAATTTATTTTAGACAATATTTCGACAGGAGCAATAAAACATTTTATAGTTTCGTTGAATGTTTTATTTCTTGAGACTTATATTTGTTATATTTGTTAGTTTAATTTTGAAAAATTTTTGTGAAATCTAAATTTGTGAAAAGTCAGCTATGTTGAGAAAATTTATCATATTTTCTATTGGCACATTCCTGATGTTCACGTTTGCTGTTCCAGTCACCGATGTTATGGCAATCTCAATGAATATTTTAGTAATGTTACCTATGTTAACAATGATCTTAATTATAACTACAGCTGCATTGTTAATAGTACAATTAATGCCAACTGCATTGGTGGCCATAAGTAGTCTTTTAATTAGAATTATCATCTTAATATTTTTAGCATTTTACGTTTTAGTCCTTAGTTTGGCAGCTATCGCTCTGAGAATGAGTGTCGATTTAGACAGATAATAATTTAATTAACAGAAAAAAAAACAAAATTAACAACATTTATCTCATACTTTTTTTTTACAAATTTATTAGAAATCTTAACCAAATCTATTCCAAATTCCACATTTTGATAGCATTGCGAAATTTTTTTTTTTTTTAATAAAACTAATAATCTATTTTTTCCCTTAAAATTTCTCGCGTTTGGGCGAATTGAAACGCTTCTATTTTTGAGTCACACAATGGGACCTTTAGTGTAACGAAAAATCCAAAGGATATCTGTTTGGTACCGGCCGTGGCATAGTGGTTAGAACACGCGACTACCATGCGGGAGATCGCAGGTTCAAACCTGGCTCCAGTCATCTTAAAAGAAAAAAATAAATAAAATTTTCTTTCATTGTCGGCTCCCCTCGAATGTTGTTTGACAGCAACTTCGCAGTATTAAGCGTCGATTCAATCGTCGTGTCTAGTAAGAGCTTCTCAAAACAGTGACGTTCGCATTCGTCGATAAATAAGTAGGTGCCGTTAGTTGTGAATCTAAAAATAGAAAGCGTGTTTATTCACAACAACGCGAGAAGCTATCCCATACCTCATTCATGGGGTGCAAAGGGAAAATTAAGTTTTTTTTTTAAGTTTTTTTTTATCTGTAAGCTTTTACTAGACCTGCCGATGTTCTTGTTGTTATTGTAGACACGCATATGTTTGTTTCCTGTTTTAAAGTACAGTCCCAGTTCTAGGTTCTGCTCTCTCCGTATCCGTCCGTCTGCAGGACTCTGGCCACTCCCACTGGGTCCGTTCAGAGTGACTCGGGGGACGAGGTGGATATGCTTGGCTGGACACTGGAACAAGTGTAGGGTTGTATGCTGCCCTAGACCGCACTCTAGGCATACGTGTGGGGTGTTTGGCTCAATTCGAGCCCGGTAGGAATTGAACCTACTACACCAGCCGGATCGCAGCTGTGCAAGAACCGTTTTGGAATTTCGTGTCAGACTAGTTGCCTCCGATGCTATTTTGGGAGGATGGTCTCCGAGAACAACATTCATAGAGTGGAGTTCGTGAAGATAGTGCCCTATGAATGCTATTCAGACCTGCCAGATTCACTTGTTGATCTTAAGGATCTCTTTCGATGGACCTCTTCTCTAGATCATGCAGATCTCTCCTTATGTGCCAGGCGGGGAATCCTTACCCTACGAATTGGTGGTTAGGGTGGTTGTTCTCATGGCAACTCTCAATCGCAAAAGCGTTTGTTGGACCTTGTTTCTGCTCTGCAGCTTATTTCATATTGATAGCTGTGAATGTGACACCCAGAATCTTAGGATAGTTTACGATCGGAATTGGCGAGTCATCGACCAACACATTCTATAGTTCTCGCATCTCCAATGTTCAGGACGTAAAATGTATGGCTGAGGATTTGGCGGCAGAGATCCTCAGATTTCTTGCAGTGAAGAAGGCAAACAGAACACTGCCCTGCGCCACTCCTTGTTATATTCTACGGGGTTTTGACTTCTGGTTGCTGAATTCCACAAATTATTGGCGGCTACAAACATAATTGACGACCCAACTTTTCAAACTGGCTGGAAGGGTGGTGGTCAAGATGTCCTTAAACAGAACGGCGTGGTCAACTGTGTCGAATGCTTTCGGCAGGGTGAGATCCACGAGAACCCTTCTGTCGCAGGGCCTGTTCTGGTTTAGGCCGCGGCTTATATGTGTGGTGATCGAGTGTAGCGCTGTTGTCTTGCAATGCTTCTTTCGGAACCCATGTTGATGGCTAGCAATTGGAAAATGTCAATTTAGGTTCGGAAGAATAAGTGCCTCAAGCGTCTTCGCTACTGATGAGAGCAAGGAGATTGACCTGTAAGATTCTCCTAAACTAGCGTATTTCCCAGGCTTCAGTTGCAGGACCATTCTGCCAATTTTCCAGGCATCGGGCACAATCAGAGTGGCTAAGAGCAGATTGAGGGCTTTCGTGAGGTAATCAACTCCCGGTTGATCCAATTGCTTCAGCATAAGCATTGACTCGACTACTAAAAGTTTGATTTCGAACAACATCGAGGTGATCCGCCGACCAGGTCCCTGGCATGATAGGCGCCATTGTTAAATGTTTACACACATATGCGAATGCTTATATGGAAATATTGCCTCATTTTTACGATATGCACATTTTTCAGTTGGATGCATGTGAGTTCTTTATACTTACTTATATAAAATGTCTCTGCACAATCATACCTTACCGATTATGTATCGCACATAGAGAAGTATGCGCTTCTTCTTCAGTTCGTCGCACCAAGTTCAGCAAGGATCTCAGTAATCTGGTATTTTCACCGAAGTTTTGGTCACTCTCTTCCGCACTGTCCATCTAGTTTATTGACTTAGACCATTGTAATTTGGGCCCGATTTGGATATAATATTTTATTTGAAGGTTTCAGTTTTAAGGCCTTTTATACTATGTGAACTAACTAAAAATATGAAAATTATTGACATTTTAAAAAATTAACGAAATCAATGAGGAGTCATTTGAAAACAAAATGTTGTATACAAGTATGTAGCAAGTACATTCTCTACGAGCAATGGGGTATCAGTGATTGGCGAATTGGGGTATTGACACCAAAATAAAGCTCAAGTGTTAAAGAAGAGCAAGACTGATGCATAGTATTCCTGTGGGGCTTAAGGGTGTTAATTCACACCTCTAATGACAAAGCCATGTAAAGTTGAGTTAGAACTAGAACCGGTGATCAGATACACCACGAGAAATCAGTCACAGGACGAGTAACCTACAAAATATCGTTGTATAGGTACTAGTACTACATATGTCCTATAGATGTCGCTGACGTATGGCATCATTTTGTAATGATGGTCTCACATAATGAATTGTCTACCCCTAGAAAAATGCTGAATATTTTGCTTTTAAAGTATACAGTTAGATTCAAAAACGGATGCTTTTATCTTTATCATGCCACTGCAGCATCATTGCAGTGTACTTGAGTAGAACAAATGATAGACTGTCGTCTTGTCTAAGTTCTCATATGGTATAGAATGGATCAATCTTCACCAACAACTTCGTTTCAGTCAGAGTCATTCCGCAAAGTCGTATCACCTTCACAGGACTACCAATCTAGTGCCACTCGTATTTACCAATCTTAGTTTCCCTTTACACCCCATGAATGAGAGATGGGGTAGCCTCACGCGTTGTTGTGAATTAACACGCTTTCTATTTTTAATTTACAACAAACGGCACCTACGGTTTATCGACGAATGCGAACGTCACTGTTTGAAAAGCTTTTACTAGACATGCCAATTGACTCGACACTATACTGTGAAGGTGCTGCCGACAACATCGAGGCACCATTATGAAAAAATGTTGATGACTGAAGCCGGCCGGCCACTATGCCACGGCCGGTCCTAACTAACACCTCTAAGACATATTCAGAAGATGACCTAATAGTCTGGCGCCTTGAATAAAGCCTCGCCAGGTAAAGAATGGATCTTTAACGTGATTGTCGATCTTCATTAAAGACTTCACATCAGTAAGGGCCATTCCGCTCTGACTGATTCCAACCTCAGCCTTGTCTTCAAATAATTTCCAGGCTTTGACGCAGTGTGAATATCTAGTAAGCTGTTGATTTACCTTGTCTTAAACCGAACTGATATGGCCCGATCACGTTGGATAACACTTGCTATAGTCTAGCGCATAACACACTCGACAGGACCTTCTATGCGACGGGTAAAATACTATTCCAGCAGTACTTGATGCATACCTTTGGATCGCCCTTTTTAAACACAGGACATAATGCGCTTCGCTTACAATCATCGGGCTTGTACTCGTTTAGCTAAATCTTACCTAAGAACTGCTATCAGCTCATCGCCACTGCATTTAAAGTGCTCAACTGGAAGTCTGTCCGCATCGCCTGTATTATTGTTAGTTATCCGCAAAGTTGCTTTTCTAACCTCGGTTTTGGCTTAGTTGTGATAATTGGCGGGATACTTTTACATGTGCTACCTTCCGGTATCAGTAATTTTTGGAAGTGCTCTCTCTCTACGTATATGCAACACACTCTGCCTATCTGTTATCAGATTTATGTTCTTGTCCATCCTTGTCGAAACCTTTTGCCTTTGCTTTATGGT